>OX578137.1:144748930-145196430 GCA_951213105.1 Amaurobius ferox
TATTATTTATTGTTATTCCCATAGGTCCTACAGACCGTCTGAACAACATACTAAAATTTCATTTTGATAAACTCATTTTTACGGCAGTTATCGTGCTAACGGACAGACAGACAGACAGACAGACAGACAGACAGACAGACAGAATGAACAAAGTCATAAACACTTTTCAACTTTGTTGTAAAGTGTTAAAAACGAAACTTTCGTTTGTCTAATCATCACGAGAGAGCGGCTGAACTAAATTTAATGAAATTTTGTGGGTACCCTTGAAATAGACCCCATAAATTTGGTCCAAGTTTCGGGTTTCTAAGACTAGCGGTTGTCGAGATATTAATGAAAAACGGAACTTTTTCCTAGGAGTTCTACTTTCTAATTCCGTCATTTATCCAAGCGGAAAGGATGAAAATCGTTTGTTTAAAACTTCAACTTGAATTAAAACTTTATTTCTGAGTTTGATGGGGAATGTTTGCGCAAATTAGTCACTATCTGAAAGCGAGAATTGCTTGAAACATGAATTTAAGTGGAAAATATATCTCCATGTTTTATTTTTCACAAGTACACACACATTTACCCAACAATGAAATGCATAAAGAAATCAAAATGGTTAATGCATTTTGTGAGGAAGATTCTATCTTATATCATGATGCTCAGAAGCGCAAATAAATTACATCTGTCTGTTAATTTTAATTTTTATTTTTTCGATTTGAATAATAAACAAGAAAGATCAATCATGCTTAAAGCATTGATTATGAAACACTTTCCAACTTCAATGCAATTTTATTTAAAAAAGTCGAAAATGCAATACATTCCTCGGTAATATTTTAAAACTTATCACGATACTACATTGATTTATTATATTTGAAAACTTAAACCTTCATTGAAAAAAATTAACTTTATTCAAAAGACGGCATTGAAATGTAAATTGCGTGGTTTAAATATCTCTAAAATGCAATACATTCCACGGTAATATTTTTAAATCTATCATAATACTACGATAATTTATTATATTTGAAAACTTCATCGAAAACAACTGAAATTAATTCAAATGACGTCATAGAAAAAATAACACGCCTGGATCTCTCTATAAAAGCAGGATTTCATTCATAACTTTCTCCATTTCATTCATCACAATACTATAATAATTTATTTTATTTAAAAATTAAGACCATGGAGCTACAATTCATAAACTTTATGCTTAAAACTTCATCGAAAAATATCGTCCTTCTGTTTATAAAATCAATTAATATTTCATTCATATCAGCCATGCAGACTCCATGGACTGAATTATTTTGTGTTAAAGAAATACAGTAATTCTAATACAACTCATTCTACATATTTTGCTGTTTACATTTTACATAGGTGAAAAATAGGCTTAATTGTAGAAATAATCAAATTTGAATGAGAATTTAAACTCAAATATATTGTCATTGTGTTGTTTTAGTATGTAGATGCACAGAATTTAAGCAGAAATAAAGTAGTTTTAGGATGGATACAACACTCAATATGAATTAAAAAGAACTTTAAAAAATCACGAATTTGAAACAAGATGGATGCCATATCTCATTTTGAAGTGGGTCATGTGATCGTTTAATATCATGGTCACGTGATCGTTTCATATAAGATGTATAATTATTATTTTAATTTTTATTTAAAAAACTACTGAATATATTTAGCTGAATTTTTTTTTATATATTTTATGGAACAATTTGACTATTACCTAAAATTTTCGAAGCAATTTGTGAATTTTAAATCCGCTTAAAAAATGTTAGAAAAATTAGGTCCCATAGGGCTCAATGTATTTCATTTTTTCAACCCGGGTTCAATCCAAAACTAATTGTGTGATATTATTCATTTATATTCCCATAGGTCCTACAGACCGTCTGAACAACATACTAAAATTTCATTTTGATTAAGTCATTTTTACGGCAGTTATCGTGCTAACGGACAGACAGACAGACAGACAGACAGACAGAATGAACAAAGTCATAAACACTTTTCAACTTTGTTGTAAAGTGTTAAAAATGGATATAAAATATATTTTAGAAAAGAACGGTTTGATTTTTCTTTTAATTATATTAATTGCACACTGCGTACATCACATCATTTATTCTGACAACGAGTTTTTAAGCTTTTATATTGTGTTTAGCTAATAAACTCTTATATTGTATTATCAATAAATTCATTTATCCGATTGTTGAAACAGAAAAGGGGTACAACTGGTATATCTTCTAATACAATTTTAGTGCTTTCATTTAGTATATACAAACGGGATCAGGATGTTTTATTCATTAGACGTTCAAATTCAGAGCTACGAATATGGCGGAATATCGCTAACGTGGCAAATTTCCTCAAACTTTACCAAATTGACGGAAATGTCGCCAAATTGATAAAAACGACGCAAATCAATGAAATTAAATTCGATTTTTTAGAAGAGAGTACTGAAATGATGTTTCGGTAGCATTTGTCGTCAGTCCTTCCATCCTACTTAGTAACACATATAGCGAATTTTTAAAATTTCACCAAATTGATAAAAATGTTTGTAAATCTATAAAAATATCATGAAATTGATAAAATTGTGCTTAATAAATGAAATTAATTGTGTTTTGTTAGAGGATAGTATTATGATGATGTTTCGTCTTTTTGTCGCAAAATGGGACTATCAGTTTTACAGTCCCACTTGGCGATAAATTTGGCAATTTTTTTTATCCCTAAATTGATGAAAATTCGCCAAACCCTCTATGGAGATAGTGTTATTCAGATGTTATGATTTCCATCAGTTTATTTGAAGGAAATGATATCATGTCGTTCAGCAATGGATGTAATTCAAATGTGTATGAGGCATACGATTTTTATTAAATCTTTTCACACTTCAATAATAAAGATATGCATATAAAATAAATTTCATTGGCATTGCATTTTTGACTGGACAATATCAATTTACGGTCTTCAGGTTACACATTATTATTATTGATATTTTGGGGGATTACTAATTCAGGGATTTTTGACATTTTCAAGTTATTATTCTTTTGTTTTATTACGAAAAAAATTGTTTAAACACATATATTGTACGTTGTACGAGTAATCTTCTCCAAATGCACGGGTATATCTTCTGATCTACGAGAATATAAGTAGTGCAGGTATATTGGCATATATTTTGATATATACTGGCATATATTGGAATCAATAACGACCTTCTGGTATAAAGATTACGGGATTATTGATATTTGTAATTTATTACGTCATCTGTTTCATTTTCGCAAAGATTTTTGAAACTCATATTGTAATACGGGTAATCTTCTACTAACACACAGGCATATTTTCTTAACTGCGACAATATAAGTAGTACGTGCATATATATATATATATATAATTCCATATAATTTCCATATAATTTTTATTGCTTTCATTTTGGCATATATCGGACTCAATTACGGGTTTATTGATATTTTTAATTTATACACGTAATCTACTAATACAGGTTATATCTTCTAATATTCGAGTATATAAATAGTACGGATCAAATACAAATTTATCGCTTTTAATTTGTATATATTGTTTCGATTTCATATTTTTTGTATATTTGCTTTTAAAAGGGCTAGGATGTTTTTATTCATGAGATCTGCCCGTGAAGATAATTTTGCTCTTGAGTGAGAACACATATTCTTCATCTTATCTTAAAGAGTAATAAATTTAATATTTTAACATAATTTGAACATGATTGTGAATTATAAGTTTCTTTGTATTATATACTCTGTACGAAGAACGGGTTATGCTGCTAGTCACATTTTGTAATATTTTTGATTGATCTAAAAACAATTTGCTATATTCGTATATCCTCTCTAATTAATGTAAAAATCGTCTTGTACTTTGTGTTTGCATATGAACCCAGACAAAGGTTACGGCGGTTCTGTCTCCTACAAGAAGTTAACCAAATTCAAAATCTTGAAAATCATGTTCAATTATAGAAAATTAGCATTATTTAGAAATATCTTCAAGATTCAATTTCGAATATCCGAGACTTATCAGTTGTGTAAATGGCCACGCCCACATTTGACCACTCCCATTTTCAGCATTCCGATTATTCTTGGTGTACTAAAATAGTGTTTATTTGAAATAAATATGACAGACGAGACTACATTTTTAAGCAGTTTCATTCTAAAACTCAATTTTCGTAAATGTTAAAATATCAATGGAAAAATACAGAAATTGTATTAAATAAGTAAACATTTTCATCTTCAGCAATTTGGACAGCATTTAGTTAAGCCCCAAAATCATAATATCGTTCTATCTTCTCAAACAGCGTAAGGTTATAGAAAAATTAAATGTGAAAGATTTTGATGTACTGTCCATATGTGTCGATAATATTTAATAAAGACTATTTTATATGTTGAATGATTTTGTTTAATCACGATCCAGGGTCAATACGAAAACTGAATCCAGAAAGTTAAGCCTATTACAACAGCATCATTTATCATTACGAAAATGGCTGCGCCTACATTCGCCACTCCCATTTTCTTCATTAGAAGTATTCTTGTGGCATTGAAATAGGTTTTTTTTTTTATTTAAACAATGGTCAGGCACT
The DNA here is from genome assembly GCA_951213105.1 of Amaurobius ferox. Classification (NCBI taxonomy): domain Eukaryota; kingdom Metazoa; phylum Arthropoda; class Arachnida; order Araneae; family Amaurobiidae; genus Amaurobius; species Amaurobius ferox. The sequence goes on from OX578137.1 coordinate 144,753,510, forward strand.
TAATACGCTATCGTCATATGAATTCGTCTATACAAAGGCCAGCATCGTAAAAAAATTTAGCCTTCACATGACGTTGCTGTTGTGAAATAGTTGGGGCGGCGCAAGTTGCGCCAAACAACACAAATTAAATGTCCGCAGTTGGGACACGAACCCATAACCCGGGTGCTGAGCATGCCTTTGACCGATTAGCCATTGCGTCGCGATATTGAAATAGTACTTATTTGCTATAAATATGACAGACGGGAGTACATTTTTAAGCAGTTTTATTCTAAGTAACGATTTCTGTAGCTGCTGAAATAACCAAGGAAAAAACAGAAATTATAATAACTGGATAAACTTTTTCATCTTCGGCCATTTGGTCAGCACTTAGTTAAGCCCAAAACGGAATACATTTGTCTCCTCCTAGAGTATAAGATTATAGAAAAATTAAATGTGAAATATTTTTAGGTACAGTTCATTTGTACCTATAATATTTTAAAAATAAATGTTATATGATGAACAATTTCGTTAATCATTGTTTGGGCTCGCTTCTAAATATTTGAATCCAGAAATCTGAGTCTAATACAGACGCAGAAATTCGAAATATGTAGAATACGTGCTGAATGGTTTGAATATGAAAACTAGGCAAAAGTTACGGCGGTCCGGTCCCCTATAAGAAGTTAACACTAGAACGACGGAAGCGACCATTTTGACAGCATAACTACTTTGAGAAACGATTTCTCTAAAACGGCTAATCCTAGCCCATTGAAATTTTATGACTTTTCTTATTTTCTTCTGTCTTTTCAGTAACTTTAAGAAAATTAGAAGAGTCATATAAAATTTCAATGGGCTGGGATTAGCCTTTTTGGACTGAATCATTTCACAAAGTAGTTATGCTGCCAAAATGACCGCTTCCGTCGTTCTAGTCTAAAATAAGACTACATTTGTGCAAATGTATCAATTAAATGTTTATTTAACATATACTTTTTATGACGAAAGTATAAAACCAATTCCATTACAGACATAATCATAACATTATTTGAGACGTGAGTTTTCTCAATTTTCATGTAAGATTTTTCAAATGACAATAACTATTAATATTTTTATGGTAGACGTTCAAGTATTTTATCTCCATTTTTACTTTCCTTATATACATAATGTATAAGGAAAGTATTGTGACGGGGTCGAAAATTCGAATTCGAGTTTTCGACGGGAGAGCACGTTTCAAGCATCCCTGATCACAAATCAAACATTTTTTGAAGTGCTGTCTGTGTGTGTGTGTGTGTGTGTGTCAGTGAGTCTGTGGAGACGATAACTGACGAACGAATGGACCGATTCGAACCAAATTTGGTACAAAGGTCACAATCCGTAAACACAGGAAGCCTATTCTTTTTATACGCAATCGAATGTTCAGAACCCCCCTAAATTTTCGAATGAAATGTTGAAAAAATCGTCAAAAAATCAAAACCACTAACAAAGTTACGCAAATAGACAATTCTTATGTAATTTTTCATTAGAAAACGATTGGATTAAATTTTAGAACGCTAACATGAACCGTTCTCGAGATATTGCGCATTTTTCAAAAAAATTATCAAAAAGTCATATAAAATAAACATAAAAAATGTCCTATTGAGAAACATATTCACTTTTTATACGTAATACCATACGATAAATTGGGTGACACCATTCTCGTCGATCTAGCTTGTTCCATTTATGAAAAAAGATACTTTGAGTAATACGTTTGTATTTGAGCGCCAATAGTCATTTGTCTGCTGTAAGAATAACTTATTTCTTCGTCCATAACGCTTGGCGAGATTTTGGCGGAATGCCGCCAACTTGGCGACTTTTTGAAATGTTGCCAAATTAACGAAAATCTCGCCAAATGGATGAAAATGACGCTAAATCAAGGAAAATGACGGCAGATTGTCGTAAATTCAATATCTTGGAAAGAATATCAGTATCTACTATAAGAAAAACCTATTTTTTTTACTGTAAAAGTAGTAAATTCATTACATTATATAAGGAAAGTCATGTGTTGCCCACATCAGATTTTTTTTGAAAAGTAGTCATCGCTTATTATAGTTATTTTTCTTTGACAGGGGTAACTTTTTAAAGCATCTGGCATGTGTTGCACTTGAAATATTTAGCATCACGCTATGGAATGTTTGTTTCGTATGGTGCTGTAACCTCGGCAACAGCCGAAGTTATTTAAATTTAATGATGTCTGTCATTTAGGAATCTACTAAAATTTGTGTTTAAAAAGAAGCTTACTTAGCTAACAAGCCCGTCATAAGATGGGAAAAAGTTGCTAATTTCCATCTGTCTACCATGTGGTGGCAAAATATGTTTTCTCCTGCTTGCAGCATTTGCGCTCCTAATATCCGCAAACCATACAACCATCCCATTCTATATTGCTATTTTCTATATGACTCCCTATTGAAGTATACATACCACGTAATTCCCAACATAAAGCAACTTGTTTACTCTCCACTAGACCCCCTAACAAACCTCCTGCAAACGGTGAAACTCATTGTATTTGGAATACAAAATATTAAATTCATAATTTCCACGAAGCTTCAGAAATTATCAAAAAAAAATTTTTAATAGAGTAGTTTTTCTGAGTTGCTGAATTTTTGAACATTTCTCAACATTTCTGTCGACTTCCGAACGTCGCTAAGTTTGTCGCCAAGGTAGCCAAATTTATCACCAAGTGGAACAGGCGGACAGATAGACACCTTATTAAAGCGTAATTAATATACCACAAGTTTATGAATTAGTTTGTATTAGAATCCAGTTCCAAAAGTTAAAACATAAATTCGATACTCATGTTTTGATTTTAAATTTTATCAATTTGGATAATTTTCGTATATTTAGGGTCGTTTTTACTTTCCTTATATACATAATGTATAAGGATAGTATTGTGACGGGGTCTAAAATTCGAATTCGAGTTTTTGACGGGAGAGCACGTTTCAAGCATCCCTGATCACGAATCGAACATATTTGATCTCATCGAACAGTGATGTCTGTGTGTGTGTGTGTGTGTGTGTGTCAGTGAGTCTGTGGAGATGATAACTGACGAACGAATGGGCCGATTCAAACGAAATTTGGTACAAAAATTACAATCCGTAAACACTGGAAGCCTATTGTTTTTGTACGTAATCGAATGTTCAGAACTCCCCTAAATTTTCTAGTGAAATTTTTAAAAAAACTTCAAAAAACCAAAACTTCTAATAAAGTTACGGAAATAGACATTTCTTATGTAATGTTTCATTAGAAAATAATTGACATAAATTTTAGAACGCTAACAAGAACTGTTCTCGAGATATTGCACATTTTTCAAAAAAATAATCAAAAAGTCATATAAAATAAAAGAAAATATATTTCCTATTGAGAAACATGCTCACTTTTCATATGTAATACCATGCGATAAATTTGGTGACATCATTTTCGTGGATCTAGCTCGTTCCATTCATGAAAAAATATACTTTGAGTAATATTTTTGTATTTAAACGCCAATAGTCATTTATCTACTGTAAGAATAACTTATTTCTCCGTCCATAACGCTTGGCGAGATTTTGGCGACGAATTTGGTGGAATGTCGCCAACTTGGCGACCTTTTAAATGTGCTAAATTAACGTAAAACTCGCCAAATGGATAAAAATGACGCTAAATCAATGAAAATAACGACTAATTGACGAAAATTCAATATCTTGGAAATAATATAAATATCTACTATAAAAATAATCTATATTTTTACTGTAAATGTAGTAAATGCATTGCATCATATAAGAAAAGTCATGTGCTGCCCACAACAGATTTTTTTTTACTTAAGACCGTCATAAATGCATATTTTCAAATAGGCCAAGGAAAGATAATATCGTATTATGGAGATTTTCCTATAACATTTAATTAAATTCAATCGATTTTTATGCAATGTAAATAAACAGAATGTCATTCATTGCACAAAAAATGAAGAAACAAAGAAAGGAAAATCGATTTCTGTCCTTAAATGCATCTTTTTTATAGAATTAATTTAAAACTGAACTCAAAAAATGATTCAATGCTTTATTATTGTGTCAGTATGTCTGATAAATACTTTACATTAAACTGAAAACATGATTTATTGTTTTAAATTGCTCCCATTTAGAGAGTGAAATCAATATAAATTTGAATCCGGAAATCGTATTAATAATAATGCTGCAAAAACTAAATCAAAGATGAAATAATCGAAGCAATTTAACGTTCAGAGTAACTTAATGTTTTGAATACAAAATATAAATTATGCCTTTTTATTTAGGCTAATGTGTATTTCGCTTAATAACATCAATATGACAACAGATTTGGGTTGAATATTATGATCTTAATTGTTAGGTTAATTAATTTTTCGAAAACTGAGGAAAATATTGAAATATTTTAGTTTATGCATACAATAATATTCATTACTAATGGAAGTAGTTTAACTCTAATTTGCAACCAGTGACATATTTTAAGCAAATAAGTTTTATAATTTCATTAATTAAAAATTCGTTAATTAATTTTAAAAATCTGATGTGCCCAGCACATGACTTCCCCTGCAGACACAAATTAATGTTTTTCTTTCTTTCCTTCATAATTTATTAAATTAAGCAAAATAAGACGGATAATTATTTGAAATTCCGCTGGATATTCAGTTTTAATTTCATTTTTGTTTTCATTTGGCGACTGTATGTATTAAGTATTTTCAAAGCTGACGTTGCAAAAATACGAAAAAACTGAAGTGTCTCTAGAACGGTTAGAATATTGACTATTAAAATTTTGGAAGTTAGGGATTCCTCTGAAATGAAATCGCCATCGAGTAAAATAATATTTTAAGACAACTTGAAAATCAGGTAAACATTTGCTTTAACTAAATTGATTAATAAAGAGAAAAAAAATACAATAGAATAAAAACAAATTTTGGTCATTATAATTTTGTTTACTCTTTCCATATGGTCATCACGAGTAGCTTCAATCTAAAATATATTGAAATATCAGCATTCCGTCTTAAATTTGACTAATAAAACTGTTCAGACTTGAATTATCTATAAAAGTACATTTGTATTAAGTAAATTTACACTGTATGGCCAAATTATTTTGACAACCAGATAATTTTAAACAAAGTAGCTACACTGCATGTGAGACCAGAAATCGATCTCACACCAGTATTGTGAGACAGCTTCATGTACGTTTTTTATTATGTCTGAAACGTCAAGACAATACCTTCAGTCTCAATGACGCCAAAGTTTTCAACATGCCGACCCAAAGGTCAGCTAAAACCATAAATTTAGGGGCGTCAAGACAGAGGGGGTCTAAGGACTCTTAAGGAAAGGTGAAGCAACGATATTGGGTAAAAAGGCTGCCCAATTGAGAAGATTCTTGTGGCTTCGCTATGAAGGCTGCCAATATGATGTATGAGACCAGAAATCGATCTCACACCAATATTGTGAGACAACTTTATGTACGTTATTTATTGTGTCTGAAACGTCAGACAATACCTTCAGTCTCAATGGCACCAAAGTTTACAACATGCTGACACAAAGGTCAGCGAAAACCATAAATTTAGGGGCGTCAGGACAGAAGGGATCGAAAGACTCTTTAAAAAGTTGAAGCAACGACATTGGGTAAAAAAGCTGACCAATTGAGAAGATGCTTGTGGCTTCGCTATGAAGGCTGCCAATAAGAGCAGAAGAGGAATCAAAAGCCCAGGCCACCCGACTCGTCCGAGGACATAGAGTAACAGGATGGATGGCCGGAGAGCAGAAGAGGAGTGTCAGACCTGAGGCTAAAGAGCCACAACCAAAGGAGTAAAAACAGAAATATAGAGCGAAGATAGAGAACGACTTGGGCAGAGGGAGATGGCACCATGATTTCTACGTGAGAGGTGATATCGAAATTCACGATGGCTTCTGCACGACCACTGCAGAATGTAAACGACCAAGTCCTGAGTACAGTTATTCCAGAAGTGTTCGATATTAACACATAGCCAGCAATACAATATATATGATCGGCAAAATTACGAGTGAACGAATTACACTTCGAGTTAATTCCAGTAAAAGGAGCGACATTAAATACGGGCTGGTGAGGAAGTCCAAGACAGACTTGAAGGTATGTGTTCCTTAAATAATATTATGGAAGGTCCTAGATACATTTTAGGCATTTTTAATTAGTGGTCTCACATTGTCTCTCTCCGGCGCGAACAAGAGGAATAATTGTTGTATTTGAGTAATTAAGTGATCTATGTTGTTAATAAATGATTTATTGTTAAAGTTAAAATGGTGCAATTAATGGAGTAGTATTATGTTAATTAATATTCCTTTACAGAACTCGCACTGAAGAAAATAATGGTGGAATTTAATAGCGGCAAACAAAGCAATGTTTAATTTAATAATGTTCCACCATGCACGATTTTACGGCCATGTTCAGATAAATCAATGTAATATGATTTTGAATAATTCTTGTATGATGGTTGAAGCGGTATTATTAAATAATCAACGTAACTAAGAATGAATAAACTTTAATGTTTTATTTTCAAATATGCGGTAATAACGTAATGGTAATTAACGCATTAACAATAACTAAATTAACTATAACGCTTACTAAATATATAAGTCTAAAGGCTAACTTTAAGTCCTCTTTGTTTTTACTGCACCGCATTTGGTCACGGAGCCTCAAAATTCTAGATGGCGCTCTATCGTTTAGCTGCTAGTATAGAATTCCAAGATATTATATCTTACATAGAAATGAACTCTACGATATTATGATACACTAGAACGAAATACCCACCGTAGTACGGGTTGCCCTATACAAACACCCGATACTTAAATAATACATTTACAGAATCGCCTCCTCAAACCTTCTCATTTTCTTCCTCCCCGTCTGTAGCGTAAAGTTAAACATAAATTTAAGAAAATAAACTTAACGGAATCTTCTCCAGAAGAAAAGGTATGGCCCTCACCTTGAGTTCCAATCGAAAAAAGAAGCCCTTCGTAAGCGGAATTGAAAAAATCTCAATTTTTATGCCTTTGCTAAAAAAATTCACAAATTAAAAGAATGTAGTGAAAATGTAGAAGAAAATAAATAGAATGAGAAGATATACACATAAATTTTTACCAAATCTATAGCATTGTGCTAATCTTACTTTTTCACTTTGTGAATTGCTGGTAGGCAGTAGTTAAAGTTTTTAAACGAATTTAGGTATTATTGAAACGTGTACAGTCATCGAAATTTTAAATTAGAATTTTCGATCCAATCGCAATAATTTCCCCATACTATGTATATAGGTAATGTAATTATGAATCTGGGACCATATGTTGATTTATTGGACATTTTAATAACAATTAATTACGCAATTTGTATTGAAAGATATTAATTTAGGAATCACGTCAAGGATTTTTGCTGTTCTACGCATGCAAGTGAATACAAGTCGGTTATTATGTTAACCTCTCTGATAAATATAATTATCATCCGATCTGGGCCCACCAACAACCATTCAATGAAGTGGGAATTGGGATTTTTTTCTGATATGCATTTTAACTGAGTTTTTGTCTTGCAGGATGTTAGTTCAGGGTGGCACTTTCAGTTTTATCTAAATAAATACGGATTTATTTAATTAATTAAATTAATAAAGGGATATTTATTTCATAAACCTGGTATGTAAACTGCATGCAACCGCGCTGTGAACATATCTATTGTTAACTGTGGTCTCCAAAAGGTGGTAGCTGAAAAAGTGATTTCTAGCTTTGGTGAGCATAGCTTACTGATTGGAAATGTACATACAAAGGTCAAATGTGTGTCCTATAAACAATATTTTCGAAGGAATTACAAACAATTACCGCGTTGTTCGCAGTGTTTGCTTATAATTACTTCGATAATCTTGATTTATTTATTGGTTTTCAATTAACCTGTCTGGCAAAGCTGAGTGACCTGTCTAACCTTCTTCTGAAAGCAATCTGTACCCACGGCACAGCAAAATTAAATACATTGTGCACAGGCTAATTACTGAATTGAAGGTTTCCATAACAACAGAATTCATTTTGAATATCCATTTGGAATATTTTTATTGAAATAGAAAATAACAGGGATATATTTTTGAAATTTGTGGATCGATTTGAACACAAACCATTAGTTGAATACAGCAAAAGTTTAGTTTTTTAATTATTAATATAGTTAATTTGATTAATTATATAACATAACAAAGATGTGCATTGTTCTTATAATTTTTAGGATCAAGCTATATTTGTGGCTAGCTAGTTTATGGTAGTTTAGTGAATGTACTAGTTATAACCCGAACAGCATTTTTTTTCACAATGACGTAAGATTACGTCACACTGTGACTTTGGGACATCACAGGACGTCGCAGTACGTCTCGGCAATGTCATATTGAGGTCACAATGAAGTCCTTTTGGTCATTTTCATGGTCGTTTGTGACGTCGCATATTAACTTGTTTGTGACGACACATTGTAATTGCCATTGTAATGTCGTCACATTGTTACGTGTGAATTAAATTGTGGAAACGTCACAGAATATAGTCACAATGAAGTTACAAATTTACTAATACGTAACATCGCATAGAAGTCAGAAATATGATGTCACATTATGACCCAGGTGTCACTTGGCTACAACTTCACTGTCACACATGTGACGATCTTTGCTGTGTGGGAAGAAACACGGATTAAAAAAAACAATTGTAAATGTTTTTTCTAGAATAATTTTCACGATAAATTTCCTACTCGGATTAAAGTATATATTTCTCGATAAAAACAAACTTCTGGAATTTTCAATTACTTTTTGATCAACAAAGAATATTTCAGGAGTTCTACTGCGTATAGCTATCTAATCTTCCATACACAAAGCAATCACGAACAAAATTTTCGAATGTTAAACAGAAGTTTTTTGAACCCGTGCAAACAGAAAGTAACAAAATGGCTTACTCTGCTGCTGAAGCAATGGTACATTCAAATTGAACAAGAATTCCCGATGGAATTATACAATATTTTCTTTCTTGCATATTGCAAAGTTTTGTGTGATAGAGACGAGAAGTAAAAATATATATATCCGAGTGCCTTGCATTACTCTTTGGGATTGGCAAGAGGTAAAAACGTATTCTGATCAGAAAATTTCGAAGAAACATTTTACTCACAAGAGAATTTTAAACTATACACTTCGTATGCAGCACTAAACAAAACTAGAAAAATTTAAATTTGTTTTACTAAGTTTCAAGAACTTATTCTGATACAGAAAATCAAATTCAGTAAAACGTAAGAGAAGCAATATATACAATTTCACTCGTGTATCTTCAGTTTTGTAATAATAAACTGCACAGACAAAATTAACTAATTCTACCATAATATATAATAAGGAAAATGTTCTTAAAATAGCGGAAATCACTCTCTTAGTGTTGCACTTTTTTCGGAGCTTCAACTCTTCAAGAACAAAAATCCAATAATTACACTAGCTTTGAGAAAAATATGTATTTCCAAAGATTATCCGATCATCTCAAGTGACCAGTAAAATGAACCATGGAAACACACTGCCAGTAAGATGCGGTATTAATAGTAATTAACACATTAACAATAATCTTACTAAATATATAAGTGTAAAGGCCAACTTTAAGTTCACCTTGTTTTTACTGCACCACATTTGGTTACGGAGCCTCAAAATTCTAGATGACGCTCTATCGTTGAGCTGCTAGCACAGAATTGCGAGATTTTATATCTTACATCGAAATGAACTCTACGATATTATGATAGACTAGAACGAAATACCCACCGTTGTACGGGATGCCTTAAATAAACGCCCGATACTTAAATAATACACTTACAGAAACGCCTCCTCAAACCTTCTCATTCTCCTCCCATCCGTCTGTAGCGGAAAGTTAAACATAAATTAAAGAAAATAAACTTAACGGAATCTTCTCCAGAAGAAAAGCCATGGTCCTCACCTTGAGTTCCAATCGAAAAAAAGAAGCCCGTCGCAAGCGGAATAGAAAAAATCTCAATTTTTATGCCTTTGCTAAAAAATTCACAAACTGAAAGAATGTAGTGAAAATGTAGTAGAAAATAAATAGAATGAGAAGATATACACGCAAATTTTTACCAAATCTCTAGCATTGTGCTAATCTTACCTTTTTGTATGCTGCGAAATAAGTATTAGATAATCTAGAACGATGCAGATTTCGATGTATTTAAAAATAAATAAATAAATATGAAGGACTTGCCCTACGAGTTTAATTTTGATGTTGATGAGAAGCACGTTCTTCTATTATTCCGATGGTGTCAAGATAGAGTCTGGGAAATCATTTTCAGTCGCAGCCGATTTGCACGAAAATTGCTCAAAATCGTCGTGAAATATAACATAACTGTGAAACTATTTCAAACTGAAAAATTAAATCTGCCCGAGGCGTATTTCCCGGATCTTGAAGTACGTCTGTACCAAATTCCATTGATGTAAGACGCTTAGATTTTTTGCTACAGACGATAAACACATACATTGTCTCGACACACATACAAACAAACATATTATTTTATTATGTGAGATAAATGCGCGAAATGACAGATTTAGAAGATGGATTGGTCGCAAACTATCGAAGCATACAAACGTTAGTGAAACGACTGCACTTTGTGAATTGCTGGTAGGCAGTAGTTACAGTTTTCAAGCGAATTCAGGTATTATTGAAGTATCTAAAGCCATCGAAATTTTAAATTCGAATTTTTGATCCAATCGCAATAATTTCCCCATTCTATGTATATAGGGAATGTAATTATAAATCTGGGACCATATGTTGATTAATTGGAAATTTTAATAACAATTAATCATTTAATTTGTATAGAAAGATATTAATTTAGGAATCACGCCTAGGATTCTTACTGTTCTGTGCATGTATGTGCATAAAAGTCGATTATTATGTTAACCTCTCTAATAAATATAATTATCATCCGATCTGCGTCCACCAACAACCATTCAATGAAGTGGGAATTGGGATTTTTTTTCTGATATGCATTTTAACTGAGTTTTCGTTTTTCCGAATGTTAGTTCAGGGAGGCAATTTCAGTTTTATTTAAATAAATACGGATTCATTAATAAATTAAATTAATAAAAGGATATTTATTTTATAAACGTGGTATGTCATCTGTATGCGTCCGCGCGGTGAACATATCTATTGTTAACCTTAACTGTGGTCTCTAAAAGGTGACAGCTGAAAAAGTGATTTCATGCTTTGGTGAGCATAGCTTACTGATTGGAAATGCACATACAAAGGTCAAATGTCTGTCCTTTAAACAATATTTTTGAAGTAATTACCGCGTTGTTGGCAGTGTTTGCTTATAATTACTTCGTCAATCTTGATTTATTTATTGGTTTTTAATTAACCTGTCTGGCAAAGACGAGTGACCTGTCTAACCTTCTTCTGAAAGCAATCTGTACCCACGGCACAGTAAAATTAAATAAATTGTGGTCAGGCTACTTACTGAATGGAGGGTTTCTATAATAACAGAATTCATTTTGAATATACATTTGGAATATTTTTATTGAAATAGACAAGAACAGGGACATATTTTTGAAATTTATGGATTGATTTGAGCACAAACCATTAGTTGAATACAGCAAAAGTTTAGTTTTTAATTATAAATAAAGTTAATTTGGTTAATTATATAACATAACCAATTTTTGCATTGTTCTTATAATTTTTAGTATCAAGCTATGTTTGTGTCAAGTATATAAAAAAAATTACGAATATTTTCAATATGCTAGTTTAGTGTATGTACTAGCTGTAAGAAACACGGATTAAAAAAAAGCAATTGTAAATGGTTTTTCTAGAATAGTTTTCACGAGAAATTACTTCCTCGGATTAAAGTATATATTTCTCGATAAAAACAAACTTCTGGAATTTTCAATTACTTTTTGATCAACAAAGAATATTTCAGGAGTTCTACTGCGTATAGCTATCTAATCTTCCATACACAAAGCAATCACGAACGAAATTTTCGAATGCTAAACAGAAGTTTTTTGAACCCGTGCTAACAGAAAGTAACAAAATGGCTTACTCTGCTGCTGAAGCAATGGTACATTCAAATTGAACAAGAATTCCCGATGGAATTATACGATATTTTCTTTCCTGCATATTGCAAAGTTTTGTGTGATAGAGACGAGAAGTAAAAAAATATATATCCGAGTGTTATACCCCGCATTACTCTTTGGGATTGGCAAGAGGTAAAAACGTATTCTGATCAGAAAATTTCCAAGAAACATTTTACTCACAGGAGAATTTTAAACTGTACACTTCGTATGCAACACTAAACAAAACTAGAAGAATTTAAATTTGTTTTACTAAGTTTCAAGAACTCATTCTGATACATACAACCAAATTCAGTAAAACATAAAAGAAGCAATGCATACAATTTCACTCCTGTATCTTCAATTTTATAATAATAAACTGCACAGATAAAATTGACTAATTCTACCATAATATGTAATAAGGAAAATGTTATTAAAATTGCGGAAATCACGCTCATAGTGTAGCATTAGTTTCGGCGTTTCAACGCTTCAAGAACAGAAATCCAATAATTACACTACCTTTAAGAAAAATATTTATTTGCAAAGATTTTCCGAACATCTGATTTAACCAGTAAAATGAACCATGGAAACACACTTCCAGTGCAGCGACCAGCATCTACGAACTGGTTTTGCTGTTTTCCGCACTCTTCAGCAAGGAACAACCGCTGATAATAAAATGATCTGATTTGGGCAAAACATGACTTTCCTTATATAATGCAATGAATTTACTATTTTTACAATAAAAAAATAGGTTTTTCTTATAGTAGCTATTTATATTCATTCCAAGAAATTGAATTTTCGTCAATTAGTCGTCATTTTCACTGATTCAGTGTCATTTTTATCCATTTGGCGAGATTTCCGTTAATTTGGCAACATTTAAAAAAGTCGCCAAGTTGGTGACATTCCGCCAAATTCGGCGCCAAAATCTCGCCAAGCGTTATGGACAGAGAAATAAGTTATTCTTATAGCAGATAAATAAATATTGGCTTTCAAATGCAAAAGTATTACTCAAAGTATATATTCTCGTGAATGGAACGAGCTAGATCCACGAGAATGATATCATCCAATTTATCTGATGATATTTCATATGAAAAGTGAACATGTGTCTCAACTCTTAATATATTTTTTTTAATTTATGGGATTTATTGATAAATTTATTTTAAAAATGTGCAATATTTCGAGAACGGTTCATGCTAGTTTTCTAAAGTTTATGTCAATCGTTTTCTAAAGAAACATTACATTAGAAATGTCTATTTGCGTAACTTTAGTAAAGGTTTTGACTTTTTGGTGATTTTTTCAATATTTCACTCGACAATTTAGGAGGGGGGGGGGGGTTCTCCACATTCGATTGCATCTAAAAACAATAGGCTTCCAGTATTCATGGATAGTGATTTTTGTACCAAATTTTATACCAATCGGTACATTTGTTCGTCAATTATTGTCTCTACGGGACTGACACACACACACATACTTTCACACACACATATACTTTCACACACACACACAATTTAGGGGGGGGGTCTCCACATTCGATTGCATCTAAAAACAATAGGCTTCCAGTATTCATGGATAGTGATTTTTGTACCAAATTTTATACCAATCGGTCCATTTGTTCGTCAATTATTGTCTCTACGGGCTCACTGACACACACACACACATACTTTCACACACACATATACTTTCACACACACACACACCGATATCACCTCAAAAATGGTTGATTCGTGATCGGGGATGCTTGAAACGTGCTCTCTCACCCAAAACTCGAATTCGAATTTTCGACCCCGTCACAATACTTTCCTTATACATTATGTATATAAGGAAAGTAAAAAATGCAATAAAAGCAAACAAAGCAAAAAACCTGTAGAGAACTTATATTGTCTTAATTCTCTTCAGACGCCATTATAGTGTTTTCCCCAATCGGGTTCCATTCTAACTTAATGAACCCCGGTTAATTCTCTATTGTACAGATTATCGACTTAGATTGCGGAATTATCTAACCGCACGTACTTAGATCTGTCAAAATAAGTCCCTAGTAGCATTTTATATTGATCAAATATTGGGCGATTATTGCATATCTTGGCATTACATTTGAAATATTTCCAATATAATCTCAATATTGGGCAAATATTAGGGTTACATTGGCATTCAATATTGGCTAAATATTTTCATTACATTATTACGCCAATATTGGTGATACATTGGAAATATTTCCAATGAAACGCCAATATTGGCAGCATATTTCTCAATATTGCCCCAATATTTTAAGCCAATATTGGGCAAATTCCGTCCAAATGCCCTTTTAATCATAATTGTCCAATATTTCCAATATTGGGTTGCTACTAAGGATAACTTGAAACCAGGAATAACTGAATACACTGGACCTAGCAGCCCATGGCAATAATACTCAGGTGCAATCAGTTAACCAAACACATTCATTACGCATTTTACTCAAGTTACAGCAGCTGGCTGTTTAACTGAAATATAGACTTATACGAACAACCAGTAATGATCTTGCCCATAAATAAACAGAAATATATAATGCAAAGCATTTTTACGAGCCTGGTGATATTTAGATAAACCATATATTAGTTAGAAATTTACTATGCTTACTGTTAATTGATATGTTAATTGAAAAAATTGCTGAAAGAATTAATTATACTGTATAATTAATTTGCGGTACTGTCTATTTCCAATTAGGACAAGAAATATATCCATTTAGATTTTTCTAATGATTTAATTAAATTCGATTTATTTTCTTTTATCTCAATGTGAATAAACAAAATATTTCAATGGATACAAAAAAGGAACAAAATAAAATAAATTTATTCTCTTCTTTCTTTGATTTGCCCCTTTAATGGAATTAATTTAAAGCTGAATCTGAAATAATTCATTTTTTTAAATAATATCCGTATGCCTCATACATAATTTACATTGGGCTGAAACCGTGATTTATTGTTTTAAATCTCCCCCGCTTTGAAAATAAAATCAATATTAATTTGAATCCGAGAATCATTTTAATCTGCTGGAAGGCAAAAAAAAAATATCCTAGCCGTGAGATATTAGAGGTAATTTAACATCAAGTATTATCTATTGTTTTGAATGCAAAATGTAAATTATGTATTTTATTTTTATTTACATAATGCTAACGGGTATTAGCGAAATCACATTAGATTGGCATCTGTTTCTGATAGAATAATGTAATCGTCTGGTTCATTAATTTTTAATATATGAGAAACAAACATTAAATGAAATGATTCTAAGAGATAACCATTCATTTGTGTTTTGACAAACGACCCAAAATATGCTGCTAATGTTGGGAAAAGTACTTTTCATGCAAATAACTCCATATCACAAAGTTAAATTTTGTTGAATTTCGTGATATCGTTGATTTTTGATTTCATTGTTCACATAAAATTAACGTTTCAAATTTTATTTTATTCCTGCTACAACTAAATTTCTCTGCTATTGTACGCCAGTGTAGCTATTATAAATATTTAATATCTACATAATGTAGCTGATTGGGATTATCTGAATAGGTTATACATTTACAGCCCAAATTGCTAAAGTTAGAAACTTGTAATGTTGCATACATGCGTGACTTGGTCTTAAAGTAGCAGAAAAAATCTAAAATATTGGAATTCTCTTATAAATATAAAAAACTTATAAATTTTGATCTTTTTTCCAACATTCTTCCATCTATAACGTGAAGATGACTAGACAAATATTGCTGATTAGACAGAAATAAAGACGCATGTTTTTATACAATCATGCGTAGAAAAATATTTCCGATATTTTTAGTTAACACATCTGGTATACAGCCAAACGTCCTTCAGATATTTTAATTTATAGATATAATAGAAGATTTTGTATTTCATTTTATAATGCCATTTTGTTGCAGATTTTTATTCCATTTATAGTGAAACACAACGCCTCGAATACAGAAATCGTCTGTTTCTAATCAATTCTAATCACACTATTCCACGACCACGACTACGACTGTGAGGCCTGCTAATAAGGCGTAAAGCAACTTACTGTACAGCATATACTCAACCTATAATTTAAGCATATAATTCAAACTATAATCAAAGTGTTTATTTATTTATTATCGAGGAGGTAGGTCCGGCTCACGCAATAGGTGTAGACAATTGCAAGAAACGACCGAAAAATACACAGAAAAACAATACATAGGCAATATACATAAACAGACAATGCGTTAATGAATACAAAAATGATACAAATAAATAAAATTATACAAAAATATTGGAAAAGTAATTTTGAATGTAGAAATCAATTTTGAAAATAAAATAAAAATATATAAACAGTTGAACATTTCAACAATTTAACACATTACCCATAGATCAGATGGTATGTAGTTAAAATCATAGGTAACGCATACATCAGTAAATCAGATAATACCATCACAAATATTTTTTGCATTCATTACAGTTTTTTTAATTTTATCGTTAGATTTTTTTTATTTTTATATATACTTGAAAATCATAATGATTGATTAGGAGATTGTTTAGATAAATGAAAAGTTTTAGTATGCGAACAAGACAATTCATAAGGGCCAACATCGCCAAAGTGATTGCAAATGCAATTAGAAATTGATTAATATGGAAGTAAAATAAGTAATCTAACAAGAAAGATTAGTCATTCATTAAGCATTGATTATGATCACTTTCCAACTGAAATGGCATTTTATTTAAACATCTCTAAAATGGGATACATTCAGAGATAATATTTAAATTATCATAATACAATAATTGGAAACTTAAAACTTCATCTAAAAGGCAATGCTATAAAATCGCTTGCTTCTCTATCTAAGTAAAATCAATGAATATTCCACTTATATTACTTATATCCCAGACTCCAGAGCTAAATAATTTAGCGTTAAAAATTCAGCAATGCTTGCACAGCTCATCTTACAATAGCTTGTTTTGTTTACATTTTGCGTAAGTTAAAATTAGGATTCGTTGTAGAAATAATTAAAGTTTTGGGATCATTTGAAATAAAAAAATATTGTAATTACGTAAACACAAAATTTAGAAACACAGATAATATGCAAAAATAAATCGGTTTTAAGACAGATGCAACATTAAATATAAAGACTAAAAATATCAATAATGCATAAAGCACTGATTATAAAGCACTATTCAACTGTAATTTTATTTAAACATCCCGAAAATACGATACATTCAGCGGCGATATTATTTTAATTATCACTGAACTACAATAATTTATTTTACTTGGAAAATTAAAACCTTGTATGTAAAAGTACGTTCTAACTCCTTCGTTTAAAATCTCATTCAAACTTTATCCAAATGACGTCATCGAAATATAAATCGTCTAGCTCTCTATTTAAAGGCATTGAGTATTTCATTAATAAACTTTTATTCCAGACTCCAGAGTTAAATAATATTGCCTGAAAAAGAATTCAGCTATTCTTTTACAACTCATCTTGCAATCACGTGTTTATATTTTACATTTATTAAAGTTAGGCTTCTTTGTGGACATAATTAAAGATTGATGATCTTTTAAACTAAAACATATTGTAACTGAGTTGGCGCAGAATATGGATGCACAGAAATAACGTAAAAATAAAGCGCTTTTACGACGGATGAGAACAACAATAAATATAAATTAAGAAGAACTTTAAAAATCACGATTTTGACTAATGTGTGAAAAATTATGTCACATAGGGCTTAATGTATTTCATTTTCTCAATCAGTGTTCAATCCAAAACTAATTGGGTGATATTATTCATTTACATTCCCGTATATCCCACAGACCGTCTTAAGAAGAAACTTAAATTTCATTTTGATAAAGTCATTTTTACGGCTGTTATCGTGCGAACCGACAGACAGACAGACAGACATAATGAACAAAGTCATATACACTTTTGAACTATGTTGTTAAGTGTTAAAAAGGGTTCCTGGCCAGTTAAAAAGTATGAAGTATGTTAAGAATTTAATAAAAATTTGTAGTTTGGGATTAGCGAATGGAAAAAGCATTTTAACCCTAGAGGGATTATGAGTACGAGAAGAGATATATCCACTTAGATAATTTTGTCAAACACCGATTGACGATTTTTTACAAAAAATTTTAGACATTATTACGGGGAAGGACATTTAACAAATATTCCTGTAGAAGCAGCAATTTTGGACTGATGGTCAGCAGTTTCATTTTCCAAATCAGAAAAAGTCCTCGCGCTTCGTGTGCTACCCCCCTTCCATAGACACCACGGACATGTATGGGAAACGGAATCGAAGAACACCAATTCTCGTCAACCCGCCAATCCCCTCTAAAATCTACAGACATATGACAGCCATACACTCCTATTCAATATTACTATTTCTTACACTACACCTTATCAAAACATACCTACTATACTATCCCCTAACATAACGCAATTAATTGACGCTCCCCTAAATCCTCCAGCAAACAAATGTATCAAGTTTAATACACCAAACATTGTATCCTAAGTTTTCAATTTCTGGTCATACCATGGAAAAAATGGACACATTCTCTGTAATTTTATGGGTCATGCAATTCAGTTCCAATGAAACTACCTATAAACAAAGTTTGCATTCATTGCATTGTTTAAAACGTGAATTCAAAGATAATGTATGAAGCAAGTCTCTTTAACTCCATGATTTGAATATTCGTTTTCAAAATTTTAAATTGGGATGACCTCTCAATATTAACATTCCTATTCAGAGGAATCATGGAGGGGCGGTTTCATGTCTAACTCCATGAGCTGAATACTGTTTTCCTGTCAGTTAGTCTGGCATTTAAAATCTCATGGCCACGCAATTGCTTTGTGTTTTGATAACGCATTTATCTAGAGGTTATAAATAAAAAAGTAGCACATATATGGCAAACTTTGAGAGGTTATTTATTCAGATCTGAGGGTTAATTTGAAAAACGGATTTCAGGTTTGCATTCAGCATGGTCAAATTAGTATACATCAGTTTCTTCACAAGTTACATTTGCAGCTCTTACATACTAACGCTGCGGTTTTAGAGAGGTGATTACCCGCATGAGCTTTGATCCAAGAAATGTGTATTAAATATTTGTAATTTATAATATTACTTTTAATATTTTTAATATAAAGGGATTTATTTGAGACAGATTGAAAAGCAGAAATGGGGGAGAAGCTGTCAGGAAAAATTTTGACATTTCGTTTATTTTCAGCAACCCAATCTACAACATATGCAATGGCAGTAAGTCCAGGCTGTATTCTTGCCATGAAGTTTGTAACAGAAGACCTCATCTAATATATCATGATTAAAAATGCGAATTGCAAAACCAACGTTTGTATCAGTCTTATAACCACCTGTATAGATTTTATAAATATAGTTAATATTATCAGGACAATTTGGAAATGAAAAATATGGTTTGAAGCTAAAATATGAAAGATAGGGCTACTGAAGTCAAAATTTAGAAGGGGAAGGAAAATTTAAACCAGAAAAGGACTATTCTTTTCTCCAGAAAATACAATGTTATAAAAAATTTTAATGAGAGAGCGTATAGGTGAAAAATTAAGAATAGAAAAAGCAAAATTCCAGAGAAAGTACGAAAGACATTTTAAGTAAAATTACATTGAAACTATGCTTTCTATTGACTCAAACCGTCCGACCTACCCGAAGACGTAAGGCATCTGTTTAGACGGCCGAGGCAGTTCCATGCAACTTCCAACGGAGCTCAGTGTCAGCGACATCTACAGAAATCGTACCCTATTCCCCCTGCCACCAACCTCTGAGAAGGATTTTAGGACCTACAGATTTAACATGCTCGTACTCCACGTAAGCACGGATATAGCCTGGGCAGCGCCGTGAATCGAACTAGGGTCCACCTAGTGAAATCCCTGTTCTTTTACGAATGAGATATCCTACTCACAACATTGAAACAATGGAAACTATTTTAATTCATAATTACATTTTAGATTAAAATGTCTGAAATTTTTGAAATTAGGATAATATAAAGTGATAGAAAAGGTCCGATTATAGGGAGACAGCCACCTTTCGAGTAGGAGACAGTCCTTCGTTTTTTTAAGGAAGACGTGAAAATTTCATAAGGAGAGAAAAATAAATATATAGAGGATAGCATGATATGTACTTGTAATGGGAGCCCACAATTTAAATAGGCGGACTTGTACCAGTAAAAATAAATGCATCATTATGCATATGTAAATTCCCATAACCTAAAACAAACATACTAATAAAATATGTATTACAGATAAATTATACCATTATATAAAATATATCTCACTTATTCATTATATCCCTTACAAAATAATTCTTAATATTTTCATACAAAAGTCTGCTAATCCTATACAAATTGTAATCGGACTATTTTATTCGCTACTTTCAAATTGAACTTACAAGATTTAGTACTAAATACTTCTATTTTCAACATTAGTATCAATTCAGTTTCTGTATTTTTCTAAAGAGAGGGAACGATTTTAATGCTAACAATAAACGAGACCGTCAGCCAAGCCGTTATTATTAATAGCTTTCTTCATTCTGTATTTTTTTAGGCCACGTTAGAAAAGGCTTCGTTGTCATGGCTGCTGATCCGATATAAAGTACATTTTGTTAATTTTTCTTATTATGCGTATTTATTTTTGGTTACATTCTTTTACGTCCTTCGGGAGGAATTTTGAATTGCTTTAATGTTCACTAAAATAATTTTTAAATAAAAAAAAGAATATCCATATTTTCTGGTGGCCAACGTTTACTGGAAATCTAATTGATGGTTTTGCATTATAATTCAGCCAGAAGGGATAGACATAAAGATTTGCAAGTTATTGAAACATATTATGTTCGGAAAGGTAGGGGCAATTAAACTAGTATAATTAATACACTACATCATATTCATACATTCATACTGATGTATTCAAGTGTATTAATGAATTGGTTTTTTCTTTTCTTCAATTATAAATAAAATAACCGTTAATCGTGAACCAACAAAGTCAATCTCTCATACGGCATGAAATATATAGAACAGTGAGGTTGAACTACAAGAGGCTGAAAGAACAGACATATAGTTAAAAATACGCCAATAAGTGGCGTTCCAATATTTGGAATCCGATTATCGGTACAGCAAACAGAGGTGGCTAACCAGATTTTTTCTTATTACGTCTTATCAACACCAAAAAGCCGTTAAATGAAAAACATTCTATATACCACAATTTTATGAACCTCTTGTGACCAGCGAAATGAATTGTACTGCGAAGAAGACATTACATATACGGGATGCTTTAAAATTAATGGAACAAACTTTAAGGGGTAATAGAACAAATCGAAACAAACACCTTTCGTCGATGGTTATGACATGGTCGCAAGTTAAGCGGTTAGGCGCTGGAGGCCGCTTTCCATTTCCCCTCACATGTTGCTTTTTGCATAGCAAAGACATATAAAAGCGGTAGTTTTCGCATGCATCGTCATTAGCTATTTGAAAACATCTACGTGGCGTAAAACACGCACACGGCTGTATAAGGTACACCTGTGCTACAACCTGCAGCTAAATCTCTGCTGGTATGAGGATGATTTCTACATCACGTAAAAACACTTCTGACATGTACAGCGTCCTGACATATCTTCCACGACAGGAATCATGCATGGTGCGTTGAATGCTCCCCTTTCGGCCAGTTGGTAGTGTAAGCGATAGATCATTCTGTGACCAGGTACGTGCCTGTTGGAAAAGCACTCTCGGTGAAACTTTTGAACTTCCCTTCCATTACCGTTGGCGAGACTGTAGACAAAATGCATATCCACCTTCTCCTCATTCGTATACTAATCCATTCCAAGTCGCTAATGACAGTACATGCAAAAAACCACCACTTTTAACGACGGCGGCATTCCGCAGCTTCAGCGGCCCAAAAGACGGAGCGCTTCGCTTCCGAACTGTTCCCAACGGACGACAAATTTTTTGCGCTAAGCCTAACTCTCGGAAAAAATTCACTAAAAATCACCTATTCAACACAGAAATCTACTTTTTTCAGGAATAAAAGAAATATTTATCTACCATTTGATGTATGTTTTTCATACAAATCTGAATACAAAATACTCGTTAGTTGCCCCCATTCTTTTATCCGAAAAAAACGAATAATTTCACTGCCTCTAAAACTCAAACAAAGAAAATACTCTCTTTTATTCCTATGATTCACCAACGAAATCGTAACGCTGAAATAAAAATAAAACCTGAAACTCAATTATAAAATTGTTGATGCTGCGAGAATTGCTCTGTCTGTTTATATTACAAAATCATGTTTCACCGCTCCAAATGAAGAAATAATTCATTCGATTCTCCTTATGCCAAGGTCATGCATCTGCAAAATACATTGAAGTTAGTTCCACGGACATTTAACGCCCTCTGGTAGACAAATAAAAACGTTCCACGTGAAGGCACGCATGCGTGCCACTCTCCGTTTACGGTAAAGTTTCCTCCGTCACGAGTGTGTGCCGTCCGTCTTTGAATGCAAGTTCGCAGTCGACACGCGGGCTTGCCGATCATCCCGAAAGTGTTATATGTCTTTGAGGTGTGAAAAATAGCGTGTTGTCTGGGGAAATAGAAAGCCTCCTCCAGCACCTAACTGCTTAACTTGCGATCATGCATTCCTTGACGGAAAGTGTTTGTTTCGAGATGTTCTATTATCCCTTAAAGTTTGTTCCGTTAGTTTAAAAACACTCTGTATATAAAAGACTGGGCTTAAATTTTAAAAAGTCACAAGTTCAGGTTGAAGAACTAGGATAAAATAAGAAAAATCTCATTCGTCACTGAACTAGGATAAAGTGAGAAAAGATCAAAAAGTGGGATAATTTTTAAAATCTGCTGACTATGCCAAAATTCTTTTTTAAACTGACAAGTATGCAAAGAAATTGACATTTGCATCCTTTAATACTGTTTTACAATGCGTAATTTTTTAAACTATGTTTAAAAATATAAATGCAAAACTATTTACTTAAAATTATAATAATTTTCAATATTCTAATTTCGAAATATTTAAATTCATCGTTGGAATTATCTATTACAAAGTTAGAGAACGTTATTTACTTAGTTTGGAGAGATGTGCGGTTTGCTCATAACATAAACGATAAAAATCTGATGTAGGCAGCACATGACCGAAAACTCGAGTTGCGATTTTCGGCACGATTCCAATACTTTACATATGTTGCAGAGGAAGCAAAAATCTGATGTGAGCAGCACATGACTTTCCCTGCAAACCCAAATTTATTTTCTCTTTATTTCAGTAATAATTCATGAAATTGAGTTTAATTCCTCTAAATAACAAGCATTATTAATTGAAATTACACTTTTCATTCAGCTGTCAGTTTCAATTGGTAACCGGACTTATTTTCAAATCCGGGTTGGCAAGAATGCGAAACAACTAAAATATCTAGAGAACGGCTGGTCTTAGAGTAATGGGATTGGTCTTATTCTTTTCATCGTCAAAAATGAAGTATAAGACAAGAATTTAATTGATTCATTGAGCATACGTTGTCTTATACTTTAGATTTGATTTTGCCGATTTTTGCGGACCATTTCGTAAAGAATGACACATTTTTTTTCCGAATAGTACCAAAATCTAATCAACATCAGAGCTATCCCACAAGTGACTTATTTACCAAATTTTGTGAATTTCGGTCAATTAGTTTTTTATTTAGAGTGGATGCAGACATTTTTTGCGGGCCATTACACAAAACAAGGCAGGTTCTTTTATTCCGAATCGTACCAAAAACTAATCAGCTCCAGGGTCATACACAAGTGACTTATCTACCAAATTTTATGAAATGTGGTCCTTTAGTTTTTGACATGCATTGCACAGACAGACAGACACACACACGTACACTCTGACATACAGCTAAAAATTGTATTTTGGTATTCTAGAGGTCCCAAAACTTGTAGTTCCGTCCTTCAAAAACTCGACATGAAACTCGTCAAAATGCGATTTTTGACATGATTCAAATACTTTCCCTATACTTTCCCATGTATTGCAGAGGAAGTAAAAATGATCTCAATGAAAAGGGATAATTAATAATTTTTGCACTGCATAACTTGTCCGCATTTTATGCCACATTTATTTTTTTCTGAAAAAGGGACAATTCTATGGAAATTAAAATTAACTTATTACACGGATTATTTCTGTAATGAGTATTTCTCGCCATTTCCTTTCAAAGTACTTTAGTTGTAAATATAATTATCCACTTTGCTTGACACTATTGAAATCGTCGGTCTGCATGTTATGTGAAAACTATATGCTTATCTTTATACTAAACTAACAGTATACACTTTCTTCGTGGAGAATATAGAATATAAAAAAACTTAAAATTCAGAATTTACGGTTCACTTTTAATACTTTATAACACCAAAATAGCTGTAAAGTGTTTATAATTTTGTTCATTCTGTCTGTCTGTCAGTCTGTTCGTCTGTCTGTCTGTCTGTCTGTCGTACAATTTTATTTATATAAGTAAAAGGAAATATACTTGACGTTGCTCGTGATTTAAATTCTGTATAAATTTCTAATGGTCATTGGTATTCAAAATATTATATTGAAATATTTAATTTATGTCTCCTAAAAGCAATATAAGTTCTATGTTCTCGCTACACAAAATTATCTTCACAGGCAGACCTGAAGATCCTCTTACCGTTTGTAAATAAATTAGTAGTATGAAAATAATCAATATAAGCCACAATGGAAGAGCTAAATTTGTATTACAAGATATACTCGTACTATATTTTTCCTGTTTCAATAATTAACTGAATATACTATGCGAAGTTATTTGTTCAACGCAATATATCAGTTTGAAAAATGCTCGCCAAAACGAAAAAGATGACGTTAGAAATTGAAAATATCTTTAATTCTTCTACTAATTATTAACCCCAAAACTGTAACTGATATAATACAGTCAAAATTTAATGCCTTTCATTTATAACATGTGCTTTTATATCCATGTCCTTAATTTTAAATCGGAAAAAATTAATAAAATCCATATGCTACATAAAAACAGATTCAATCACATTACTAAGCGATTTGATAAAATGTTTTTAATTTGCAGAATATATATCGTCTGTGTAATGATATTTCCATTAGAAAGAAGGAGATAAAACTCTTATGGATGAAATGCTTAAAAATGTCATAATACCTTGAGAATTATTTCTAGGTCTCACTAGTGTTAGTAAATTAGCTTTGAGTGTTTGTTTATACAACAGAAAGACGTAGAACTTTGTACATGTATTTTTGATTATTTTTAAATTAAGGGTTCTCTAATTATGAGTATAATTAATCAGCATTTTTTCGTAGTTGTAGGACAGAGTACAGACTATATAGAGATAAAAATAAATTGAAAGGTAAACTAATTTTTAATATCTAGAAATATTCTTTATTGTTTTAGTTCTACTTTGCATTACGCTAATAATTTATTTTTATAAAATTGACAGTTTAAATACATATTTTAGGCCTTAGGCCGTGAAAATGCATGCAATACAGGACTTCTTATTTTATCCCAACGCCAACTGAGTTATTGTTTCAAACTATATTGGCATTTTCTTGATATAGAGTTTTAACTCCTTACGTTAACTATATGGATATTTCTATAGGTTTCATTGTACGTTTTCTAATAATATCTCGAGAATAACTTTTTTTTTATTTTCAAATGGCCAGGCACTTGACTCATCATCATTCGCCTTTGTCAGCGTCCAGAACGTCAACCATTTAGCCGTTTAAGGACGTTGCCCCAGGCGCACCAGAGGGGGCGGAACACACTGCGCCCACAACACAAACATCCATGCTTTACGTGGGACTCGAACCCACAACGCGGCGGTCGAGCGATTGCTGTGGAAACTTTCGCGTTGACCACTCGACCACTACGTTGGCTCTCGACAATAACTAGACATACAAATACGAAACATGGACTGATTTTTAAGTGAAGCTAGATTGCCCATAATATTTCCTGAAATTTGATGCAGCCATTCTCTCCTGATGACGAGACAGGCAAACAAACATTAAGACAGGAATATGGATTTTCAATTTTACTTATATCGATAAAAACGGTCTATAATATTGTAATTGAAATTTTTTACCTATCTTGCTCATTCTCTGAGGTGTACTAGCATACAGTTTACTGTTACATGTGCTTGTTTAATCAATTGAAAACTCGTTCAATCAATAGCTCTTAGTCATTTTTCTATAAGTAAACCCCTCTTCTGCAGCTCTGCAATAAGCTTTTGAATTAAAGGGGCTTCTGTAGCTTTTGCAGCTCTGGAATGAAAAGGTGCATAATAACGTAAGAGGGAGCCGCGTATAAATAACTGAGCACCCTTTCCACATTGCCATCGCTACACCTTATTCCCCATTTTCAAATATGGCTTAAAAGATTATTTTAAAAAGATTGAAATTCGTAACAGTAGTATAAATCCATTTCCCTTTTCTGAATCTAAATGGAGAAAACACGACTAATATCCAAAGCATTTCAGCCAAGACAATATTAATTACTTTCTTTATGTATTCCTTTCACTGGACTTGGTTGTTATGGTTACTGATCCTACGTAAGATCCTTTTTCGTCGTTTCTATTTGTTATGCGCATTTTTATGGGTATATTTATATTCGTCTTTGTGGAATTCCAACATATTTTAATGTACACTAACAATATTATTGATATGAAAAATAATATATATCTAGCAGCTAATAAATAGAAGTCATCAAGACATATATCTGATTACTTTTTACCCTCCCTATAGAGCATAGTATAAATAAAAGGAAAGTATCCTGATATTTTATTCTCATATTCCAAATATGACTTAAAAATTATTATTAAAAAAGTAAGTAATCATTTCTATTTTCCAAGTCTAATAAGGAGCCAAAAATCCATTCCTTCTATGTTTATGGATATAAAGAATTTGAACATTCCTGAAAACGGAATATAACATATTATTTTCCTTATATATATAGTATAATGTATAAGGTAAGTATTGTGGCGGGGTCCAAAATTCCAATTCAAATTTTCGAAAGAAGAGCACGCACTTCCCTGAACACGAATAAAACATTTTTGAGATGATGTTTGTGTGTGTGTTGTTGTTGTTGTTGAGACCCAGACCGTCCGACTTACCAGTAAGGTGTAATGTAACCGTTTGGACGGCGGGGAAGTGCCACCCAATTCAGACCGGAACCCAGTGGGGGCAGCATCAACAGGGACCGTACCCTTCTTCCTCTACCACCAACCTCTCGGAAGGACTTACGGACACACATGTTCAACGTGATCGTACTCCACATGAACTCGGCGGCAGTTGTGGCTGCGTGCAAATCCGGCGCGCAAACCACCGGGCTACAGCGCCCGAAATGTGTCAACAGCACGCGATGTTCCCAGGTGGTCAGCCACCCAAGTACTAACCGCGCCCGATGCTACTTGACTTCGGTGTTCTAACGAGAACTGGTGTTTTCAGCACGGCAGGGCCGTTGGCTCTTGTGTGTGTGTATGTGTGTGTACATGTGTGTGTGTGTGTGTGAGTGCGTGAGTGTGTCAGTGAGACTGTGAATACGATATCTCACGAACGAACGAAATTTGTTACAAAAATTACAGTCCGTAAATACTGGAAGCCTGTTGTTTTTACATGCAATCGAATGTTTAGAACCCCCTAAAATATTCGAATTTCCGAAAAAATCATTAAATATCAAAACATCTAATAGAGCTATGTAAATTGTCATTTCTTATGTAATTTTTCATTAGATAACGATTATCACAAATGTTAGAACGCTAGCATGAGTTGTTCTTGAGATATTGCATATTTTTCAATAAAAAATTATCAAAAAATCATATAAAATAAAAAAGAATATTAACTATTATGAAATATGTTCACTTTTAATAAGTAATGCCATACAATAAATTTGGTAACATAATTCTCGTGGATCTAGCTTGTTCCATTCATCAAATAATTACTTTGGGTAATACTTTTGCATTTAGACGCCAATAATAATTTATTTGCTATAAGAAGATGCTTTTGAGATTATTTCTCGGTCCATAACGCTTGGAGGCGTTTTGAGCAGAATGTCGCCAACTTGGCGACTTTTAAAAATGTTGCTAAATTAGTAAAAATGTCGCCAAATTGATGAAAATGACGCTAAATCAATGAAAATGGTGACTAATTGATGAAAGTTGAATATATCGGAAAGATTAGACTCTAACAATTGCCCATTTCTCCACCCGTTCGTAACGCTTGGCGAGAAATTTAACGGGATATCGCCAACTTGGCGAATATTTTAAATGCTGCCAAAGTGACATAAATGTCGCCAAATTGATAAAAGTGACGCAAAATGGGAAGTAATATTTCACAAATTCTGATTTCTGTCATATGACGAGCATACCTTCTAGTATATAAGAAATACTTTTCTCTCCGTTTGTCTGTAACACTTGGTGATGCATTTGACAAACTTAATGAATAATTTAGTAAAGTATGGCCAACTTGGCGATATTTTGCCCTTGATTGATAAAAATATCGTTGAATTAATGCAAATATTACGTAAAATTTGTGAAAATGACGTCTAATTAATTAATTAATTAAAATATTTTAATATATGAACTATATCGCTTATTGAGAATGCTACCAATATTGATGATTGTTCATTTAGAGTTTCCCGAAATATAAGTTAATTGGGAATTTTAAAATAGTTTTACATATTGTCGTCCGGAAAATCACCAAATGTACAATTCAACGCTAAAAACACAGTACCGGGGATCTTATACATTATTTTATTACTATAAAAGTAGTAAATTCAGTGCATAATATAAGGAAAGTCATGTGCTACCCATATCAGATGTTTTTCAGAGTTATGTCTCTGTGTATCTTTATAACTATTTAGTCACGATATCTCTTGCACAAATTGATCAAATCGAACAATATATGATATGATTTAAACAAAGTAGTATAAGTAATTTCAATGAAATAATTGCAATGGCATTATTCACTAAGAATGAGTTGATTGCCTGAGTCAATTGATTTATTTTTGATTGTCAATTTGTTGGTCTTGAAATCATCTGTTAATATGTTTCGAATATTCTTATTTGAAGTGAAAAAGTTTTATGCAGTACATTTTATTATTAGTAATATATTTTAATAATTATAAACAATAATACAACATTTAAAGCAAATAATAATGCACCGAAAAATAATTATTGACATGTAGTTGTAATAATAATTAATTATTTATATTCGAGAAATTACCTGCGACTAACTTTACAGTTAATATGAAATAATTTAAATCTTGAGTATGGTTTGTTATCTATATATCCATATAAATAAAATTGAAAATATGTCTGTCTGTCTGTCTGTCTACCTGTTTGTCCCATCATCGCGGGAGAACAGCTGAACCGAAACTAATGAAATTTTGTGGATATCCTGAAAATAGTCCCACTTAAAATTTAGTCTATGTTTCGAGTTTCTACGATCAGTGGTTCTCGAGATATTAGTGAAAAACGAAACTTTCGTTTATCTCATCATCACGAGAGAACGGTTGATTCGAATTTAATGAAATTTTGTGGATCGCCTTAAAATAGTCCCCCATAAATGCAGTTCAAGTTTCAAGTCTGTAAGACCAGGAGTTATTGAGGTACTAATGAAAAATGGAACTTTTTCCTAGGAGTTCTACTCTCTAACTCCGTGCTTTGTCCAACCGGAAAGGTTGAAAATCGTTCCTTTAAATTGTGAAAGTGAAATAAAACTTTACCTCTGAGGTCGGTGAAATATTTTTGCTCTAATTAGACACTATCTGAAAGCATGAATTGTTGGACATATGAATTTAAATGGAAAATCTGTCTCCATGGTTTATTTTTCACAAGCTTTTACTCAACAATGAAAAGTATAAAGAAATCAAAATGGTTATTTAATTTCGCAGTTTATTAGGAAGATTCTAATTTATATCATGTTGCTCAGAAACGCAATTAAATTAAATATGTCTGTTAATTTTTATTATTATTTATTCGATTTGAATAATAAATAAATGGATATAAAAATATATTTCATAAATGAACGGTTTGAATTTTTAATTTTACTAATTGTGGACTGCGTGCATCACTTTCATTTATTGTGGCAAAGAGTTTTTAAAGCTTATATATTGTGTTTAGCTAATAAGCTCATATATTGTGTTTACCCAATAAATTCATTTATCCGATTGTTGAAACAGAAAAAGTGTAGAACGGGTATATCTTCTAATACAATTTTAGTATTTTCATTTAGTATAAACAAACGGGATCAGGATATTTTATTCTTCAGATCTGCAAACTCAGAACTACGAATTTGGCGGAATATCACTAACTTGGCAACTTTTCTTAAAAGCTGCCAAATTGATGAAAATGTCACCAAATTAATAAAAACGACACAAATCAATGAAATTAAATTTGTTTTATTTAGAAGAGAGTACTGAAATGATGTTTCGGTAGCATTTGCCGGTTAGCCCATCCATTCTACTTAGTAACACATTTAGTAACACGCTTAGTAGCACATTGTCACCAAATTGATAAAAATGTTTGTAAATCAATAAAAATATCATGAAATTCATAAAATTACGCTTAATAGATAAAATTAATTGTGTTTTGTTAGGAGATAGTATTGTGATAATGTTTCGTCAAATTGTCGCAAAATGGACTATCAGTTCTATAGTCCCACTTGGCGATAAATTTGGCGATTTTTAACTCATCGCTAAATTGACGAAACTGTCACCAAATCTTTCACGGACATAGCAGGACCTTTCACGGACACGGCATTATTCAGACGATGTGATTTCCATCAATTTATTTGAAGCAAATGATATCATGCTGTTCAGCAACGGGTGTATATCCAATGTGTTTATGCGGCATACGATTTTTATTAATATTTTCCTATTTGAATAATAAAGATATGTATATAAAATAAATTTCATTGACATTGCATTTTTGACAGGATAATATCAATTACGACCTTCAGGTTTAAACATTATTATTATTGATATTTTCGATGATTATTGATTCAGGGATTATTGATATTTTCAAGTTATTATGCTATCGTTTTATTATGACAAAACTTGTTTAAACTCATATATTGTATACGTTGTACGAGTAATCTTCTACAAATGCACGGGTATATCTTCTAATCTACGAGAATATAAGTAGTACAGGTATGTTGGCATATATTTTGATATATATTGGCATATATTGGAATCAATTACGACCTTCTGGTATAATGATTACGGGGATTATTGATATTTTCACTTTATTACGTCATCTGTTTAATTTGGCAAATATTTTGAGACTCATATTGTAATACGGGTAATCCTCTAACACACCAGCATAATTTCTAATCTGCCACAATATAAGTAGTACGGGGATATATATATATATATATATATATATATATATATATATATATATATATCCATATAGTTTTAGTGTTTTCATTCTTTCATATATTGGAGTCAATTACAGGTTTATTGATATTTTCAATTTATACATGTAATGTACTAATACATGTTATATCTTCTAATATTCGCGTATATAAGTAGTACGGGTTCCATACAATTTCAATGCTTGCATTATGCATGTATTGATTCAATTCCCTTTTTTTTTGTAAATTAGCTTACAAAAGGGACCAGGATGTTTTATTCTTCAGATCTCCCCGTGAAGATAATTTTTTTATAGCGAGAACAGAGATTTTTAAAACTCTTTTAGAAGCATTGTATTAATTATTTTAACAGAATATTTTGATTAAAAAAATGATATCATGTAGTATTAAGCCATTAGTGCCATTTCTGCGGAGGACCGACGACCACTTTATTTATGTATAGAGCGTCTGCACTTTAATCCAGTTCCAGCTATCGCACAGTACACGACCACACGACCATCACAACTGGAATGATAATCTGGGTATTGCAACAGCCTGTCTCCTCCAGTATTTCAACTTGGTACTTTGACAGATTAGCTATATATTTAAAGAAACCTCTGGATGATCGTGTTGCTTCTGGAAGCTATTTTTCAACATGATAACGCTTCGGCAGATGCATCACATATCTCACAAGATTACATCCCAAGTATTGATATCCTACCATTACCATCAGGAATTAATGCCAGAACTCTTGGCAATCGACGGATGTTTAGGGGCGTCAGTTGCAATCATCAAAGAGTTTGTTTTAATTGAACAATTACAGAAAATCTGCCGTACTAATGTTACACGATAAGATTGTTATTCGATTGACTGATAGAAATGGTACATTTCTGGATGTTTAATATATGGGAAACATCAGTAGGAAGGGACTATATACTTCTTCCCATCCCCTCGTAGCTTTGTCTATGTGTTCATCTAAGATCTGTATCTTCCAACGGCAGAAATTGAAATGTTCTTTTATTTAATTAATGTACAGAATTTAATAAACGTCTTGTATTGATATACATATATAATGGTATTAGGAAAAATACGTTAAAACTTTATATGCTGTCTTGTAATTATTACTCGTTTCCTTACTGTTTTAAGTTTTAAAAATTAATTTTTAAAAGAGTGAAGATATTTTTGAAAGAGACTGTATTTTTCACTTTTATTACTTTGAGCACGTTATGTAAAAGTGTTATAAAATCCAAAACACTTTTCCGAAAAATTTTTCTTTCACATTTTTACGTCTTTATTTCTTTTAAACATTAGAACCTTTAAAATCTCTGAATATTAATAAAAATTTGCCTTTCACATTTACGCCTGAAACGTTATGAGAAAGTCATAAATTCACAGAGGTTCATAACAAAACTAAAAAAAAATGTCTTTTCTCGAGAGAGGTGCGTTGTTTGCCGGTGCAAAGAGTAACAACGAAAAAAAAATGCACATCTTTTCGAAACACTTTGTAATTATGGTTGTAAAAATTAAAATGTTATTAATATGTAAGGGTTCTGTAACTTTTCTTAAAAATTATGGAATGAAATAGAACACGTTAAAGTAAATTTATCGCACAAAATGATTCTTGAGAATATGAAAAATAATTAAGAGGCTCTATTCTCTTGATGCACTATTGATTATATATATATATGTATATATATATATATATATATATATATATATATATATATATATATATATATATATATATATAATAAATATTGACAATAAGTACATTAAATATATACATTTACAATATTGTCAGTTATTTACTTTTTATGGATGATGACAATTCCCCAAAAATACAATAAAAAATAAGAATTAATAGCAATGGTATATTCTAGCATAATTGTGGTGGTTTTCTTCCATTAAGAATCAATGTTTCGATGAAACAAGCATTGAATTGGTTCAGTTAAGGATATTCATTCTGTTATGAATTTTTTCAGTTTACAGTATTCCAAGAAGGCAGCTGTTTTATTTTCGATTTTTACCAAATTTTATTAAGCAGCAGGGTAACTCATAATATTATTACATAATAAAGGTTTTGAATATGTAAAGGAAAGGTCAACCCAAACTACGATGCACTAGATGCATATATCTGAGACAGAAACGCACACACGCTGAGATAAAAATAGTTCAACCATGTTACGCGATGCCAGCATCTTGCAAATCAGTTTAAAAAATCATAAATTACGACATAAGATTTCCTGAACAATACACCGGAATTTCAGGGTATGGCGCCCATCGAAGCATATATATCTCTCTGTATCTGACATCGTTTATTTACACAAAAAATCTGATGTGGACAGCACATGACTTTCCTTATATAATGCAGTCAATTTACTCCTTTTACAGTAAAAAAATATATGTATAATATCCACGGTATCGCATTTTTATCGTTGAATTGTACATTTGGCGATTTTCCGGGTGACAACATATAAAACTATTTCAAAGTACCCAATTAACTTATATTTCGCACAACTCTAAATAAACAATTATCATTATTGATAGCATCCTCAATAAGCGATATAGTCCATATATTCAAATATTATAATCATTAATTCACCAATTAGGCGTTATTTTCATTAACTTAACGTAATTTGTCATTTTTGCAATTTTGACGATATTTTTCTCAATCTGGGTTAAAGTATCGCCAAGTTGCCGATACTCTGCTAAATTATTCGCCAAGTTCCCAAAATACACCACCAAGTACTACAGATATACGGAAAGAAGAGCATTTCTTATATACTAGAAGGTATGCCCGTCATATGACGGAAATCAGAATTTCCAAAACATTACTTCCCATTTGGCGTCATTTTTATCAATTTGTCAATATTTTTGTCACTTTGGCAACATTTAAAATAGTCGCCAAGTTGGAGCTATTTTAAACTCCCGCTAAATTTGACGCCAAGCGCTACGTACGGTCGGAAGGAGAAATGGGTTATTCTTCTAGTCTGTCGTCTGTTTTTCCAAGATACTGAACTTTCATCAATTAGTCGTCAGTTTTATTGATTTAGCATAATTTTTTTCAATTTTATGACATTTTCGTTAATTTGGCAACAATTAAAAAAGTTAATATGTTGGCAACATACCGCCAAAATCTCGCCCAGCGTTGTAGCCGGAGAAGTAAGTTATTCTTATAGTAGGTAAATGACTCTTGGTGTCCAAATACAAAAGTATTACACAATGTACCTTTTTTGCTTCCCGGTCGTCCATCCTGTTACTCCGCCGGACGGCCTGGGGCTTTCACAATGTACCTTTTCTCATGAATGGAACGAGCTAAATCCTCGAGAATGATGACGCCAAATTTATCGCATGATATTACATATGAAAAGTGAACCTGTTTCAAAATAGTTTATATTTTTTTTTTATTTTATATTTTTTGCTAATGTTTTTTGAAAAATGTGCAATATATCGAAAACGGTTCATGCTAGCGTTCTAAAAGTTGTCTCAACTATTTTCTAATGAAAAATTGTATAATACATGACTATATACGTACCTTTATTGAAGGTTTTGATATTTTGATGATTTTGTCAAAATTTCTCTTGAAAATTTAGGGGGGGGGGTTCTGATTATTCGATTGCATATAATACAGTAAGATTCCCAGTATTCAAGGATTCTAATCTGTGTACCAAATTTAGTTCGAATCGCTATATTCGTAAGATATCATCTCCACTGACTCACTGACACACACACACACACACACACACACACACACACACACACAAACACACACAAACATCACCTCAGAAACGTCTAATTCGGGATCAGGGATGCTTGAAACGTGCTCTCTCATCGAAAACTCGAAATCGGATTCTTGACCCTGTCACAATATTTTACTTATACATAATACTATGTATATAAGGAAAGTAAAAAAGTTCGGTGTAGCCGCTGTCTATATCCTTTTTAAATAGATAAATTGTGTGTCAGGGCTAGCGCTGGACCTATGGCATCAAATAATTTGAAATGTGGCATGAGCATGTATAATACATTGCCATGTGTCGCCAACTATTTTAATTTCTTTATTGTATCTTCAAATTTCAATCTTTCATTGTTAAAAATGATGTTGGCATCTCAAAAAAGTAATATTTAGATTTCTAACTATTCAAAATACTCGTATATAAATAGTTCAGAGCTTTATTTAAGTAATTGCTTTTTTTTAATGGCAACAGCGTTTTCAACAATGAATCGTAATTGTTCATTTCAATAATGTTTGAGAAACGCTATGTTTGTTCATAACAACAATGCTTGCGAAACTTTATGTTTGTCTGTAAAAATCAAAAATTATGAATTCAACATTTACTACAATGCTATACATTTAAAGAGACGTAACTATATATTTTCCCATACATTGCAGAAGTTTGATTTTTGGTAAGTGATTAATTACATTTCAAATTGTATCTTATAATAAATATTCATTAAGAATGAAAAGGAAGTCAGAGGCGTTACTATTTATGCTGTATTGTCACCAGTTTCCCGTCCAATTAGCTTTACGATAAGCAAGGTTCAAGGCCAAATATTTGACAAACATGTTGTATAAATTATTTATTTAAAAGTAGAAGGTATGCCCGTCATACGTAATTCAAAATTTGCGTTTCTATGCGTTTCAGCCTATTCTTTTCAATTTTTTTTAAAATACCATTCTATGCCCATTCTGGCTAAATCCCAGAGACCTGTGCGGTCGTTTTTTTTTTTTATTGCGCCAAATCGGCGATAAGCGGAGTGCTATGTTGCGACCTTGGTAACTCTTTAACTCTTCATAATCATGGTAATCTTGCGAGTTGGTTGAATACTATGGCAACTGTCTCAACATCGGGCGCCAGAAAAGTTGCCAAATTCAAGGCCGTACCGGTCCTTGGGATAATGCCAAGATTAACCAACGTTTCTGTTCTTTTCTGTCCTCTCCATTTTCCATTGGCCAACATGTTTGTGAAATAAAGTGTGTTTATTTGTTTTTCGATGAAATTTTATGTTTTCACATATAATAAAATTTTGTAGTACTGTGATAATTTAAAACAATCTGATGTGGGCAGCACATGACTTTCCTTATATAATGCAATGAATTTACTACATTTGCAGTTATATGCATATAAGAAAAGTAAAAATAGATTATTCCTTCAGTAGATACTTATATTCTTTCTAAGATATTGAATTTTCTTCAATTAGTCGTCATTTCCATTGTTTAGCGTCATACTGCATTTAGCGTCATAAACTTACAGCACACGCATACCATTGAAAGTATCTAATTTTTACAAATTTGATACACATTTATTTATAAATGTATTTAAATAATTTCCACGGTTGTAATAGGCTCTTATTCATTTTAAGGAAACTTGCACAGCGTATATCAGCACAAGTAAAAAAATCTGCTGTGCACAGCACATGACATTTCTTATATAATGTAATGAATGTACTACTTTTACAGTAAAAGAAATAAGTTATTCTTAGAGTAGAGACTTATATTATTTCCAAGATATTGAATTCTCGTTAATTAGTTATCATTTTCATTGATTTAGGGTCATTGTTATACATTTGGCAAGATTTTTGTTAATTTGGCAACATTTGAAAAAATCGCCAAGTTGCCAACATTCAGCCAAATTCGTCGCCAAATTCACGCCAAGCGTTATGGATGGAGAAATAAGTTATTTTTACAGCGGATAAATGACTATTGGCGTTCAAATATAAAAGTATTACTCAAAGTATTTTTTCTCGTGAATGGAACGAGTTAGATCCACCAGAATGATGCCACCAAATTTATCGCGTGATAGTATATCTGAAAAGTGAACATTTTTCTTAGCAGTTAATATTCTTTTCATTCATGGAATTTTGTGATAAATTTATTTGAAAAATATACAATATCTTGAGAACGGTTCATGTTAGCGTTCGAAAGTTTATATCAATCGTTTTCTAAGGAAGAATTACATAAGAAATGTCTATTTGCGTAACTTTATTAAAGGTTTTGATTTTCTGATGATTTTTTCAAAATTTCACTCGAAAACTTAGGGGGTTCTGAGCAATCGATTGTATTTTTTATACAATAGGCTTCCAGTATTCACATATTGTGATTTTTTACGGAATTTCATTTGAATCGCTCCATTCGTTCGAGGTATATTGTTTCCGCAGACTCACTGACACACACACACACACTCTCTCTCTATCTCACACACACACAGAGACATCACCTCAAAAAAGGTCTGATCCTGTTCAGGGATGCTTGACACGTGCTTTCCCGTCGAAAACTCGATTTCGAATTTCCGACCCCGTCGAAATGCTTTCCTTATACTTCTGTATAAGAAAAGCATTAATATCAAATGCATTTATTTGGAATGATGTGTAATTTAAAGTCGTAAATTATTTGGACTTTCCGTCTTTCTATTGACGCTTCGTCACTGCATGGGACTTGACATAATTTCCAGTTGCATAGCATTTGATATACATTTTAATATAAAAAAAAAACTATTTGCTTTATATGCAAATTTGAAATACGTAAATCCCTTTTTATGTTCTTAGTTAATCCAGATTTCAATTATTTCGGACTGCAGTTCCCCAAAATAATCCTGATTACCGATGCTCTACAGCATTTACAATAT
This sequence comes from Amaurobius ferox, assembly GCA_951213105.1. Taxonomy (NCBI): domain Eukaryota; kingdom Metazoa; phylum Arthropoda; class Arachnida; order Araneae; family Amaurobiidae; genus Amaurobius; species Amaurobius ferox. The sequence continues at coordinate 144,791,542 of OX578137.1, forward strand.
CCTTAGTAACAATCAAATATTGGACCAATATTGTAAAGCTGAGAAACGTGTTCATTTTTCACGTGTAATATCATGTGATAAATTTGGTGACATCATTCTTGTGGATCTAATTAGTAACATTCACGAGAAAAGATACTTTGAGTAATACTTTTGTATTGACCAATACGGAATTGGTCCAATATTGTCTTAAAATATTGGGACAATATTGCCCCAATATTTCCAATGTACCACCAATATTGGCTTAATATTGTAATGAAAACATTAGACAATATTTGAGACCAATGTAATATCAATATTTGCTCAATATTGTGATTACATTTGTGAGACCAGAAATAGATCTCACATGGGTTTGGGTGAGACAGTTTTATGCCAGTTATTTATTGATCTGAAACATCTGACAATACTTCTAGTCTGGATGACGCCAGGTTGTACTGTATGTGAACCTAAAGGTCAGATAAAACCATAAACCAGGAGTGTCAAGACAGAGGGGGCCGAGCGGACCTTTACGAGGATACCAAGTAACGACATTGGTTAAATGATTAACCAATGGAGAACGTGCTTATTGCTTTACACTGGATGCTGCAAAAGAAAGCAAAGGGGGAGTGACACCCCCGAGGGAAAAAGAGTCACAACCTGTGACTGGAAAAGCGACTCGTGAGAGATAACTAAGAGATGCACGACACTTGTGCAGAGACTACAGAGATGATGATTTGATATACTAAGAGTGAAGCGCGTGCGGCATGATGATATAACGACGATGACTTGTGAATATAGCACGACGACTAGAAGTAGAGTGTTCCGTAGATGTTCCAAAATAATGGTTAGATCTAGTGATGTGTGCAGTGCAAGCGGTAGTACGAAACTGAGATAAATACCTAGGATTATGGCAAGTACAAATTACTGACGCAAGCATTTTGATATATGATCAAAGTCCAAGACAGACCTGAAGAAATGTGTTCCTCAAAAATATATTTAGGTCTAAACATATGTTAGGTATTTTCATACTGGTCTCACATGTCCCTCCGCCGAAATAGTATAATTCATTGCTATAATTGAAAAATCAAGTATTTATGTTTTTAATAAATGTTTTTTATTGTTAAAGTTAAAATGGTGTGATCCATTTAGTAACATATTAATTAATATTCCTTTACAGGACTCACGCAAAAGGTAAACAATTGGAGGGCGAATAGCGACACAGATGCAATGTACGATTTCAATAAATAAGTACACTATGTACGAATTTACGGCCATGTTAAGAGATAGATATGTTAATGATAATTAATCTAAAAGCTCAAGCTAAAATTTCAACTTTAAGTTTTATTTCCAAAATGTTCACCACAACATTCGAAATATTTCCAATGTAATGGTAAGATATGGTAATGTTCCAATGTAATGGTAAGATATGGGTATTCCAATGTAATGGTAAAATATTAGTTCAATATTGGACCAATATTAACAGCTACTAGGGATTCCATCCGAATCTTATTTACCATCGTTTTATGATATCGCTTTATTTTAAGTACTATTTTTAAAAACAGCAACTAAAATATCTCGTAAGGAAACATTCACATTTTTTTCTCTACATTTCTTTTAAACTTTTGCGCATTTCAAATCTCTGAGTCTCAAATACTTTTTACGCTTTTCACTTACTACTAGAATGTTTTGAGAAAGGTCATAAATTTTACGGTTCTTCTGCACAAAAATAAACATTCTGTTCTCTGGAGTACTATATGTTCAGTGGTACAAAGAATCACAAAAACATGTATATATCTCCTTAAAACAGAGTGTAATTACAGTAGTATAAATTAAAACTTATGAATATTTACGAGTATGATGTTTGTAACTTTTCTAAAAATGCAGTAACATAGTCCGCCTTCCGTGTACATAAAGAAACCTCAGAGAATTTTAAAAATTAAATCTTGGTGTTCCTTGAATACTCTACTGATTAATAACAGTAACTTTTTGGGCTTTGAGAATTATTTTTTAATTGTAATTACAACCATGCTTGAAGTCGCTATTAAATTTAAATACTTAAGCAAATATTGAAATATTCAAATTTTCGACCACGCTGCTGATTTAAGTAAATTGAAAATATGAACTTTGTCAGTACGGCATACAATGGCTGAGTAAAGTCATGAATCGGTTTCAGAGGCGAACTCTTTCTTCAGAACAGAAAAGCTAGATACTTTCTTTCCATCCTGAAGAATGAGGCTACTTTTAACTCCAAAACCGCTTGACATATTTTTCATTTTAAACTATTTAACAATTTTTAGTTATGATAAATTATTTGCCTGTTATATTTGTAACACATTCCAAATTTAGTATGTACACAAAACTCACATCAATACACTCACAAGAAACATTGGATTCCAACTCTACTTGGGCACTTAAAAAGCGTTTTATGCTCTCTGTTATTACTTTCCTTATATACATAATGTATAAGGAAAGTATTGTGACGGGGACGAAAATTCGAATTCGTGTTTTCGACGGGAGAGCACGGTTCAAGCATCCCTGATCACGAATCACATTTTTGAAGTGATGTGTGTGCGTGCGTGTGTGCGTGTCAATAAGCCTGTGGAGACGATAACTGACGAACGAATGGACCGATTCGAACGAAATTTAGTATAAAAATCCCAATCCGTAAACATTGGAAGCCTATTAATTTCATACGCAATCGAATTTTCAGAACCCTAAATTTTCGAGTGAAATTTTGAAAAAGTCGTCAAAAAATCAAAACCGCTAATAAAGTTACGCAAATAGACATTTCTTATGTAATTTTTCATTCGAAAACGATTGACATAAATTTTAGAACACTAACATGAACCGTTCTCCAGATATTGTACATTTTTCAAATCAATTTATCAAAAAATCCCATAAATTAAAAATAATATTAACTGTTGTGAAACATGCTCACTTTTCTTATGTAATATCATGCGATAAATTTGGTGACATCATTGTCATGGATCTAGCTCGTTCCATTCATGAGAAAAGATACTTAATATAATACTTAATAAGTAATACTTTTGTATTTGAACGCCAATAGTCATTTATCTGCTTTAAGAATAACTTATTTCTCCGTCCATAACGCTTGGCGAGATTTTGGCGACTTATTTGGTGGAATGTCGCCAACTTGGCGTCATTTTTAAATGTTGCCAAATTGACGAAAATCTCACAAAATGGATAAAAATGACGCTAAATCAATGAAAATGAAGACTAATTGTCGAAAATTCAATACTTGGAAAGAATAATCTATAAGAATAATGTATAAGAAAAATCCATTTTTTTTTACCGTAAAAGTAGTAAATTCATTGCATTATATAAAGAAAGTCATGTGTTGCCCACATCAGACTTTTTTATTTACGAGTGACAAAAACAGCAAAAACATGGTCTAAGTAATAAAAATGGGAGACCATTTGAGCACTTCCTTGCTTGTATATAGCGTCTTGTAATAATTTATTTGTATGTGGCCCCTTGTTATATTAAGTCGTTTCACTACAGTCTTATTTGTCAGTCTATTCTTTTGCTAAAAAATAAACACATATTCAAATTATGGAATTAGTCTTTTCTTATGATTCAAATGCTCAACATTAATATAATCTTTTTTTATTATATTGATTAAAATAAGTATGCCATGTTTAATAAAAATCGCTCTATTACTAAAAGAATAATGATCCTCATGAGAAAAGTTAAATTTCTAATTACGCGTAAACAATGGTGCTAATTCATTTCTAATTTAAAGTAAATACAAAGCATCCACAAATTTGATAAATGGAGATCTTAAATTTCTGACGTTTATTTTAATTTTAGATCAGAAAATTTTATATATTTATACTTTAGGATTGTAGCTCAATACCCTTTCATAGATAATAAGCATACCTACTGCAGTTCAACTCATTTATGAAATACATTCTTCTGTATTATATTTAAAGTTTTATTAAAAAGATTTTCCTTACTATGATCAACATTCTGTCAAGATTCGTATCATTTCAAATTCCACAATTTATTGAAAAATGCGTAAGAGAAAAATTCACTGGAAATTCCTGTTTAGCGAAATATTTCAAAATTTCCGCTGGATAATAAAATAAGGTAGATATTTTATCATATGCTATAGGGAATGTATTGAGATATGACTGGTTTTATGTCATAAAATATAGATGAATGGGGCTTTTGAAACCGAAGTAGCATTATATTCTAATATATATTGCGCCGAGGGAAACAAATGTAAAATAACTGGGGTGCAACAAATATTCTGTTATTTTGAAAACATAAACTATGTTATACTCACATTTTAAAACCATGACTGAGTTTTTGTTACTTTCGCTACCATAGTATAACGTATTGAAAAATTATTGGAATGAGTAGAAAATTCTAGTTCGAGTTTTCAGTGGATTTACAGCTTTTGGGCCCTCAAAACACAAATGATCTAGTTTTAGCTTATTGTCTGTATGTGTGTCATAATGTTAATCGTATAGTATTTATCTTAGTTAACTAAAGAAAAACCTGGAAAAATGACGAAACTAAAAAGAAGATCTAAACTTAATCTCAAATACCAGAAGTGGCGACACGTCAAAATCTCAAATCATTAAATCAACTAAACAAATGACCCATCTTAAAACCAGATCCAAAGGTGACTTTTATTAAACAATCATCCTACAGACGTACATCAAATATAGCCAAAGCGCTTTCAAACATCCTCATGTTCATCTTCAGTGGCGATATAATTAAAAACAGATGCCAACATGCTTAAATACAATCCGCCGCCGTTAAGTGAAATTTGTATATATTAGAAACTGTCGGCTATACAAATTGTTGAATTATAAAACAGATATAAATTATACAAATATACATAGCTCAAAAATAAATATCTTAAAAATTGTTTAAAGGCATTACGTATTTTAGAACAATATTATAAATTAAGGTAATTATGTTAGGATTTGACTTGCAAGGAATCGAGAACGAGTCGCTAGATATAGATAAATGAAAAAGGATTCGTAAAGTAAGATAGAACGAGGGTTATTGCAGCTAAACAAAAGAAAGAAAAATCAAAAAGGGGGCGGAAATAATCTTAGGATGGAAATAATTTTAGGATGGTAAGGGCAGCTAGATTTAAACGGTAAACTATCATTGATAGGAATGAGACTAGAAAAGGGTTGTAAAAACTTATGGCGAATTTTAGCAAAGATATTATGAACAAACTCAAAAGTAACCGGCATCTTGACTGAGTTTAAAAATGAAATCAATTTCACTTTTAAAGAAGTAATAGTGGAACTAACATTAAAAGCGCGGTTGAAATATGCATTAAAGGAAGCCTTTTTAGACGAGATGGAGTGAAAAGAATTAGTCGGAATGCACGTATTAGAAAAAGTGGTTTTGCGAAAAACAGAAGACAGAAGATTAGTATAATTATGGGAAATAATAACATCTAAAAAAGGCAAGGAACAGTTAGATTCATGCTCTACAGTGAAATGAATGGAGAGATAAAAATCATTGACTAAATCAAGCAAATTAAGAAGATCATTTAAACCATGTTCCCAAATTATAAACACATACATCATCAACATAACGTTGCCAAAGGATAGATTTATGGGATAAAAAAGGCAAAACCTCGTTCTCGAGTTCCAGCAAAACAGCTTCAGCAAAGGTACCAGAAAGGGGGTCTGCCCATAGGGGCACCCGCATTTTGTAAATAAATATCACTACGGAAACCAAAATAATTGGTCCCGGTTACGATATTCAATGCAGAGGCCATTGCAGAGATGGAAAAGGGCTTATAATTATGTACTGACAGTTTATTGGCTATAATATTAATGGCTTTATCAACGGGAAAACTTGGAAATAAAGAAACTACATCGAAACTGTGAAAAGTACAATTAGGAATAAATTTTGCACTAAAAAGGTTATCAATAAATTGTACTGTAGAATTGACAGAAAAGAGGTGACTATCAAAGAAGGGCTTTAGGAACTTTGCCAAAGCTTTTTCCCAAAAATAGGTCGGACCATTACATTTAGAAAGAATGGGCCGCATTGAATGGTGAACTTTATGTAATTTAATTTGGCCGAAAAGTTGCGGTAATTGATGGGAAGTGCGAAAAATAGCCAATTTAATAATGGGAGGAGGGTCAATAGACTTTTTAAGTTGGGCAATTTTTGAATTTACAGCAGTAATCGGGAATTTTTTAACATTGGAGCAATCCATCTCAGTAGTACACCTCCGCATTGCCTCAATATAATTAACTCTGTCAATGAGCACAAGTCGTTTAGTTTTCTCAGCAGACAATATAATTAACTTATTATTTGATTTAATTTTATTAAGTGCAGAAATTTCAACGCGAAAAACCCTCATTTAAATGAGGAAAGTTATTTTTATTTTTACTCTTGAATTTATTATTAGTTTGAAAATTGGAAATGGAGCGGTACATAATGAACCTTCCACGATCTCAATGCCTGGGGTCGACAAGAAGAGTTTCTTCAGCATGAGGAATTAAGTTGATGATATTATTAGGGGCATACGGATAGAAGACTTTTGGGCCTCGCTCAAAAGCTAAACGTTGTATAGGGGAGAGAGAGAAGAGAGAGAGGGGGAGAGCGAGGGGAGAGAGAGGGGAAGAGGGAGAGAGTGGGGAGAAATTCTGTGAAGATTCATTCACAAAGGAAAAGGCACATGAGCTTTTAAATGATCAAAAGACTTTGGTCTAATACTATGAAGTTCAGCCTGAGCGTATTTAAACCCAAACCATTTGCAATAGGTTACATGAAATACAACTGCGCGTACGACGGCCAGCCACTGGAGTGTCATTATGCGATCGACACAGGGATGCACGTCTGGCGTTGTGTTGTCGTCATTGTAAGTGGACCGACGCATAGCATCGAGTATTGTTTACGGATGAATCTCACTTCTGCCTGGGGAGGAATGATAGCTCTGAACGAGTGTGGCGGTTTCCCGGAGAACGCTACTTGCTACTCGTATCACCGAGCGTCACACCGGCCCAATGCCGGGCACCAAAGTTTGGGGCGGTATCAATATCGATCAGCGGAGAGCTCGGGTGCACATTGCTGGTAATCTGACAGCTGATCGGTACATTACACAAGTTGTGATGCCTGTGGTTCGGCCACTGGTTCAGGCCGTCCCCGGCACTGTGTTCCAGCAAGTCAACGCCACACCGCACAGGGTGAAGCCTGAACGGAATTCACATCTTTTCCTGGACGGCAGCCTCGCCAGAATCTCACTCTCATTGAACACGTGTGGACCCTCATCGGACGTTAGATGCATCGAGGATAACAGGTCCATACCGTAAAGGAATTGCGTGCCACAGTGGACTCGACTTAGCAATGATACCTTAGGCAACCATTAATAGCCTCATTGATAGCATATTTCGCCGTTTAGCGGCCTATATAGCTGCCCGTGGGAGCCACATTCTTTACTGAATAAACAGGTTTACTTTGCATATCCTTGTTCTTTTTATCATTTGCATATGACTCTTCTACTCATACTGTGATTTGCTTGTGACAACGTGCATTCCTTCATGGTACGGCAATTTCAATTTTGATGAGTCTAGAATTGTCAAAAGCAGACCTTCTGTATATTAGAAATTTTACTTTCTACAAGTAGCATGACAGCTTAAAAAAAACAAAATCATTCCCATGGAATTTAACATAACTATTTATACTGGTATCTAAATAAATAAAATTGAAAATATGTTTGTTTGCTCGTTTATCTGTCTGAATGTTTGTTTGTTTGTCTGAAAATCACGAAAGAACGGCTACATCGAATTTCATAAAATTTTGGAGGTTAGTATTGGTATGGTCCCACTTGAAATTCAGGCGTTCTTCTGTCTGTCTTCATGTCTTTCTGACTGATTTTAATTCCATTTTTGCAAGCAAAGTAGTTATAACAGACGATTTTTTTTATTATATGCCATCAATGAATTTAGATATTTTCATTCGATTGTGGTAACTATGGTAACCGCGCGAAGTCTCTCATGCTTCAAAATCATTTGCTTGCTATTATTTTAATCAAACCATTGAAAAATAATGTTATAAATAATAGTATATATTAATTGATTATTTAATTTAAATGTTTAAGAACGTTGGAAATAAGGCAGCATGCAGTGATCGGAGGTGAAATATTGTTTTATGTACAACAATTTCAATTTTATAATTGTGTTAAAATGTGAGTCACTTTTGTGCTTAAATTTGAATCGTTGTTTGGTATTCAGAACTTTAATTAAGTATGCAGGTGCAACAACTAATGAACTCTTATAAATAAAATTTATAATCAAAATGTCTGTCTCATTATCACGGAGAAAGGTTAAAACGAATTTCATGAAATTTAGATAGGTAACCTTGGTGTTGTTACACTTAAAATTTAGATGTCCATCTGTTGTCATGTCCTCCAGGGTGCTTTTTCACTGGCTGTTTTCCTCCTCCTGGTTGTTGTCCTCCTGGCTGTGTCTCCTTCAGCGTGACTCAATCGTTATACAAGTTTCCGAACAAACGGGACCTAATCGCTATTTAAGTCTCGAAATTACCTGCACTAACGTTTTGTGAGCATGCCTACAATAAATGCAATTCAAAATCCAATAACGTCATCTGATCGTTGTTTATGCCTCTACCTCTAAAATCACAGAAACTTTATGAATTGGCGAAATAAAAAATAAAACTTTTAATCTTAAAAGTAGTAATTGAAAGATCTCTCTATATTTTTGCCACGTAGTAACGTAGTCTACATAGAAATTTGTGTTACATTGTAAAAGTGTAATTATCTATATAAATAGCATCGTAAGTTGTTTTGTCTGTTTGATATCTGTCTGGAATCCCTTGCTTAGATAACAGTCCTTTTCAGATACCCCTTTTCTTTTCATTTTTGTTATTATAAAATTTCAAAGAAAGGACAATTAAAATTTATCAACAATTGTGAATTTCATATTTCTTTACATTATATATATCGTACATAGAACATGTGTACTGGTAATTTATTGATGTGTGTAGGAAAATTTTCTGTGTTGAACACATCTGATTTTTGGTCTTAGAGAATAAATATATCGTGACATAAAGTTACTTCGGTTTCTTGCACAATCATCTATATTTTTTGACACAACCCCTATCATATATCTCAATAAAATCCCTTTAGAATCCCTGATAAAGAGCCTTTCTGATTTATTATTCATTGGAAATTTTTATATATTAGGTTATACATGAATCTTTGAATCATTTAGTTTTCAACATTTCGAAGTCATGATGAGTTACGAAAGAATTTATACCATATACAACACGTGCAAATTTGGTAAAACTTTTAATTTCGGAGAAATTGTTTGGATAAATGATGTGTGTTAAAATAGAAATGTAATTAATATATAGAATTCAGAACTATTAACATATAGAACTATTAATACAATAATTTTCTGTCTTTCTAGGCTCTCTATTTGCACACTTACAGTATCTCTATTTGCTCAAGACTCTTTATTTGGACACTTATAGTATCAACCAAGGGGCAGAACTTAGAGGAGACGGATTTTTGGTTTCCTCCACGGGTCTGGAGAAAATTGGAGGATTAGAAGATTTTACAGACCCTCCAGAATCCCCTCGGTTTTCTACTGGGTTGAATATTTGCACATTTATAGCATCGACTTAAAGAAAGAATGAAACGAAGACAGATTGTGTATTCCCCCGTGGGTGGAGAAAATGGGATTTATGCATTTGCAAATCCTCCAGGGGTGACTTAGGAAGCTGACTCCTTGGAAGCTTACGTTATCAATCATGGCGCAGAACCTACATCACGGAATAAAACCTGCAGAGTTCACTTCGATAATAAGACCTTGTCTCAGTAGCCCAACGGTAGAGCGTCGCCTGGCCAGTTCGACGATCCGTAGTTCAATTCCTAGTTTGGGAAGCAATGTTCTTTAAAATGTCTCCCAAATTATAGAACACTGTAGGTTTGTGCAAATATGTCGAAGGTCTGAAAGTGACCCTAGTACGACTAGCACAGATTCGGTAAACTGACAAATTTAAAATGGCTCCCAAATTATTGAACACTGTAGGTTTGTGCAAATATGTCGAAGGTCTGAAAGGGACACTAGTACGACTAGCACAGATTCGGTAAACTGACAAATTTAAAATGGCTCCCAAATTATTGAACACTTTAGGTTTGTGCAAATATGTCGAAGGTCTGAAAGGGACACTAGTACGACTAGCACAGATTCGGTAAACTGACAAATTTAAAATGGCTCCCAAATTATTGAACACTGTAGGTTTGTGCAAATATGTCGAAGGTCTGAAAGGGACACTAGTACGACTAGCACAGATTCGGTAAACTGACAAATTTAAAATGGCTCCCAAATTATTGAACACTGTAGGTTTGTGCAAATATCTCGAAGGTCTGAAAGGGACACTAGTACGACTAGCACAGATTCGGTAAACTGACAAATTTAAAATGGCTCCCAAATTATTGAACACTGTAGGTTTGTGCAAATATGTCGAAGGTCTGAAAGGGACACTAGTACGACTAGCACAGATTCGGTAAACTGACAAATTTAAAATGGCTCCCAAATTATTGAATACTGTAGGTTTGTGCAAATATGTCGAAGGTCTGAAAGGGACACTAGTACGACTAGAACAGATTCGGTAAACTGACAAATTTAAAATGGCTCCCAAATTATCGAACACTGTAGGTTTGTGCAAATATGTCGAAGGTCTGAAAGTGACCCTAGTACGACTAGCACGGATTCGGTAAACTCTGATTTAAATTTGAAATCATATCAGGATGTCCTCCCGTTTTGAAATTTTAAAATCGGGAGAACAAAGACCACATAGGAAGCTAACTTGGAGGATAAAAATAGCATCAGGAGGATAGCCTAAGGCAAAACTAGCAGGAGGTGGTCAGTCAGATTATCAGATGCACGTCAATTTGGCATTAGAGAATTGGGAATGCAGAGTTCACTTGAGACAAAAAGAGCTTGCAAATCCGTTTCAATAGCTCAACGGTAAAGCCTTGCTGACCAGTACGACGGTCAGTGGGTGGTTCGATTCCCGGTTAGGGTAACAATGTTCTTTACAAACTTAACTGAATAAATTTCGCATTATTACGTTTGACTAATTTTTCTCAAAACGACACACGGTCATAAACAAAGATTTTAGAAAATTAATTTGCAGCACTTTTATTAGTTTTTATGTCTATGACAGGTTTAAATACTGGCATCTTAAAGTTCTCTTGAAATGTAATAAAAAAATAATATTTATTAATTATAAAATAAAACGTTCTCCTGAATTTAATATTATTTAATCATAAGCACATTTTATATCCCATAACACATGGCTTATGTAATGAGATGGATTAGGATGTAACAAAACTCTGACTTGGATTTTGATGTATTAAAATGTATTTGACATATTTACTGCAAATAAAGTATTTTTTTCTATTACCTTTATGTGTCGTCTGTGGAACGATATTGCAGAAGTTATTTCTTTAATTGAATTAAATTTCGGAACGATTATTTTATTCGCTAACCACAATAGTTCTATTAATTTAAAATCCTGTCTCACAGCCATTTACTTTTTTGATTCATGGCCTTGACTCAGATAAAGGTGTTTGTTCTAAGAATCCCCCAAACGGTTATATATGAACAATTTTTTTTACATTTGTCTTAGTAAGTCGTTTTTATCTCTATAACAAACTTCTTAATATTTATAGAGATGGGGTCTTAACAGATATCTATTTTTTTAATCTAATTTATTAGTTAGTAGGTAAAATTGCTATGTATGCGCCCGCCCTGTTATTAGTTTTCAACCAACTAAATCGTTTCTTGAGGCTATTACAGAGAATGTTGGATACCAATATGCTGGTTCTCTTTTTGTTTGGCATCGTGCCCGTAAGACAGTCAGAGACTCTTCATGGAAGGAAAGTTGCCATTACATCGTTATAAGAATCTCTTGCTATGCAGTACTACTCTATAATGGATGTAATGTCACTTATGCGGCCTTATAAATGAAATACTCTTTTTAGTATCTTAATTCTTCTTTTAGTTTTTAAGGCAGCATATTTCAAAACTTACTTATGCACTTAATTTAACGAAGCATTTCTATAGTATTATCCAATTTTAATATCAATTCTTGCAAAGATATCAAATTCCAATGATTTGGCATTGTCTTGCTGGAACACCGTGCCGGGGACGGCGTGCACCAGTGGCCGAACCACAGTCATCACAACTTGTGCAATATAACGATTAGCTGTCAAATTACCTACAATATGCACCAGAGCTGGCCGCTGATCGATAGTGATACCGCCCCAAACCATGATGCCCGGTGTGGGGCCGCTGTGACGCTCCGTGTTATGGACTCACAAGTAACGTTTCCCGGGAAGTCGCCACACTCGTCCAGAGCTGCCATTCCTCCACAGGCTGAAGTAAGATTAATCCCATAAACAATACTCGATGCCATTCATTGTTACAGTTACAATGACGACAACATCACGCCAGACGTACATCCCTGTGTCGAGAGCATAATAGCACTCCAGTGGCTGGCCGCCGTAAGCGCAGTTGTACTTCATGCAAGCTATTGCGAATGGTTTGGGCACACGCAGGTCAAACCGTTGATGGTGTCAGTCTGTTTCGTATGTCATTTGCCTTTGCGAACGGATCTCGAAGATATGTTCGGTAAATCTGCCGATCTGTGCGCTCTATCGTGCTCTTGTTCAATTCATTCCTTCTTCGGCGTATTCTCTGATGTTCCTGCGTCCATCGTAGACCGGTAATTTCTAACACTTTACAACACAGTTGAAAAGTGTTTATTATTTTCTTCATTCTGTCTGTCTGTCCGTTCTCACGATAACTGTAGTAAAAATGACTTTATCAAAATGAAATTTTAGAATGTTTTTCAGACGGTATGTGGAACATATGGGAATATAAATAAATAATATCACCTAATTAGTTTTGGATTGAACCCGGGTTGAAAAAAAGAAGTACATTGAACCCTATGAGACCTAATTTTTTAAACATTTTTTTAAGCGAATTTAAAATTTACAAATTGCTTTGAAAGTTTTAGGAAATATTCAAATTATCCTATAAAAATATGAAAAAAATATCAGCAAAATTTATTCGGTAGCTTTTAAATAAAAACTAAAATAATAATTACACCCATATTATATGGTTGCTCATGTCCTTGCTGACGAGTCGGACGGTCTGGGTCTTCAACCCATATTATATGAAGAGATCACGTGACCCACTTCAAAATAAAATATGGCATCCATCCTTTTTTCTCAGAGAAAAAATCGTGATTTTTAAATTTATATTTAGTGCTGCATTTAAGCAAATTAAAAATTCTCAAATTGCTTCGAAAGTTTTAGGAAATATTTAAATTATCCTATAAAATATATAAAAAACATTTCAGCAATCGGTAGCTTTTTAAATAAAAATTAAAATAGTAATTGCACTCATATATTATGAAGAGGTCACTTGACCCACTTGAAAATAAAATATGGCATCCATTTATGTCAAAACCGTGATTTTTAAAGTTCTTTTTAATTTATGCTTATTGCTGCATCCGCCGTAAAACAGTTTTATATTTGTTTAATTTCTGTGCATCTATACTCTGAAACCATGCAATTACAATATATTTTAGTTTAAATGATCATCAAATTTTAATTATTTCTACAACGAAGCCTAATTTTTACTTATGGAGAATGTAAACTCATCAAGCTGTAAGATGAGTTGTATAAGAATTGCTAAATTTTTAACGCAAAATTATTTAGTTCTGGAGTATGGAATATAGCTGCTATGAATAAAACATTCATTGATTTTACATAGAGAAGTAGACGATTTTATAGCAGACTTTTTCGATGAAGTTTTGAGCATAAAGTTAAAGCACATTTACCTCCATGGTAGTTTACCTCCAAGATTTAAAGTATACGAAATTATTGTAGTAGTGTGATGAAAGAAAGAAATGAAATAAAAGTGTATGAATGAAATATTTACTGCTTTTACACAGAGAGCCAGGCGATTTATATTTCAATGACGTAATTTGAATAAAGTTCATTTTTTCGATGAAGGTGTAAGTTTTCAAATATAATAAATTATTGTAGTATTATGATAATTTTAAAAATGTTACCGCTGAATGTGTAGCATTTTAGAGATGTTTAATTAAAATTGCATTGCCTTTGGAAAGTGTTTCATAATCAATGTTTTATGCATGATTGATCTTTCTTGTTTACGTTTCCTACAACGCATTGATTGATAATTGCTAGGGAACAGAGACATTTGTCGGTATAACAATTACTTTTGTACAGGGGCAACAAACATATTTCATAGACGCAATGCGAATCCTCTCTGCACACATTATGAAATAAATATTCTTAAAAAAAAAGAAACACTAGGAAAAAAATGCCAGCTGCAACAATAACAGTAAATGCATCCTCCCACATGAATATCGAAAAAGGTGGTAAAATTCGTTGGGTGTATAACAATCACATTCATGGACGATTTCCACCTATGCGGTAAGCTTTTCACAAAGCAGTTTAAAAGTTCGATTGTGGTTTTTAAATTATCTTATCATCAGTATATGATAACTACCAACATAGTAAAATAATAAAACTTCTATAATATAATTTGTATATTTGATTTAATGTTTTCTGTATAGGACTCTTATATTCTATTGAATAAGCGAAACCAGAGATCGAGATAACGCCTCTATGTGGGTATTTCACGCTGTAAAATAAGCAAATACGCTTTATAAATTAAGTAATGCGTATTTTTACGCACCGATTTTGTAAACAAAAAGGAAAAAAAATGTTTTTTAGAGTCGTAAATTAATCAGATTTGGCTTAAAAATAAGCAATTTCTGATTTTAGCTGCCATCACGTACATAGTTACGAATTCATCATAATAAAAATTTATTTTTATCTTTCTGCGCAATGCGCTTTTTACCGGAAGGAAAACGTACATCAAATTGATATGCGCATGGAGTTAGAGGATAGTAAGAACATCTTCTGTTAAGAACATCGTCTACAGAACATCAAATTGATGTACACAGGAAGTAGACTGCAGTCAGGGGATTAGTGACGAAAGAGCGTAGTACCAGCGCAGGAGCTCGTTTTTCTTGTTTATTACTAACTTTAGAAACAGTTTTACATATTTTTGACTTTATTAAAATAAAAACTCACTTTTAACTTTCGTTGCAGTTTTTGATGTTAACCGTTGAGTTAATCGTACCCGCTGAAAATTTCAATATGAATAAACAGTGACCGCGTTGAAATCAAGCTGTCTAATGTCTTCAAATGCTTCTAGATTGGACTCTTTGAATAAGTTAACGAAACAGTATAAAAATCTACCCCTTCTAGTACATACTTAGGTCTAACACGAGAGGAATTACGAGAAGAATTCTTTCAAATGCAGTCTTTATATTGTAGAAATTGTATCATGAAATAAAATGAGTTCTGCGAATTGATTTTGTCTTCCACAGCAGATGATATGCCAATGTACCCTGGATTTTTAGCACTTACTCAAATAGCATTGGTTTTTTCAACAGCTGTTTGCTAGAGAGGATTTTCAACACAAAATAGAATGAGAACTCAAAAACGAAGCAGACTGAGTGAGAAAAATGTGAAGTTTTAATTCGTCTTTCAGAACTGGATCCAAACTTTTGTGAAAACAATGGAAATATTGAATGTAAATTTGATTTTGAGAAAGCTGTTCATTTATAGAAAAGCCAAAAGCAAAAAAGGTTAGAATTTTAAAAGGAAAAAATAAAAATTATTGTACGTAGTATGTTTTTAATGCACATTTCCCCTTGTTTGTTTACAATCATATGGAGAAACAAAGACAAAAGTAAGGTAACGAAGACAAAAGTAAGGTAACGGTTATTTTTATGAAAAAACATTCTTAATTATGCTATGATGAATTTATAATTCAAGATTGTACTTTAATTGGAAAATTGATAGGAATTTTTAAAAAATGTGATCTTTAAAGTCCAAAATTTTGTAAATATTTTGAAACTCATTTCATAAAATTTATAAGGTATATTGTGCTATCAGATATACAATGTATTTTGTTTATTAACTTTTGTGAAAACAATGGAAATATTGAATGTAAATTTGATTTTGAGAAAGCTGTTCATTTATAGAAAAGCCAAAAGCAAAAAAGGTTAGAATTTTAAAAGGAAAAAATAAAAATTATTTTACTTAATAGGTTTTTAATATTCATTTCCCCTTGTTTGTTTACAATCATATGGAGAAACAAAGACAAAAGTAAGGTAACGATTTTAAGATATTTCATCATGAATTATATTAGTTATTTTTATGAAAAAACATTCTTAATTATACTATGACGAATTTATAATTCAAGATTGCTAATTTATTTAGAAAATTGATAAGAATTTTTTAAAAATGTGATCTTTAAAGTCCAAAATTTTGTAAATATTTTGAAACTCATTTCATACAGTTTATAAGGTATATTGTGCTATCAGATATACAATGTGTTTTGTTTATTAACACAAATAAAGAGTATAGTGCATTTCTTAAATCTTATATTTTTTCTCATAGTAGAAAAGTCAGAAATTTATATCCTGTTGGGCGATGACCCTGTATTTTTTTTTATACAAAATACAATAAATTTAATAAACACCTGGAAATTTGAGGGTAATTGTATATTTGTTAAAATGTACTCTTATGGAAAGCAAAATACTCACTCAAATCAAGTCAGGGAGTATTTTTACTTTTCTGGAAAGATTCTAGCTCGATCTCTGAGTGAAACCTCACATTTGAGAGGTCTTGTAATATAAAATTAGTGATAAAGACATTTGCTTATTTAAGAAACGATTAATAGTCTATCAGTTTACGGTTGACAGTTTTTAATTCTTTACAACATAGTTGAAAAATGTTTATTATTTTCTTCATTCTGTCTGTCTGTCCGTTCTCACGATAATTGCAGTAAAAATGACTTTATCAAAATGAAATTTTAGTATGTTTTCCAGACGGTCTGTGGGAAATATGGGAATATAAATAAATAATATCACATAAGTAGTTTTGGATTAAACCTGGATTGAAAAAATGAAATACATTAAACCCTATGAGACCTAATTTTTTAAACATTTTCTAAGCGAATTTAAAATTCACAAATGTCTTCCATAGCAGATGATGTAACAATGTACCCTGGATTTTTAGCACTTACTCAAATGGTATTGGTTTTTTCTACAGCAATCTGCGAGACAGGATTTTCAACACAAAATAGAATTAGAACTCAAAAACGAAATCGACTGAGTGAGAAAAACTTTGTGACTTTGTTTATTCTGTCTGTCTGTCTGTACTTTCGCACGATAACTGCCGTAAACATGACTTTATCAAAATAAAATTTTAGTATGTCGTTGAGACAGTCTTTGGGACATATGGGAATGTAAATGAATAACATCACCCAATTAGTTTTGTATTGAACCCGGTTTGAAAAAATGAAATACATTGAACCCTATGGGACCTAATTTTTCAAACATTTTTAAGCGAATTTAAAATTTACATATTATTTTTAAAATATTAGGAAATATTCAACTTATAATATAAAATATATAAAAGAAATTTCAGCAACATGCGTTTAGTAGTTTTTAAAATAAAAATTTAAATATTATTTATACCCATATAACATGAAAAGATCACGTGACCTAATAAAATATGGCATCCATATTTTTTCTCAGAGTAAAACCGTAATTATTAAAGTTCTTTTACATTTATATTTTGTGTTGCATCCGTCATAACACCGCTTTATTTTTGCATAACTTTTGTGCATCTATATTCTGCGCCAATGCAATTACAATATTTTTGAGTTTAAATGATCATCAAACTTTGATGATTTCTACAACAAAGCCTAATTTTAATGAACGCAGAATGTAAACAAGTGATTGTAAGATGATTTGTATATAAAAATTACTGATTTTTTTTACACACAAAATTATTTAACTCTAGAGTCTGGAATAAATGTATATGAATGAAATATTCACTGCTTTTACATAGAGAACTAGATGATTTATGTTTCGATGCTGTCATTTGAATAAAGTTATTTTTTTCTTTTCGGTGAAGTTTTAAGTTCTGAATTAAAATGAATTATCATAGGTCTGTGATAATTAAAAAAATATCACCTCTGAATGTATCGCATTTTGCATTTCCGTTGGAAAGTGTTTCATAATCAATGCTTTATTCATGATTGATCTTTCTTGTTTCCTATTCTTCTTTCATACTAGTTTTCAGGTGGTGAAGTGTCTTATGATGGAGGTGTCTCATCCCGCGACTGTCGGACACACTGAGCTACCATTGAGTATCACGGAGACCGTGAGAGTACTTTGTATAACACTTTCCAGAGAGAATCCCATACATATTTCATTGCAGTGGTGCCCAACCAATCGATCATGATCTACTGGTCAGTCGCGACCTATTTGTTGATCACGACGTTATTTTGATTATATTTTGACTTTCCCTCATTCCATGATGTAAATCAGGGTAGATCAGGTAGTAAGTCAATCTAGATTGACTTACTACCTTCGGATTTCGAAATGATTAATATTTAAAAAGGTTGTACTTCAAAATTGAAAGATTGCATTATACACTCAATCCTGACATATGCATCAGGAAAACGTATATCTTATTTTGGCTTTATGTAAGTGGCGTAATCAGAATTTTCTGATATAAATGATCTAATATCCGAGAAATAAAAATATTTATATTTCTTAACAAGAGATCAAGTAAATGATGAACATTTTTATCAATGTTTACAATTATGTATTTTTCGTATAATTCCGCCATTGAAAATATTGCTAAGTTTGGCCAACGTCAGCGATCTCATTAATAATACTTTATTTTATTTGAGTATTTGTTCCTTAATTTTAGGATACGATTATGTTTTAAATTATATAATATTTGTTTACACAGAAACGTTTAATAAACGTTATATATATATATATATATATATATATATATATACGCAAATTTTATACTTTAAAATCGTATTTTTGCCTTATATATGTAGATCATGATGGCGGTATATTATAAAAAGTCGATCGCAAATACAGGCTGAGTTTAAAGTCGCACACATCAAAGTTTAACTGCCCGTAAAAGTATCAGTGTGAGAATTTAAATGAACTTAAAGTATTACATAGATTAGTTGAAATGTTACCTTTTATTTTTAGCAGACAAACTTTAGTGTTACAATAAATGTTGGAAATGATGTACTGTTTCGCGAATGCAAAAGTGTGCGTGTTCTGTTTTACCAGATTTCGTGAGACTCTGTGAAGCATGGAAGTGTTGATGTTGAAATGTTTGTTGTGATGTTAGTTTCAGCTCAGCAACCGTGTGTGGATTATTCACGTAAAGCACATTTTTCAGATACCCCCATAGGAAGAAATCCGAGGGTGATAAATCTAGGAAGCGAGGAGGCCACAATATCCGGGAAATTATGCTCTCACCGAAAACATCAGTTAAAAGATGGATAGTACTGTTTGATGTATGACAAGTCGCGCCGTTCTGCTGGAACCAGCAGTAACGTCCATCAACTTCCAGCAGTGAAATGAACTTTGATGTGCGCGACTTTAAAATCACCCTGTGAATACAGGTTGGGCAGTCCTACCCTATTGGATTAAATTCTTTTAATGAGGTAGTTTCATTGAATTTGCTGCAAAGATTTTCTTTCCATAGACTCATAGTTAGAAAGACAGACGTACAGAACTCATTGAAATCCTGTTAATTCGTGACCAGCCTCAAACCCCGGGAGTCAGATTTCAAATAGCACCACAATATTTTCCCTCTTACATATACTGAATACTGCAAGAAAAGTAAAAACAAATGATCCAGATATTTCTGTGTAACCAAATATTTCAAAAACCCTGAGGATAATAAAATAAAAAAGGACGTTTATCAAGGACTGGAGGGATTCTATTGAGATATATGACTTTGGTTATGTCATAAAATTCAGATGAATGGGTATTCTGATACCGATGTAACATTATATTCTAATATATATTGCGTTCAAGGGGACACAAAGGGAAAAATACAATACAATATTCTGTTATTTTTGAAAACAACATATTTTATAGCTTTTCAAATTCAGAGCTCAATTTGCTTCAGGGCACATTTTGAAAAGTCTAGAAAACGCCGAATAACTGCATACTAGATTTATAAAAAAATATTATCTACTTTGTACGGTAGGTAAAGGAATTTTTTTTTGGAATAATAAACTCATATTTCAGTTGCTTTCTTTTTCAAGATTTTTCTGTAGTTCTTGTAATTTATCTCATATAATTGTCGATCCGACTTTTTTGTATATGCTGTGATTTTTCAATCTTGGCGATGGCAGCGCAATTAGTTTCAGAATGTTGCTAGTTTGATGTAGTTAGTTAAATAATTAAATGTAGTTAAATAATTAAATATAGTTAAATAATTTGATGTTAGTTAAACAATAAGATGTAGTTAAATAATTAGATTTTCGAATGTGGTTGTTTTCTTCATTTATAAGCTAAATAAAATAATAGGTTTTCATTTGCACTTACATACTACTGTATTTTGATAACATTTTCTGCTATATCTGCTATTCATTCATTTTGCTTTATATTTACTTCTTTGGGTATTTATAATGTTTTATACCTCTTGATTTGGCGAGGATTTTCTTTTTTACTTACGTGAATAGTTTTATGTTGGTAGACATTTTCTCCTTTAGTTGAAGTGGTTGCTATGTTTACCTTATTCAAAGGACCAAAAGAATGATGATATTTTTGTTTCCTATTGATATACATTTGTGGTTTTTTGCGCATGGACAATAATATCATCTTTATTTGGGAATGATTATTTTCCATAGGAAACATTGCAAAAATATTTTAATTTAAATAGTAAATATTTTTAAATTATATAAGTTACAAAAGTTTCAAATTACAAGTTCACGTTTTTATGTTATATACCCAAATATAAGGTAGTGTGTAAATTCGTTTAGAATCATAGACTCCTGGACTCTCAAAAGCGCGAATGTAAACACACACACACACACACACACACACACACATACATACATATATATATATAATATATATATATATATATATATATATATATATATATATATATATATATATATATATATATATATATGTATATATATGTATATATATGTATATATATATATATATATATATATATATATATATATATATATATATATATATATATATATATATATGTATATGTATATATCACTTTAAGTTCTTCATTTCGGGATTCCGTTTTTTCCCCTGGCATACTGTTGATTGTTGTTTCGGGCGTGTAGTGGTTTCTGGGAGTGTTTCCTGGGATTAAAAGCATGCTTAAACCAGGAAAAGGGATCGCAATCCCCCTTGACCTCTCTACAACCCCGTAAACACACAACTTCTAATTGTATTATTCCATTTTCAATTTCATTTTTTCATATATGCATATATATATATATATATATATATATATATATATATATATATATATATATATATATATTTATTTATATATGTAGATAGATAGAGATAGATAGATAGATAGACACAGGGTATCCCAAAAACTTTGATCTCGGATTTTATTCCTTAAATATATTGATCTTAGAGATATATAATAAATTACAAAGTTGCGTAAGAAAAGGTACATAATTTTTTATGAAATCGATAAAAATTATCAGGGGATTAAATTTGAAGGAATACAAAATTAAATTTTTATACGGCCCCCGTATAAAAACATTTTCAGTCAGTAAAATGTGCCCTACACACTACTAAGGTGATGTATAAAATTTCAGCACTTTATCATAAAAAGTCCCAGAGATATGTTTAAACAAATTTGGAGTGGGATTAATCACAAATTAAAATGTAAATGTTTACAGCAAGAGTGCAAATGACGCCAGGCAGAAATGCATTATAGGTAAATGATACCTGTCTCTTATCTTTAATGGATTGGTAAGATGGAAAATATTTTTAAACAAGATTTGTAATCTTTGTGTAAAGTTATTATTCCTACACAGTGTAGATACTTTTGTACCAATAAATAGCAAAGTTATTATTTATTTATATACTTATTGTTTCCTTTCGTAATTTGTGTATGACCCCTGAAACGCGAACTGCAACCATGATTTTTCCTCTCTGAGAACCCATGTCGATGCATAGAAAAGTGGTTTAAGTCAGCATTTTTGTCTTTTCATGTCTCTGGAACTTTTTATGATAAAATGTTGAAATCTTGTACATCACCTTATTAGTGCATGGGGCACATTTTACTCATTTGAAATGTTTTTGTACGAGGGCTGTATAATTAATAAAAGGGCTGTAAATTTAAATTTTGTATTTCTTAAAATTTAATTCCCTTGAAAATTTTAGTCGATTTCATAAAATTCTGTACCTTTTTTTTACTCAACTTTGTGATTTATTACATATGTCTAAGATCAATATTTAAGGAATAAAAGCCGAGGTCAATGTTCTCGGGGCACCCTGTCTAGATTCTAGATCCTGTCTAGATTTCAGATCTAACCATAAAATATGTGTTATTTCAAACTTTTTTAATATGGTTTATAATATTTTTATGTGATATATATGTATTATATTTATATATATATATATATACACATATAAAAATAAGTATATCACGAAAGGAACTCCTATTTAAGTAAAGGAGAGAATAGAAACCTTACAGAGGATGTGGCGCTTAGCAGCTCTGCATCCAGAGTGGCATATAAGGATATAAACAAGGAGAAAAAATAAGCGAGAACAGGAGTGACCATATGATTTGCAGAGAATGGCAGGGGTGGATTGCGACACCCCTTTCCCGCTTAAAGCAGCTTTTACGACCCGGGCAACGCTCACGGCACCAATGTAACTCAATGGTCAATCTCCCACATGTGCAAAGACAGAAGCACCCGAACGGACACAAAAAAAAAGATGGAACCAAGCAAGGAAGAGATACACCCTACAATCCAACATGAAAACACAACATTTTATAAGGGAAAGTCGCACATGAGCGAAAGGACTACATGATGATAGGATCGCAGATATGAATATATATAAATGATTAAAAATGCTCATTTAGATTCAAACAAAGCACAATTTCTTTCTTTGAAAAAGGAATAGTAATAATGTTGTAAAAAATATCTAGGGTAATTTCCTTTCAATGCATCATTTATTATTTTATTACATTCATAAATGCAGTCTTTTTTAAAAGTACTGTAGTTTCTGATTCTTCTGAAGTATCCGATAATAATATTTCTGAATATATTTTTAGTGAGGTTTGAATTCCAATCAATAATATTATTAATTTTGATATTGTATGAATTTCTCTTGTCGTGTATGGTTGTATAAATTCCATACTGTTGGTGTTTTCTTATTGACAAATCCAGGAAGTCTGTCGATTCATCCATCCTCATTGATCGGGTTTTCAATTAAGTCTAATTCTTTTTGGTAGAATGCAAAATCTATGTCAGAGGTGTTTGCATAACCCCCTAATATCACATCGTCAACATAACGGAAATAAGGTATTTCCGATAATATATGGGTTCCTCTTTCATATTTGGATAGATAAATATCCGCCAATATTGATGAGCATGCACCACCAATGGGTATGCCCTTGACTTGTTTGTAGTAATGCGTACCGTCATATATTATGTTTTCATTCAAAACCAACTCAATCAAATCCAAATATCTTCTAAGAGTTATATATGGTTTTAAATTGTATTCCTCATGTAATTCTTTCAAGATCATTTGTAGGTTTGTTAAATCGATATTATTAAACAGATCCCGGAAATCGTAGCTTCTGAAGTTCAAATCTTTATGGCAAAATTTCAGTCGGTCTATCAATTCCTGTCCGTTTTTTAACACTATAGAGTTTTGCCTCTTAATATCAGTCATAACGCATTGGAGTAATTTCAGAAGTTTTTTATTTGCTTGTTCCAGGTACGATCCGCATCCCACTGTTACAGTCCGGAACTTGACTGGTTTTTTGTGTAACTTGGGAATGAGGATCAAGTATGGAAACTTTACTGATTTAATATCCATGCCAATTCTTTTATATAGTGCTTTTATTCTATTAATGATGATTGATTCGTTGCTAGGAATTAAGGTATACATGGCACTATCCTTATAGCATTGGGTTAAAGTATCGACATAGAATTTCTTACACGTGAATGCAAAATTTGATACGATTTTGTCGGTGTATGTCAATACGAATTCTTCATTAAATTGCTTGATTGAAGGCGGAAATCGAGAACTCCCAGGATCCTTGTTTCTTGTCGGGTAGTATTGGCAAAAAACACTGTAAAAGGCATATTTCCATGCGTTAAAGTCTGTACAGGTAAACTGTGTTTGACTGCCATCTTGTATATGAAGGTTTCAAGATCGTAATTGAATTCATTATAAATATTATTAAATTTTTGTATTCGGTACTTAGTACCGAGTTGTAATAAGTTTTTGAGTTTATTATCTTTTATAAAATCTAAGTTTCCAGTAACTATATGCTTGTGGTAGGGATCACAATGTATATTTTTATGACATTGACAGGATTCAATATTAAATGATGACACAGTTTTACATAATTTATTGTAGTTGAATAATCTTCTTCCGTTGGTTCATACAAAGAGATAGGATATCTTGATATTTAGATTAGGCAAAGGAAGACGTTCTTCTATATTATGTAATATATGGTTGAATGGAATACTTTCGAACATTTTATTCTTAAATGTTGTGATAAAAAATTCTTTTGATTTGTTAATTTGATACTTTGGTTCAAGTGCTACGTTATATTTTGCGGCTCTGAGTTTAATTAAATCCAGCATGATGTCTGTATTAGTGCTTGTATCTTCTGTGTTGCAGATATTTACACTTAAATTGAAATTTATAATAAAATTCCATATACGTTGTAAGTATTTAATTTTGTTGGCTATATTCTTGATCCATCCGAATTTCACCGTTATTTCTGTTTTTATGAAGTCTGAGATTTTTTCTTCTGTTTTGATATAATTAAAATGTTGCTTTTTGTTTCGTCTTTGGTTTCTATAAGTTTTCTTAGGTATTGAATTTTCTAAGACAGGGTATGTTTAACTATTCCTGCATCTTTCTATTTCACTATTCCTTTCATTGACTATTCCTGCATCATCGAAATATGTTCATAATATCTTCAAATTCTCCTTTCTGTCAAAATCTCAAATTCAAAAGTTTTGGGGAAAACAATACTTTTCTACGTAATAATATAGACAGTAAAAATGGCCATATCTTTCTTTAACGCCTTGTTTTATCATTGAAATTATAATTTATTTTATTTTAATAGAACTTTATTAATGTAAAGGGGCGGTTTCGAACATAACTCATTTGTTTGGAGCTTGAAATATAAAGCTCATCAAAGAGTCTGTCAACGTCACATTTGTTTAAATTTTAGGACTATATGTTTTCGGAAATTGCTATATTTTTTCTTGTCCTCAAAATACAACAAATAGTCTTAATAAACGTGACGTGGTAGTCCTCACCAACGTGATCCTTTGCAATTTGTGTTTTTGCACATTTTAAATGCTCTGGAAATCTGGAAAGAGGCTTAAACAGGGAGAGATGATGATGCAGTCATACATTTTTAACTCTTTACAACAAAGTTGAAGAGTGTTTATGACTTTGTTCATTCTGTCTGTCTGTCTGTCCATTAGCACGATAACTGCCGTAAAAATGACTTAATCAAAATGAAATTTTAGTATGTTGTTCAGACGGTCTATAGGACCTATGGGAATATAAATGAATAATATCACCCAATTAGTTTTGGATTGAACCCGGGTTGAAAAAATGGAATACATTAAGCCCTATGGGACCTAATTTTTCAAGCATTTTTTAAGCGGATTTAAAATTCACAAATTGCTTCGAAAATTTTAGGTAATATTCAAATTGTTCCATAAAATATACAAAAAAAAGTTCAGAGAAATATATTCAGTAGTTTTTTAAATAAAAATTAAAATAATAATTACACCTCTTATATGAAGCGATCAAGTGACCATGATATGAAAAGGTCAAGTGACCCACTTCAAAATGATATACGGCATCCATCTTGTCTCAAAATCGTGATTCTTAAAGATCTTTTTAATTCATATTGAGTGTTGTATCCGTCCTAAAACCACTTTATTTTTGCTTAAATTCTGTGCATATACATACTGAAACAACGCAATTACTATATATTTGAATTTAAATGATCATCCAAATTTGATTATTTCTACAACGAAGCCTATTTTTCACTTATGTAAAATGTAAACAGCAAAATATGTAGGATGAGATGTATTAGAATTGCAGTATTTCTTTAACACAAAATTATTCGGCTTATGGAGTCTGCTTAGCTGGTACGAATGAAATATTCATTGATTTTACAAAGAGAAGGACGATTTTTTTCGATGAAGTTTTAAGCATAGAGTTTAATTGCTTGTAGTTCCATGTTCTTAATTTTTAAACAAAATAAATTATTATAGTATTGTGATGAATTAAATGAAGGGGAAATTGCTTATGAATAAAATGCTGCTTTTATAGAGAGAGCCAGGCGTGTGATTTTTTCTATGACGTCATTTGAATGAATTTCTGTTGTTTTCTATGAAGTTTTTAAATATAATAAATTATTGTACTGTTATGATAATTATAAAATTATTACCAAGGATTATATCGCATTTTAGAAATGTTTAAACCCGGCAATTTATATTTCAATGCCGTCATTTGAATGAAGTTCATTTTTTTCGATGAAGGTTTAAATTTTCAAATATATTAAATTAATGTAGTGTTGTGATAAGTTTTAAAATATTACCGAGGAATGTATCGCATTTTAGAGATGTTTAAATGAAATTGCATTGATGTTGGAAAATGTTTCATAATCAATGCTTTATGCATAATTGATCTTTTTTCTTTTTACTTTCCCTGAATATGTGATATGACAATCACATATTTTATACATAAGCCTGGGAAAAACGGGAATGTGTATTGTAATTTAAAATGTATACTATGTTTGTGATTTATGTAATAGCTAGGCCTTTGCACAGACGGAATTGGGATTTTTTGGCGCCGTTGGGTTGTGTGCGCACTGACATGGATTGTAAATATTCAGAGATTTAATTGCAGCAAAATGTCAAAGTTCAGCTACAAATCTTTGAAAATTTATAGCCCTGTCAGGTGTGGCTCGCGTCAGGGTTGCGGTCCTTGGACCACCCGGTTGTAGAATGCCCTCTGGTTCTTGTGTTTGAGTGGAGCGCATAAAAAATGAGCGTCGCTTCAAAAACCAATGGTATGAAGCATTTTTGGACCTCCTTTTTTATTGCGCCTGGGAAGCAGCGAATAGGAATTGGGGGAAATTCCTCCCTGTTTTTTGTCGCTCCCCTTGTTTTAAAATTCTGGAAGTTTTTAGAAATGAAAAAATCGTCAGTTGCTTTTCTGAACTCGAGAAGAGAGCACTCCAAGTGCGTGGCACTTGTGTTTTTCTGTGATGGCCGCTCCGGCATGCATTTTTGATGCATCTCTGACCCGGCATCCGCGGTTCCCATCTCGGGCGGCAAATGCCTTTGCCGAGGGGCCGACGTAGTGAGTCCGGTAAAGATGGCGACTCGTTTCCAAGTCGAGCCGAGCCTATTTCAGCGCGAGGGGGCATTTCTTCGGGCAGTGACGACCAGGAAATGGAAGAATGTCGTCATGTTTTTGTTAGTTGCAGTACAACACAGCTCTACCACTAAAACGGCGCGGTGTTACTTGCTCCTTTAGCTGCATTTAAGCCGTGGTAACTGTAATACTGTGTGTACGGAGTGTTTGTGGAGCATCAATCCCGGGCTCCCAAGCAGAAGAAAATCTCTACGAAAACGTATATATTTGGCAAAGCCTGTACGCATGCTCACTCAAGAGCTGCTGGGACTTAAGCCGAAATTAAGAGGAGGAGAAGGAAAGCGGACAGTGTGCCCATCTCCAAAATAATACTTGGCAAAAGTTTTCGTCACCTGATGATACGCAACCGTGTTTTCTCAGACTGGTAGTGTTTTCCATGAACTATTCAAATAAATGAACCAAACTTCAATTAATCGTGCCACCCATTTCAACGTGCAGAGGTCAGCTACAGCACTCAGTGGAGTTCGTATGTAATGAAGGTATGAGAATTATATATTGATTTAAAATGTGTATATGAATGTTTAAACTTTATTGATCCCCAGTGCTAAGGGCAACTTATGATAAATGGGAGTTTTGCAAAATTGAATATTTATATATATTGTTTTCTTAACAAAAAAAAATAATTACTTACAAGTTTGGATGATAAATAAAATAAATATGCAAATTAATGTAAAATAAACTGTGCACCCTGAGGTCAAGCTTAGGTAAATTGGGAACTCATTTGTAATTGTGTATTTTGTATTTAATGTTTGAATTGAGATTTCATGTGTTTTGTAAATAAATTGTTAAGTGGCCACAAAAAAGGGAGTGATTAATTGTTTTAGCAAACGCAATGTACTTAGGTCCAATCGGACCCCACTATACTTTAACGCGCGTGAGCCTGGTGGAACTATTTGGTGAGTATCGGTAATGTATTTAAGTGTTTAATATTTATTGTATTTATGTGGAAAATCCACCTCACCCCCCCCCCCCCAACCAGAGGGGTTATTAAGTTGATGAACACAAAAATTGTATCGAGACTATTTTTCACCACAATGATTGAAACTGTTAATGTTCGTTATCATTGAGCCATAAATAGCCCCTTTTATAGATTATGTCAAATTTTGCCCTATGCTATCATGTTAAGGAAATATAGAATTTCGAAGTGTCGGCTCAAATTAAAAAAAAAAATAGTTAATTCTAGATTTTTCGTTAAAAAACCGAATATGAGGTTTCGTGAAAATACGTTAATATTTGTTGCAGCTATAGTGTACACAAGAAATCGAGCGCAGACAAACATCACTCCAAAATTATTCAAAACATGTTCACGAGATCCTAAAACTTATATTGGCATCATTTCATTTAAGTACGATTGCTATCGAGTACCTAATTGAACAATCATAATTCTCATTACTATTTTACTTCAAGTATAAAGTTAAAATATACAGCTATTATTAACACTTTACAACATAACTGAAGAGTGTTTATGACTTTGTTCGTTCTGTCTGTCTGTCCGTTAGTACGATAACTGCCGTAAAAATGACTTTATCAAAATGAAATTTTAGTATGTTGTTCAGACGCTCAGTGGGACCTATGGGAATATACATGAATAATATCACCCAATTAGTTTTGGATTGAACCTGGATTGAAAAAATGACATACATTGAACCCTATGGGACATAATTTCACAATTACTTTTTAAGCGGAGTTAAAATGCACAAATTGATTCGAAAATTTTAGGAAATATTCAAATTATCCCATAAAATATATAAAAAACATTTCAGCAAAGTATATTTAGTAGTTTTTTAAATAAAAATTAAAATAATAATTATACCCTTTATATTAAGAAATCACGTGACCATTATATGACGAGATCACGTGACCCACTTCAAAATAAAATATGGCATCCATCTTATGTCAAAAATCGTGATTTTTAAAGTTCTCTTTAATTCATACTCAGTGTTGCATCCGTCATAAAACCGCTTTATTTTTGCTTAAATTCTGTGCATCTACACTGAAACAACGCAATTACAATATATTTGAGTTTAAATGATCATCCAACTTTGATTATTTCTACAACGAAGCCTAATTTTCACTTATGAAAAATATAAACACCTAATGATGTAGAATGAGTTGTATAAGAATTGTTGCATTTCTTTAACGCAAAATTATTTAGCTTATGGAGTCTGCAATATAGCTGATATGAATGAAACATTCATTAATTTTACACAGAGGAAAGGCGATTTTTTAATGAAATTTTGAGCATAGAGTTAAATTATCTGTACCTCCATGGTTTTAAGTTTTTAAATAAAATAAATTATTTTAGTATTGTGATGATTGAAAGGATTGAAAAAATGTTGTTATTGTTGAGACCCAGACGGTCCGACCTACCAGAAAGGTGTAAGGTAACTGTTTGGACGGTCGGGAAGTGCCACCCAAGTTAGATTGGAACCCAGTGAGTGAGGCATCCACAGGGACCGTACCCTCCTTCCTTTACCACCAACCTCTCGGAAGGAAATGTGAAGATCGTGTTTGTCTTTCGTAAATTTTATATATTACAAATGGTCAGTCACTTGATACACCATCATTCGCCTACATCGACCAGCATCGCGAACCATTTACGTCACATGACTTTGCCGCGGCACACCAGTGGGAGCGAAATGGACTGTGCCCAATAACGCAGCATCCGTAACCGCAGGTAGGACTCGAACCCACAACCCAGCAGCCGAGCAAGTACGAGGAAATACTTGTCTTGACCGCTCAACCGCCGCATCTCCACTTTTCGTAAACTAAAAATGTGTATTCAGACAGATTGGAGTAATATTAATTTCTTTCTTGAAGAAAGAAATACAGTCTGACTTACCCGAATGTGTAAGTTAATTAATATTAATTGGGTTTATGCCCCAACCTCCAATATTGCGACATTCTAAAATCAGAGCTCCGCATTGCAGTGCTGAGAGCCAGAGTTTAGCTCTCTTCAGAGAATAATAAAATAATGTTCAACATCACTCAAAACAGCTTAAAACAATTCTGAACGTTTTTTAATCGTATTAAAATTTATTTTCCAAATATGTAGTATGAAATACGAATATACCACATGTATAAAGAATTTCTATGCAAATTTATAATTTTGTTCTGCACTAAAGTAAATTATAATCTACCACAATTGATCATTTTTATTGAATACACTGGTTTCTGGTCAAGCTGTATGGCGCGAGATATTAGGTATAAGAAATGTCACTTCTGTTTTATTGTTCAGTTTGGCTTGATAGTGGTATTTTAAGTTCGAAAAGGTTTAACCATGCTATGGAAGCTGCTCCTAAATTAATTTTAATTTAAATATTTTGTAACAAGAGAGAAATTTGAAACATTTATTGGTGACTATTACTTTTATCTAGTATTTATCTTTATTTGCAGTGTCAACGAGGGTGGTCGAGAGGTCAAGGCAGGCGTTTCTTAGTGATCGCTCGGTTGCCGTGTTGTGGGTTCGAGTCCCACCTGCGGACATGGATGTTGTGATGTTGTGCGCGATGTGTTCCCACCCCCACTGGTGCGATGGGGTAACGTCATATGACGGCTAACAGGTTCACGGCTCTGGCCTTTGTTTGAGATATTGATTGTTTATGTTATATGTACGGGATATTTGTTCTGCTTGTATAATGTATGTCTTATTCTCTGCCATTTGAAATAAAAAAAATCTTTATTTGCAGTGCAGCTATTTCTGCTGAAAACTATTTTCTGGTAGAATTCAATAACTTCTATAAAATCAAGTGGAATTAAAAAATGAACACGTACTGTTTATTAAATAGTATTTTGAATTCATACATATTTGTAATGAAACAGTAAAATTATATTTCAATACAATCTCTCGCAATTTCATTTTCTTAGGGAAGATACGATTAATATATATCCAATACGTCCATATACGTATTTCCGAAGAAATAAATTACAATGACTTCTTTTTGGAAGCACATGTGAAGCTTTTGTTCACCTGGATAGTTGTTTGATAAAATATGTTTATAATCACCGGTGGTTTTCAGGAAGGTATTATCAGGAGCATAATAGGATAAAGTACCTTTCAATAAAATATCAATAATTTTAATTTTCCATACATGCATAAACGGTTTTTAGAAAGTAAGTTATAGCGCGGGCGAAAGTTATAAATTAAGATTGCGACAATTAACATGTTTTGGGTACATATAACACAATACAAAATTATTTAAGACGAAGTATTTGTGTAGGTGAATATGTGAACAATACTGTCTTTGAAACAAAATAAGCTATTTAAATAAAAATTTAGCTTAGATATTAGTTATTGTATATGTAATATTAAAGAATCGCCTCTACGTTATAAATCAGTAAATCGAAACATTGATAATCAATCAAGTTCAATAAACAATCATGTTATAAATTTAATTGTATTCTGCAAAATGATTGAAATTTTCAAAACGCTGGAGTGTACTAGTTTTAAGGATATGTAGCTTTTTTCAAATTATTTGTTTAATAGATGTATGAAAATCTAAATTATGCGAACAGCATATAAATTTCCATATATAATTGTTTTATTTCTTTCACTTTGTTAAATTCAAAACTGTTTATTGAAAATATGTGAAATTTGAATTAGCATATGTATTCCTTATTTCATATAAAATTAAAGATTACTTAAAATTACACCACATTTTCAATTTTTCACTTGTTAATTTTTACTTTGTAATTTGTTGTTTATAATTACTTGAAATCGTTAAAATTACTATAAAATGGAAACTTTGTTAAAACGGTTTATCTTAGCATATTGACATTTCTAATAAAACAATTCACGAAAATAATCATTTGCTAGAAATGAATATTCATATTTTATCTCATATTTACGAAAATCCAATAACCACTAAAATTAATCACCAACTGTAAATTCATGAAAGTCTGATAGTTCTTGAGTTATAGTTGACGCATATTTACAATACATTTCCATTGCATGGATAGCAGATGGGCCAGAACAGTGGTTAGCGCGCGGGGATTACACTTGGAGGACCCGAGATCAATTCACAACTCTGCCCAAACTGTCCCCATGTTCATGCAGAGTACGGGCACCATGCGGAGTGCGGATCATGCGGAGTGGGATATGTGGGTCCGTAAGTCCTTCATAGAGGTTGGTGATAACGGAAGGACGGTATAGTCCCTGTATTGTCACCTTTACTGGGTTCTGGACTAAATTAAGTGGCAGCTCCGGGTAGTGCAAACCCGGTCGTCCTACATTGCGCATTCATGTAGGTCAGACTGTCTGGGTCGAAGAAAATGTAGAATTGCACGAATAGGCACACCATACAAGTGTATACAAAAAAGCCGTACCTCTAAAAAGAGTTAAATCGTGTTGTGAAACCTGCAAAAGGTGTAAATCTAACAAAAAGTCGATTTCGGATACTCGACACTGTTACAATACTTTTCTGCCGAT
This sequence comes from Amaurobius ferox, assembly GCA_951213105.1. Classification (NCBI taxonomy): domain Eukaryota; kingdom Metazoa; phylum Arthropoda; class Arachnida; order Araneae; family Amaurobiidae; genus Amaurobius; species Amaurobius ferox. Next base: position 144,824,582 of record OX578137.1, read on the forward strand.
CCGGTGGTTGAGCGGTCAGGGGCACGCGTTTCCGTCTGATCGCCGGATTGCCAAGTTGCGAGTTCGAATCCCGCCAGCGGGTATGTATGTTGTCTTGTCGAGGCCAAGTCAGACTTCCGTCCTTCGGGGAGCCTCTATAAAAAGTGAAGCTGCAATTTCTCTCCCCTTCACCATAGGACCTGAGGTCTTGTGGACGTGGTGCATAGGCGCCCCTTCACCAAGGGGGAATTAGTACACACACAATACTTTTCTAACACATGTTATGCATTACATAGCATATTATGCATATTATACATTACATAGCATGTAATGCATTATTAATTATTTATATTATGCATTATTTTTATTTCTAACACCTAGCATATTACACATAGCATATTATGCATCATTATAGCATACTATGCATTGGGAATTTAAAAATACAGTAACTATTGTGGAGAATAGTGCATAAGGCATTATTGATAATTTGTTAGGTTCTAAAGTGCTGTTAGGAATGGATATAAGTTATTTAAAAATCATTACATGGAATGTGTTTAGAGTAAGGGGAATATGCCCTTTTAATAAATTCGGTTCTCCACCTAGAGGTCTGTAAGGGCTTAATTTTAAAATGTTTACCCGATCAAGCCCAATAATATTAAGATTTAACCCGGTTCGAGCTCAAGAATTTTTCAAAAAATTTCATCCGAGCCCAGCCAACTTGAAATACATTAAAGCCCGGTCCAATTTTTTAATACAGGGAAGCCTGTCTAAAATTAACACATTGTTGCCTCGTATCATGTTCAAAATTTGTCATTTAAGGAATTAAGCATTAATTATATAATATATAGTAATAAATAGAAGAGAACCCAAATTTTAAAGATCTAAAATCTAAACTGAGCATTACTATAAAGTGAGTTTTCATTCTTCATTTTGGTTGAATAATCAGAGATGAAATAAGAAAATGGCTCTTCATCAAGATTGTGTTTAAAAAAATGCAATGTTCATCTATTTATGTTATCAGTGAACAAACAATGCGACGTCCCTCTTTTTACAGCGTATCAGCATCAAATATTTTGACTATAGTAATAATAAAACAAATATGTCAATGTCACAATTGTTAGTGTTTTAAAAACATTTCAGTAGGATTAAATTTTCTATGTGCGTATATAGAGTCTAGAGCCAAGATGATTCCTTACGGAGTGCTAAGTCCAGGGATCCTTAACTCCACCTCAGAAAGTATGAAATTGTCCATAGTATGTATTTTAAATAGCAATATGAATGTACTTTTGAACTCCAGTTGTTGGGTTCTGGATGGAAGTCAGTGACGGTGTTGTTATTCCGTCTTCATCTTGGAATGAAATTTTTGCAATTCGAAGTGTATCTCTGTGACTAACGGTTGAGGAAATAGCCCATGGGCACAGATAGCACTGGACATCTTGTAGATAAGAAAGAAAATAAAAAAAAAATTGAATAAATTTAAAAATATGAATTACAATTAAATTCATACCAACATAGTAATGTTCTGAGCTGTTGCATAAATGTTATTAATTTATGTTGGAAGTTCATTGAGGAATTATTAAAATAATTAAATTTGTTTAACATGTTTTAGCTAATAACATGTAGCGTTCACGGGTTACAAAATTGTTTCTTATTTCTGATGTCGCAGGCGGCTTGGGTCGCAACTGTACAGTCCTGTAAAGGTAGAGATACATAGTATATGCTGTATAGGATACAATATTTAATGGTCTTAGCGAAGTAGCGATCAATTGCTCTAACCTGACATTTGCGAACTTTTGAGCAACTTGGATTGTTATGCCACGTAACACCGAGATTATCTCCTCCCACCGTCTAGGCTAGATACGATTGTTTGGACAATGTGGTGTATGGTTATTTGTACTGTTCCTTTTAATTTGTCTGCGGTCTTATTCAACGCAGCTTTCTTGATATGGTAATCATCGATTTGTCTTTGGTGAATGCAAAGCAAAATCGAAGTCAACGTCCCCCAAATGGATATTTTCTCGGAGCGCCTAGCGCAGAGCGCTGTAATCTCCAGTAATGCTTATTTCTGTATGAGTTTTTGGCATTATTTGAGTGCATTTAAGATGAGTATAGCAGAGTATGTGCAGGCGTAAGAGCTGGAGCCAATAGAAAGTCAGCGTCGGCGAGGAGAGGTGAGGATTACAAGGATGGTGTTGAGACCCAATCAGAAGCCAGCCAGGACAAGCAAAACTTAATTCTGGGGGGTTTGAGATTTTTGAAGGTCAGAGATGATATTTACAATTTGAAAAAGTTTGTTAAGGGGGTCATCATTAGTTTTAAGGGTTTCAGTGATTTTTTGGAATAAATTTTGAATATTAGATAAATTGAAGAGCTGTTCCATTTCTTTGAAAAATTTGAGGAATTGGAAAAAGGAGTTTGATGAGGAATTTTCAGAGTTTGAGTTTTTAGGGTGTGAAGTTTGTTCAGGTAGCACTTGGGAAATGCTCTCTCCGGCTTGGGCCGTCTCGGAGCATACCTGTGGTTCCTGAGCGGTACAATTTTTAGAGGGAAGAGGAGGAAAATTAACAGGGTCAAGACCAGGGGGAGAATTGTTTTTTGGAGTTTGAGAATTTTGGGTGGGATGTTTGTTAATGAAGTTTTTGTTCCTATTCCAAGGGTTTTGTGGGCATTTCCGAAAGTTTGCGAGGTGGTCACCACCACAGTTAGCGCATTTAGCTGGGCAATCTCTGCTTTTAACACAATCACGAGTGGGGTGGCCATCACCACATTTTAAACAACGGGGTGGGAGCGTATGGCAATTATAGCAAATTTTTAAGCCTTTACTGACAAAATTTTGGACCTTAACCTGAAGGTAAAGGAGGTTTTTGATTTCAAGGATCCTCTCCCAGTTCTCGGAGGGCACGAGGCCGACCAGGAAGATGGGGAGGGGGGATTTGTCACGGTGGTTACGAAGCTGGGAAATTCTATTTATTTGGAAGCCTTGAGCAAGCCGGGGAGATCTAATTTCTTCTATATCAGTATTCGTAGGGAGACCCTTAATGACGATTTTCTTGGGACGATCGCTTTTGATGTTTATGGAGCTGAAGGGAATTTTGCCCCGGGTTAAATAATCTTGAACCTTCCTGAAATCCTCAACGGATCCAGGAGTGATCTTAATTACTCTTCCCAGGAGAAGGCCTGAAACATTACTATCGAGAAATTTGTTTAGATCGATTATGAGGGCACCCCAATTAATTGAGGAGTCCACATAAACGGAAGCAACTCTAAGAGAGAAGTCAGGGGAGGAGTCATCAGTCATCTCGACCGGCACGGAGTTTAGGTTGTCAAATTTATTTGAGGTGGGAATATCAGCAGTTTGAGATTTAGAATTATCTTCGGTGAGTTTAGCCTTTTTAAGGTTGGGTTGAGTAAAGCCCTCAAGGACGTTAAAGTACTCGTGTTTAAAGGATTCTTAGAGGGTGGGTTCGGGAATTTTACCTATTCCTAGGCTCATTTTATGAATGATAGGATAAGAATCTCTGGCAATTAGAGTATCATAGTCAGGGTGGCTGGCTAAAAGAGAGGAATCTGCAACAGTACCTGTAAGAATCCTGTTCAGCATGGCCGCTTCTTCGTAAGGGATGTCATATTTTTCAATATCTTTCTCCAACTTGGTGATGAGGAAGTCGTAGCAATTCAGATGGCTTGCAATTAGTTATTCCAGAGGTTCAGACCATTTGTTTCCGACTTTCTTCAAGTATTCAGTGCGGAGGTATTTCCTCGTAACAGTGCTGGTATTTTTGCTGATGCCTTGTTCAAAGTATGAGACAATGTTTGAAGTTGAAGGTGGCTGCGAGGTGGAATAATCCATCTGGACCGAGGCAGGCATAGTTTGATCTGTACCCGACATGCTCAATCGAAACTCGATATTACATGTCCAAGCACAAAACCACTAAAAGAACGTCTAACTAGCAAGAAGGTAGGAGCTCAAAATCGTGCGACTGATCACCGTGGTGTCCACTCCCCTCGAAATTCAATTCGCCCCGAAATCAATCGAAGTCAAAACGACGAAATGGGTTGTCTTTGGTGAATAGACAAAATTATTTTTCATATGATATATACCATTAAAATATTATCGGTATATATGGACGAAACACAAAAATATATAACTTTCAATTTTTCTTACTCTTTGGGGAGATAGACCGCTTTGGGCTTAATTAAACATCATTAAAATGACTGTAGTTGTATTACTCACTTGTAATGTTTCGTGTATACATTAGAGATAACAGTAAGTTATTTAAAATTAAATAGTATTGAGCTTCTTTGTATATAACAGCAAATATTTTAAGTTCTGTCTTAGTTAATACATTGAAACAAATCGTGTCAATCACGAAATAAAAGGAAAAATATCTAAATTAATGGTGTTTAATGTTTTAATGTGTTATGCAATTGTGTACTAGAGAAATAAAACCCTGTAGACAAAGGAATCTTACCGAATTCCTAATTAAATTAGTTTAGGTAGAAATTGAAAATAAGTTTTGGGGTGTTTTGAATAAAATGCCAATGATTTTTACCCAATTTCGCGAGAAAATTTTATTCAAGGCTACGAGGACATCAAATTTAATGGCTTCAAAAATCCTCATTTGATATTAAAATACTGAACTTTAAAAATGGCATTTACTCTGCTCCTAAAATTCATGAGTTCGGAACCCTACAATAACATATTTTCGTAAAGAATGCGCCATAACCATGAAATGGAAAAGGTACAATTGTAGAGTTTGCGTGACCTTCATTTTACTCCCTTAAATACGTAGACGGACCCTGAATAGTTTTTTCAGCATATATCCCTTATTTATGGTCGGAATCTCACAGAAATTTATATTTAGTATATTGTTGACCTATAAAATCTTCTGAAGACAAAAACTTTGGTTTTTGTGATTGGAATTTTCAGAAATGATGGACAACTACATATGAAAACCTTTATGCAAATTAGATTCACATTTATTTAGACATTATTCCGAGTCTAATGATAATTTTAGCTTAACTATACAACCCTAGGAGCCGGAATAATGTGCGGCGTTTGGACTTTTTTTTGACAGACTATACATTGAACGACGCATGCGCATTTCATAAAAATAATGAAGGTATATGATTGTGAAATTCAAATAACAATTACAATAAACGATTAACATATTCCAATATCCAGCATTATAAACAATTACTGTAAATGCGCTTATAAGTAATTGATTTTAACTTCTTGTTACGATTACATGTTAACTGATTAATGACCAAGCCTGTTTCGTACATAATATTTATCCTTTTCCCCCTAGTCGCAAAATTTCGAAACTTTTACGGGATTTATAAGAAAACTGTATAACAAATGATTACAAAAAGTAATAAAAGATAACTGCGGATGACCCATTTTGTTTTATGTCATTTCTTGGAGAGGCGCAGATGTCTCAGATGGGTGTAACAGGTAGAGTTTTATGTATCTGATGAGAAAAATATAGGCGTATAATGACGGTTAAAATATAACTGCTAGTAGAATAAAATCTTTTATAAAGGCGTGATGTTGAACACAATTATACCAATATATGATGTAGGTAGCATTCAACTTTACCAGTATAATATTGTTATTGATATTGTTTAAATACAAAAACAATGTTAAATATTAAAACTGTTTCAAGTGTAACAGAGTCAGGGGTCTTTAATGTCTAGATATAATCCTTCCGCTGATGTGTTTTGAGGTAACATGAGAAAACGGCACATTTTTATTACATGCAGTTGGCTATTAAAATATCCAACCTGAAAACAGATGGGGACTTGCGGGCATTGCTATAACAAGAAAAAAAAATGGCATTGTCGCGAATTGTATACAACTAACAAATTTCTTGGTTTATGAAAGGTGTTGATAAATGAATTATTTTAATACGATGTTACTTGTGTGTAGTATACAATGCATCTTACTTACATATAGGATGTTACTGACAGATACAAATGTAGTTTATTTTAAAATGATGTTATCTGGAGGCATTCTAATCGTTGTGAAATCGATACATACAGATTCCTTAAATAGAAAACAAATTTTTAAAGTACGAATTGAAATTATGTAGTGTAAAAAATGAATTTGTGGAAGAATGAAAAACATTCTGCCATTAAAATGCCCAGAGTTACTTAGCCATATATCTCAAGCAACGCCGACTGTTTCTGCTAGTATTTTTGATAGACATTTTAGCAGCAAACAACTTCTATAATGGAATAAAAAACTTCCATTGCCAAAGGGAATAAAATGCAATTATCTAACCTCACAAAAGAAACAATTTGGGGAAAGTGGAAATGTCATTGTGTGAAAATGTAATTATGCATTTTTGAAGAGTCGTTGAAACTTAACTTTTTTACTATAGTATTGAAATTCTATTTGTCAAAGTGTAGCAACTAAAAACGTGTTTCTATTTGCAAATGTCATAAATTTATATTTATGGAGTATATATATTCTCTCCCTAAAGGGTTTTCTCAGCAGTTTATACAAAGTTTTTAAAATTTCATAACATATTTCACTGAAATAAATGTGTTTTTTAAATCAAATTTCGCTAAGGAACTGCGACAAAGAGTCTTAAACTAATTTTACGCATTGAAGTAATGCATATTTTATACTATATTATGTGCATATTTAATAATAAATATTTTATTCTATACTATATACATATTTGATGTATATTTTAAACTATTATTATAAATGTTCAAATACTTAATTAAATCAACCAATATGCACAATGTGCATGGATAAGGAAAACTTACATAACTTCTTTTTTCGCAAATAGAAAAATAAGACAACGTCCGGCTGCTTCGAAGATACGCTAGATACCCTTCATCAGTGTTAAAGATATGGTTTTTGTGTTCCTTAATATCCGAAAATTCCTTAATAGGTGTTCCTTAATATCAGGAAACAGGAATGCAATTATTCTCCAATCGCTTAACTTTGCTTTAATTTTATCCTCCCCTATTTTGCGTTTTCCCCGCGCAAGGTGCATATAAAAATGAACGTCGATCTATAAACTTGAGTTTCTAAGCCTTCCATATTCAGAAAAATTCTAGCAATATAGTACATAACTTGTTCAGTACTCCATTTTTGTTCACTATCTGGAGAAACGCCGTGCAATTTCTTTCCCATTTTCTTAATATTTGTTATACATTTTAGCCTCTGGGAATCGTCTGTTATTCTTACTTGTTTTTCATATTGTTGGGCTATTATTCTTAAACATATTTATTATTAAATTAGACATACACACAAAGATATGTCAGAGACACATAAAGACAAAACAGAAACACAATGACACAGGAAACATACATAAAAAGACAAAATAGATACATGACACACACAGAAACATATCAGAAATGTATATAAAGACAAAACAGATATGCACGCAGATAATATCAGATACATATACAAAGACAAAATAGACATATAAACAAAGATATATTTAACATAGATACAACAAGAAAGATCATGAATGCATAAAGCACTGATTATGAAACACTTTCCAACTGCAATGCAATTTTATCTAAACATCTCTAAAATGCAATACATTCCTCAGAAATAGTTTTTAAAATTATCACAATATTACGCTAATTTATTGTATTTGTAAACTTAAAACTTTGTCGAAGAAAATGAACTTTATTCAAATGACGTTATTGAAATATAAGTCGCCTGGTTTAAACATCACTAAAATGCGATACATTCAATGGTAATATTTTTAGAATTATCACAATATTGCATTAATTTATTATACTTTAAAACTTAAAACTTCGTAGAAAAAAATGAACTTCGATGATGCGCTAGATACCCTTCACCAGTGTTAAAGATATGGTTTTTGTGTTCCTTAATTTCCGAAAATTCCTTAATAGGTGTTCCTTAACATCAGGAAACAGGAATGTAATTATTCTCCCCAATTTTGAGTTTTTGCCTATGCTGAGTATTTTGATTTTCTGCATTTTTGTTACGCTGGTTTTGAAAATATATCTATTTATCAAACAAAACACGAAAATTGATATAAAAGTGCAAATTTAGTGTAATTTTAAATATTTTTGCTTGTAATTTTGTGCAATTAAACTCAATTATTTAAGTACTAAAGAGAAAATGAATTTTAGTCTGTAGTGAAAATCATGTTCTGCCCACATCTGATATATTTGTCTGTTATATAAAATGTATTATCCCCATAGATTCATTTATTTTAACTTCATTAATTTGGAGATTTAAAATTTCAGAGTTTAGTCTTTTAAGTCATACTTTTACAATACATTCTAACCTTTTGAAGATGACAATATTGATATTTTTCAAATATGAGGTTGTTTATTTCCAATAAAATATATAAACAAATGTTGCTTTCCATTAAAAATTCAATTCAGTCCAATATAGAGTAATGTTTAATTTTTTCAAATGTATTTTGTATTTTGAATGTATTTTGAAAACGCATGTCTTTTATATTTGAATTTTTTTTAATTTGATAAGAATTTTGTAGTTTATATTTCATGCCCAAAAACCTTTGTAATTTGTATCGAAAATACATTTTCAATGTATTTTGCCCAACTCTGGTTACGTGAGCTTTTGATATAATATGGGTGTAAATATTATTTTAATTTTTATTTAAAAAACTGCTGAATATATTTTTCTGAAATCTTTTTCATATTTTTTATGGGATAATTTGAATATTTCCTAAAACTTTCTAAGCAGTTTAGGAATTTAAATTTGCTTAAAAAATGTTTGAAAAATTAGGTCTCATAGGGTTCAATGTATTTTATTTTTTCAACACGGGTTCAATCCAACACTAATTAGGTGACATTATTCATTTATATTCCCATCAGTCCTACAGACTGTCTGAATAACACACTAAAATTTAATTTTGATAAAAGCATTTTTACGACAGTTATCGTGTGAATGGACAGACAGAATAAACAAAGTTATAAAAACTTTTCAATTAAGTTGGAAAGTGTTGAAAATTGACAATTCTGAAATGAGTTAAAAAGCTGAAAATATAATTTAAAAGAAAAATCACGATAAATTAATAACATCTGAACCGAAAATAAGAACTATAATATCAAATAAAAGGTAATGCAAAGAGGAATAACAGGAATTACAAATTAACTAATTTAAATACATTTATTTTGATAAAGCTAAAAAAAAAAGAATTTTCTCCATTTAAAACAATATAACTATGAAATAGAATGCTTTTAGAACAGACAAATATTAAAAGCCTAAATACATGGAACACTGATAACTAAATTTAAGAAAAGCGAACAATAATGCGTAAATAAGTCGCCTGAACCCATTTGGACTAACAAATAAAGTTCCTAACATTCAAATATTAGTAGCAACCCAACACTATGTATGTGGGAAAAGTAAAAATTCCACTTCTGACGACCCATTAATCTGTGCCACCCAATTAAAACGCAGGAAACGTGTCAAGTTCCGCTAATTATCGGTCTAACATTAATTGATCTATTTCTTGTGCCATTTATATGATCTGTGCAACTCGAATGCTTCCAGAATTAAAAAATAAATGATAATTTTAAGCTGCTCGTTTTACTTACAACTTAGAACAAAGACAGCAAGAAAAACAAACAATCACATCCAATAATTTATTCCAGTCATGCATCTTTCTTTGCAACTTAGTTCGTTTATTTCAAAAGAAGATGATACGGAATACTTAAACAGTTTAGGATATAAAACGCAAGTGGTTTATTCAGTAATTTTCGCCATTTTGGATGTTTAGTTATCGCGAAAAGGTAAAGGATTTGTAATCAGATGATAATTGATTTTCGGAATGTGGTTAACCTAAAATGTTATCTTTCGATTACTCGTTTAACTGAAAATATTATATTTCGATTACCCTTTAACCAAAAATATTATCTTCGGATTAACCTTTAACCGAAAATATTAACTTTCGATTTACTAGAAAAAGAAAATATATTCTCTAATTAACTGTTTAACCGAAAATATTATCTTTCGATTAACTTTTAACAGAAAATAATGTCTTTCGATTTGCCTTTAAATGAAAATATTTTCTTTGATTAACTGTTTAACCGAAAATATTATTTTTCGATTAAGGGAGCATAGGACCTTTAAGCAGTCGAAATTCATTGAAAATAGAGTTATATTTACAATTTTTTAATTTCAACTAGGTGTATCCCAGATGTTCAAATTTTTTTCTCTAAACATATAGAAAACTTTTCTTACTACACAAATTTTACTGAAGTCATATAATTATATGTACATTTTATATTGTTTTTTAAAATTTATACAATTTTGACGGACAAAACGGTGTATGTAGCAGCCGCGCGCAAGATATTTCAAATAATATTATACTTATGGACTTCAATTTGATAATAATATATTTAAAACTATTACATCTTTAATTTGTACACACTTTTTAAAATTTTGAAATAAATTTAATATTTTTAAAATTTAAACAAAATGAAATTTTCATTTTCTGTGTTAAAAAACATGAAATAAACCTCTTCACAATTCTTTTTTTATTATTTATGGTGAATTTTTGAAGTACAAATAATATATATGGATGAAACAAGTAAGTCCAAAAAATTTGAAAGCGATTGGTTAAATATATTTTAAGATGTGTTGCGCGCAAGAGCTAAAATCACATATCTGAGAAAAACAGCTTTGAAGTTCAAAAATACATTCAGTGTTACTTATTATCTTATTTTACACCTTAAAATGCCTTTGATTCATAAATAGCACCCTTCCTATGTCTGTTATGTAAGAAAAATCAAAAATCTTCTGCCTTTTAGGGGCTACTTGAGCTATATATGTTGCTTCGGAAACTCGAACAGACGTTTCGCGCAGTAGTTTCTTGTTAGTCAGATGAAGCACGTTTACTAAATTTTTACTTATTTATGAGGAATTTTTATCTATAAATTATGTATATAGATGAAACAAGTAGGAGCAAAAAATTTGAAAGCTATTGGTTACATATATTTTAAAATATATTGCGCGCAAGTGTTAGAATCACATATCTGAGAAAAACAGCTTTATAATTTAAAAATACTTCATTGTTACTTATTATCTTATTTTGTACCTTAAAATGCCATTAGTTCATAATTAGCACATTCCTATGTCTGTTATGTAAAAAAAATCAAAAATGTTCTGCCTTTTAGGGGCTACTTGAGCACTATATGTTGTTTCGGAAACTCGAGCAGACGTTTCGCGCAGTCGTTTCTTGTTAGTCAGATGAAGAACGTTTACAAAATTTCTACTTATTTATGAGGAATTTTTATCTATAAATTATGTATATAGATGAAAGAAGTAAGAGCAAAAAATTTGAAAGTGATTGGTTAGATATATTTTAAAACTAGCAGCATACCCGTTCTTCGTACGGAGTATATAATATAAAGAAATTTATAATTCGCAATCATGTGCAAATTATGTTAAAATATTAAATTTATTGCTCATAAAGAGAAGTTCAAGAATATCTGTTCTCACTATGCAAAATTATCTTCACGGGCAGATCTGAAGAATAAAACATCCTGGCCCCTTTTGTAAGCAAATTTACAAAAAAAAAAGGAATTGAATCAATATATGCAACCCCGTACTACTTATATTGTCGCAGATTAGAAAATATGCCAGTGTGTTAGTAGAAGCTTACCCGTATTGCAATATGTGTCTCAAAATTATTTGCCAAAATAAAAGAGATGACATAAAAAATTGAAAGTATCAAAAATCCCCGTAATCTTAATACCAGAAGGTCGTAATTGATTGGAATATATGCCAATATATATCAAAATATATGCCAATATACCTGTACTACTTATATTCTCGTAGATTGGAAGATATACCCATGCATTTGTAGAAGATTACTCGTACAACGTGCTATATATGAGTTTCAACAATTTTCGTCATAATAAAACAATTCCATAATAATTTGAAAATATCAGTAATCCTTGAATCAACAGTCCCCGAAAGTATCAATAATAATGATGTTTAAACCTGAAGACCGTAATTGATATTATCCAGTCAAAAATTCAATGTCAATGAAATTTATTTTATATACATATTTTTACTATTCAAATCGGAAAAGATTTAATAAAAATCATCTGCCGCATAACATATTGGAAGCGACATGATATCAATTGCTTTAAATAAATTGATGGAAATCATATCATCTAAATAATGCAATCTCCATGGAAGGTTTGGCGACATTTTCTTCAATTTAGCTATAACTTAAAAAGTCGCCAAATTTAGCGCCAAGTGGAACTGTAGAACTGATAATCCCATTATGTGACAAATTGACGAAACATCATCACAATACTATCCCCTAACAAAACACAATTAATTTCATTTATTAAGCGCGATTTTATCAATTTCATGATATTTTTATGGATTTAGAAATATTTTTACCAATTTGGTGATATTAAAAAAATTCCTTAAATGTGTTACTACGTAGGATGGATGGACTGACCGACAAATGCTACAGAAACATCATTTCAGTATTTTATTCTAATAAAACAAATTTAATTTCATTGATTTGGGTCATTTTTATCAATTTGGAGACATTTCCACTAATTTGGTAAAGTTTAAGAAAAGTTACCAAGTTATTTAGAGATATTCCTCTAAATTCGTAGCTCTGAATTTGCAGATCTGAAGAATAAAATATCCTGATCCCGTTTGTATATACTAAATGAAAACAGTAAATTTGTATTAGAAGATACATACACCCGTTCTACTCTTTTTCTGCTTCAACAATTGGCTAAATGAATTTATTGGGTAAACACAATATATGAGTTTATTAGCTAAACACAATATATGAGCTTGAAACCTCTTTGCTAAAATAAATGAAAGCGATGTACGCAGTCCGCAATATATATAATTAAAAGAACAATCAAACCGTTCATTTATAAAATATATTTTTACATCCATTTATTTATTATACAAATAAAAAAAATAATCTATATAAATAAAAATGAAAATCTGTCTGTCTGTCTGTCTGTCTGTCTGTCTGTCTGTTTGTCACACCATCACGGGAGAACGGCTGAACCGAATTTGATGAAATTTTGTGGGTAGCCCAGAAATAGCCCCACTTAAAATTATATCCATGTTTTGAGTTTCTACGACCAGTGGTTCTTGAGATATTAGTAAAAAACGAAATTTTTGTTTGTCTCATCATCACGGAAAAACGGCTGAACCGAATTTAATGAAATTTGGTGAATAGCCTTGAAATATCCCCCCATAAATTTTGTACAAGTTTCGAGTTTCTAAGACCTGGGGTTATCGAGATACTAATGAAAAACGGAACTTTTTCCTAGGAGTTCTACTCCCTAACTCCGTGGTTTATCCAAACGAAAAGCTTGAAAATCGTTTGAAAGTGAATTAAAATTTAATCTCTGAGTTTGATGGGAGATTTTTTGCGTTAATTAGTCACTTTCTGAAAACATGAATTGTTTGAAACATGATTTAAAGGGGAAATCTATCTCCATGGTTCATGGTTTATTTAAAACAAGCTTTTACGGAACAATAAGAAGTATAGAGAAATCAAAATCGTTATTTAATTTCGCAGTTTATGTTATAAGACATGACATATTTAACATGTTATAAGATTCTATCTTATATCATGTTACTCAGAAACGCAATTAAATTAAATCTGTCTGTTAATTTTAATAATTATTTTTTCGATTTGAATAATAAATAAATGGATATAAAAATATATTTTAGAAAAGAACGATTTGATTTTTCTTATAGCATTTTTGACTGGATAATATCAATTACGGTCTTCAGGTTTAAAAATTATTATTATTTATATTTTCGGGGATTATTGATTCAAGGATTATTGATATTTTCAAGTTATTATGCAATTATTTTATTATGACAAAAATTGTTTAAACTCATATATTGTATGTTGTACGAATCTTCTACAAATACACGTGTATATCTTTTAATCTACGAGAATATAAGTAGTACAGGTATATTGACATATGTTTTGATATATATTGGCATATATTGGAATCAATTACGACCTTCTGGTATAAAGAGTACGGATATTATTGATGTTTTCAATTTATTACGTCATCTCTTTTATTTTGGCAAATATTTTTGAGACGCATATTGTAATACGGGTAATCTTCTACTAACACATTGGTATATTTTCTGATCTGCGACAATATAATTAGTACGGGGTTGCATATATTCATTCAATTCCTATTTTTTCTTCTGTAAATTTGCTTACAAAAGGGGGCAGGATGTTTTATTCTTCAGATCTGATCGTGAAGATAATTTTGCATAGTGAGAACATATATTCTTAAACTTCTCTTTAGGAGCAATAAATTTAATATTTTAACAGAATTTGCACATGATTGCGAACTTTAAAATTCTTTAAATTATACACTCCGTACGAATAACGGGTGTGCTGTTAGTGGTTAATAAATTTTAACATTTTAGGAGGATATATCATGTTGCTCGGCATCGCAATTAAACTAAATGTGTTTGTTAATGTTTTTATTATTTTTTTTCGATTTAAATAAAAAATAAATGGATAAATGGATATAAAAATATATCTTATAAATAGACGGTTTGATTTTTCTTTTAATTATATTAATTGCTGACTGCGTACATCAATTTCATTTATTTTGGCAAAGAGTTTTCAAGCTTATATCGTATTTAGCTACTAAACTCATATATTGTGTTTAGCCAATAAATTCATATAGCCGATTGTTGAAACAGAAAAAGAGTAGAGCGGGTATATCTTCTAATACAATTGTAGTGTTTTCATTTAGTATATTGAAACGGGATAAGAATGTTTCATTCAGATCTGCAAATTCAAAGCTACGAATTTGGAGGGATATCGCTAATTTGACAACTTTTCTTAAACTTTGCCAAATTGACGGAAATGTCGCCAAATTGATATAAACGACACACAAACAGCTGCCATAAACCTTCGGGTTGGTCGTGTGGCTTGGGTCTTCTACATATGAATGAAATTTTTTTTGTTTTGTTAGAAGAGAGTACTGAAATGATGTTTGGTTAGTATTTATCTGTCAGACCAACCATCCTACTTATTAATACATTTAGCGAATTTTTAAAATGTCACCAAATTGATAAAAATGTTTTCAAATCTATAAAAATATCTTAAAATTGATAAAATTATGCTACATAAATGATATTAATTGTTTTTTGTTAGGGGATAGTATTGTGATGATATTTCGTCAATTTGTCGCAAAGTGGAACTGTCAGTTCTATAGTCCCCCTTGGCGATAAATTTGGCGATTTTTTAAAATGTCGCTAATTTGACGAAACTGTCGCCAAATGTTCCATAGAAATATAACTATTTAGACGATATATTTTCTACCAATTTATTTGAAGCAAATGATATCATGTCGCTTAGCAACGGATTTAAATCCAATGTGTTTATGCGGCAGACGATTTTTATTAAATCCTTTCCGATTTGAATAATGAAGATATGTACATAAAATAAATTTCATTGCCATTTCATTTTGGACTGGATAATATCAATTATACTCTTCAGGATTAAACATTGTTATTATTGATATTTTCCGGAATTATTGATTCAGGGATTATTGATATTTTTAAGTTATTACGCCATTGTTTTATTGCGGCAAAAATTGCTGGCACACGCATATTGTACGTTGTACGAGTAATCTTCTAGGAATGCACGGGTATATCTTCTAACCTACGAGAATATAAGTAGTACAGGTATATTGGCATATATTTTGACATATATTGGCATATATATTGGAATCAAGTACAGTCTTCTTGTATGAAGATTAAGGGGATTATTTATATATTCAATTTATTACGACGTCTGTTGTATTTTACCAAAAAACATTTGTGACTCATATTGCAAAACGGGTAATCTTCTACTAATAATCGGACATTATAGGTAGTACGTGTATATCTTCCCATATAATTTTAGTACTTTAATTTTGACATATATTGGAATAAATGACTGTCTTCAGATTTAAAGATTACGGGTTTATTGGTATTTTCAATTTATACATTTAATCTACTAATAGAGGTTATATTTTCTAATATACGCGTATATAATTAGTACGGGTCCCATACAATTTTAACGCTTTTATTTTGCATATATTGATTCAATTCCATATTTTTTTTTATATTTGCTTACATAAGGGGTCCAAGATGTTTTATTCTTCAGATATGTCCATGAAGATAATTTTATATGGCGAGAACAGAGATTCTTAAACTTCTTTTTAGGAGCATTATATTAAATATTTTAACATAATATTTTGATTAAACATGTCATTTAGTATACTATAAGAATTTGCGCATGATTATGAATTTCAAGTTTCTTTATATTATATACTCCGTACGAAGAACGGGTATGCTGCTAGTAATAGATATTAACAACACATTTAATTTCATTCCGTTGCCGAGAAACATGATATAAGATAAAATCTTCCTCATAAAATGCGAAATTAAATAGCCATTTCGATTTCTTTATACTTTACATCGTTGAGTAAAAGCTTGTGAGCGATGAACCATGGAAGTAGATTTTTCCATTTAAATTCATGTTTCAAACAATTCATGTGCTTCCTATAGTGACTAATTAATGCAAAAATCCTGCACCAAACTCGGAAATAAAGTTTTATTTCATTTTGGCGTTTAAAACAAACGATTTTCATCCTTTCCGTTTGGATAAACCACGGAGTTGGAGAGTAGATCTCCTAAGAAAAAGTTTCGTTTTTTATTAATATCTCGACAACCCCCGATCTTAGAAAGTCGAAACTTGGAAAAAATTTATGGGGGGTTATTTCAAGACTATCCACAAAATTTCATTAAATTCGGTTCAGCCGTTTTCCCGTGATGATGAGACAAACGAAAATATCGTTTTTTACTAATATCTCGAGAACCACTGGTCGTAGAAACTCAAAACACAGACTAAATTTTAAGTGGGGCTATTTCTAGGCTACCCACAAAATTTCATCAAATTCGGTTCAGCCGTTCTCCCGTGATGATGGGACAAACAGACAGACAGACAGACAGACAGACAGACATATTTTCAATTTTATTTATATAGATATACTAGCAGCATACCCGTCCTTCGTACGGAGTATATAATATAAAAAAACTTATAATTCGCTATCATGTGCAAATTCTGATAAAATATTAAATTTATTGCTCATAAAGAGAAGTTTAAGAGTATCTGTTCTCACTATGCAAAATTATCTTCACGGGCAAATCTGAAGAATAAAGTATCCTGGCCCCTTCTGTAAACAAATTCACACACAAAAAAAAGAATTGAATCAATATATGCACCCACGTACTACTTATATTGTCGCAAATTAGAAAATATACCAGTGTGTTAGTAGAAGCTTAAACATATTGTAATATGAGTCTTAAAAATATTTACCAAAATAAAAAAGATGACGTAATAAATTGAAAGTATCAAAAATCCCCGTAATCTTAATACCAGAAGGTCGTAATTGATTCCAATATATGCCAATATATATAAAACTTTTGCCAATATACCTGTACTACTTATATTCTCGTAGATTAGAAGATATACCCGTGCATTTGTAGAAGATTACTTGTACAAAGTACTATATATGAGTTTCAACAATTTTCGTCATAATGAAACAATGGCATAATAATTTGAAAATATCAATAATTCCTGAATCAACTGTCCCCGAAATATCAATAATAATGATGTTTAAACCTGAAGACCGTAATTGATATTATCCAGTCAAAAATGCAATGTCAATGAAATTTATTTTATATACATATTTTTATAAGATTTAATAAAAATCGTATGACACATAACACATTGGATCCGTTGCTAAGCGACATGATATCATCTGCTTCAAATAAATTGATGGAAATCATGTCGTCTGAATAATGTGATCTCCATGGAAGGTTTGGCGACATTTTCGTCTCCATGATATTTTTATGAATTTACAAATATTTTTATCAATTTAGTAATATTAAAAAAATTAGTTAAATGCGGTACTAAGTAGGATGGATGGACTGACCGACAAATGCTACAGAAACATCATTTACAGTACTCTATTCTAAAAAAATAAATTTAATTTCATTGATTTGTGTCATTTTTATCAATTTGGAGATATTTCCTCTAATTTGGTAAAGTTTAAGAAAAGTTACCAAGTTATTTAGAGATATTCCGCCAAATTCGTAGCTCTAAATTTGCAGATCTGAAGAATAAAATATCCATATCCCGTCTGTATATATACTAAATGAAAACACTAAAATTGTTTTAGAAGATACATACATCCGTTCTACTCTTTTTCTGCTTCAACAATCGGCAAAATGAATTTATTGGGTAAACACAATATATGAGTTTATTAGCTAAACACAATATATGAGCTTTGAAACCTCTTTGCTAAAATAAATGAAAGTGTGATGTACGCAGTTCGCAATATATATAATTAAAAGAACAATCAAACCTTTCATTTATTATGAGTTTATTAGCTAAACACAATATATGAGCTTGAAACCTCTTTGCTAAAATAAATAAAAGTAATGTAAACAGTCCGCAATATATATAATTAAAAGAACAATCAAACCGTTCATTTATAAAATATATTTTTACATCCATTTATTTATTATACAAATAGAAAAAATAATGATAATCATTAACAAACACATTTAATTCTATTCCTTTGCCGAGCAACATGATATAAGATCGAATCTTCCTCATAAAATGCGAAATTAAATAACCATTTTAATTTCTTTATACTTCTAATCGTTGAGTAAAAGCTTGTGAAATACATGGAGGTTAATACATGTAAAAACATGGAGGTAGATTTTTCCATTTAAATTCATGTTTCAAACAATTCATGCTTTCAGATAGTGACTATTTAATGCAAAAATCCTGCATCAAACTCAAAAATAAAGTTTTAATTCCCTTTGACGCTTTAAACAAACGATTTTTATCCTTTCCGTTTGGATAAACCACGGAGTTGGAGAGTAGAACTCCTATAAAAAAGTTCCTTTATTCATTAATATCTCGACAACCCCTGGACTTAGAAACTTGAAACTTGGGCAAAATTTATGAGGGGCTATTTTAAGGCCACCCACAAAATTTCATTAAATTCGGTTCAGCCGTTCTCTCGTGATGATGAGACAAGCGAAAGTTTCGTTTTTTACTAATATCTCGAGAACCACTGGTCGTAGAATTTCCAACCATAGACTAAATTTTAAGTGGGGCTATTTCTAGGCTACCCACAAAATTTCATCAAATTCGGTTCAGCCATTCTCCCGTGATGATGGGACAAACAGACAGACAGACAGATTTTCAATTTTATTTATATAGACTAGCAGCATACCCGTTCTTCGTACGGAGTATATAATATAAAGAAACTTGAAATTCATAATCATGCGCAAATTCTTATAGTATACTAAATGACATGCTTAATCAAAATATTCTGTTAAAATATTTAATATAATGCTCCTAAAAAGAAGTTTAAGAATCTCTGTTCTCGCTATATAAAATTATCTTCATGGACATATCTGAAGAATAAAACATCTTGGACCCCTTATGTAAGCAAATATAAAAAAAAAATATGGAATTGAATCAATATATGCAAAATAAAAGCGTTAAAATTGTATGGGACCCGTACTACTTATATACGCGAATATTAGAAAATATAACCTGTATTAGTAGATTACATGTATAAATTGAAAATACCAATAAACCCGTAATCTTTAAATCTGAAGACAGTCATTTATTCCAATATATGTCAAAATTAAAGTGCTAAAATTATATGGGAAGATATACACGTACTACTTATAATGTCCGATTATTAGTAGAAGATTACCCGTTTTGCAATATGAGTCTCAAATGTTTTTTGGTAAACTACAACAGACGACGTAATAAATTGAATATATAATTAATCCCCTTAAGCTTCATACCAGAAGACTGTACTTGATTCCAATATATATGCCAATATATGTCAAAATATATGCCAATATACCTGTACTACTTATATTCTCGTAGGTTAGAAGATATACCCGTGCATTCCTAGAAGATTACTCGTACAACGTACAATATGCGTGTGTCAGCAATTTTTGCCGCAATAAAACAATGGCGTAATAACTTAAAAATATCAATAATCACTGAATCAATAATTCCGGAAAATATCAATAATAATAATTTTTAAACCTGAAGAGTATAATTGATATTATCCAGTCCAAAAAGAAATGGCAATGAAATTTATTTTATAAACATATCTTCATTATTCAAATCGGAAAGGATTTAATAAAAATCGTCTGCCGCATAAACACATTGGATTTAAATCCGTTGCTAAGCGACATGATATCATTTGCTTCAAATAAATTGGTAGAAAAAATGTCGTCTAAATAGTTATATTTCTATGGAACATTTGGCGACAGTTTCGTCAAATTAGCGACATTTTAAAAATCGCCAAATTTATCGCCAAGTGGGACTGTAGAACTGACAGTTCCACTTTGCGACAAATTGACGAAATATCATCACAATACTATCCCCTAACAAAAAACAATTAATATCATTTATGTAGCGCCATTTTATCAATTTCAAGATATTTTTATAGATTTGAAAACATTTTTATCAATGTGGTGACATTTTAAAAATTCGCTAAATGTATTACTAAGTAGGATGGTTGGTCTGACAGATAAATGCTAACCAAACATCATTTCAGTGCTCTCTTCTAACAAAACAAAAAAAAATTTCATTGATATGTAGAAGATCCAAGCCACACGACCAACCCGAAGGTTTATGGAAGCTGTTTCTGTCGAAAGCCCAGAACGACCGACTCATCCGAGGACATGAGCAACAAGATGGTCGTCCGGGAAGCTGTTTGTGTGTCGTTTATATCAATTTGGCGACATTTCCGTCAATTTGGCAAAGTTTAAGAAAAGTTGTCAAATTAGCGATATCCCTCCAAAATCGTAGATTTGAATTTGCAGATCTGAATGAAACATTCTTATCCCGTTTCAATATACTAAATGAAAACACTACAATTGTATTAGAAGATATACCCACTCTACTCTTTTTCTGTTTCAACAATCGGCTATATGAATTTATTGGCTAAACACAATATATGAGTTTAGTAGCTAAATACGATATAAGCTTGAAAACTCTTTGCCAAAATAAATGAAATTGATGTACGCAGTCAGCAATTAATATAATTAAAAGAAAAATCAAACCGTTATTCATAAGATATACTTTTATATCCATTTATTTATTATTTAAATCGAAAAAAAATAATAAAAACATTAACAAACACATTTAATTTAATCCGTTATTCGTACGGAGTGTATAATTTAAAGAAACTTATAGTTCGCAATCATGTGCAAATTCGGTTAAAATATTAAATTTATTGCTCCTAAAGAGAAGTTAAAGAATATATGTTCTCACTATGCAAAATTATCTGCACGATCAGATCTGAAGAATAAAACATCCTGCCCCCTTTTGTAAGCAAATTTACAGAAGAAAAAATAGGAATTGAATGAATATATGCAACACCGTACTAATCATATTGTCGCAGATCAGAAAATATGCCAATGTGTTAGTAGAAGATTACCCGTATTACAATATGCGTCTCAAAAATATTTGCCAAAATAAAAGAGATAGATGATGTAATAAATTGAAAACATCAATAATATTCGTACTCTTTATACCAGAAGGTCGTAATTGATTCCAATATATGCCAATATATATCAAAACATATGTCAATATACCTGTACTACTTATATTCTCATAGATTAAAAGATATACACGTGTATTTGTAGAAGATTCGTACAACATACAATATATGAGTTTAAACAATTTTTGTCATAATAAAATAATTGCATAATAACTTGAAAATATCAGTAATCCTTGAATCAATAATCCCCGAAAATATAAATAATAATAATTTTTAAACCTGAAGACCGTAATTGATATTATCCAGTCAAAAATGCTATAAGAAAAATCAAATCGTTCTTTTCTAAAATATATATTTATATCCATTTATTTATTATTCAAATCGAAAAAATAATTATTAAAATTAACAGACAGATTTAATGTAATTGCGTTTCTGAGTAACATGATATAAGATAGAATCTTATAACATGTTAAATATGTCATGTCTTATAACATAAACTGCGAAATTAAATAACGATTTTGATTTCTCTATACTTCTCATTGTTCCGTAAAAGCTTGTTTTAAATAAACCATGAACCATGGAGATAGATTTCCCTTTTAAATCATAATTCAAACAATACATGTTTTCAGAAAGTGACTAATTAACGCAAACAATCTCCCATCAAACTCAGAGATTAAATTTTAATTCACTTTCAAACGATTTTCAAGCTTTTCGTTTGGATAAACCACGGAGTTAGAGAGTAGAACTCCTAGGAAAAAGTTCCGTTTTTCATTAATATCTCGACAACCCCAGGTCTTAGAAACTCGAAACTTGGACAAAATTTATGGGGGGATATTTCAAGGCTATCCACCAAATTTCAATAAATTCGGTTCAGCCATTTTTCCGTGATGATGAGACAAACGAAAATTTCGTTTTTTACTAATATCTCGAGAACCACTGGTCGTAAAAACTCAAAACAAGGATATAATTTTAAGTGGGGCTATTTCTGGGCTACCCACAAAATTTCATCAAATTCGGTTCAGCCGTTCTCCCGTGATGATGGGACAAACAGACAGACAGACAGACAGACAGACAGACAGACAGACAGATTTTCATTTTTATTTATATAGATTGCGCGCAAGTGTTAAAATCACATATCTGAGAAAAACAGCATTAAAATTTAAAAATGCTTCATTGTTACTTATTATCTTATTTTGTACCTTAAAATGCCTTTGGTTCATAATTAACACCTTCCTATGTCTGTTCTGCAAGAAAAATAAAAAAAATTCTGCCTTTTAGGGGCTACTTGAGCTCAATATGTTGCTTCGTAAACTCGAACAGATGTTTCGTGCAGTCGTTTCTTGTTAGTCAGATGAAGAACGTTTACTAAATTTTTATTTATTTACGAGGAATTTTTATCTGTAAATTATGTAAACAGATGAAACAAGTAAGAGCAAAAAATTTGAAAGTGATTGGCTACATATATTTTAAAATATATTGCACACAAGGGCTAAAATCACATATCTGAGAAACCCGCTTTTAAGTTTAAAAATATATTCAGTGTTACTTATTATAGTATTTTGACCTTAGAATGCCTCCAGTGCATAAATAGCACCTTCCTATTTCTGTTATGTTTGAAAAATCAAAATTTTTCTGCCTTTTAAGGGGTATTTGTGCTCTATATGTTGGAAGCTCGAACATCAGTTTCGTGTAGAAGTTTCTTGTCAGTCAGATGAAGAACATTTACTAAATTTTTACTTATTTAGGAGGAATTTCTTTTGTATAAATTGTATATATAGATGACACAAGTAAGAGCAGAAACTTGAAAGTAATTGGTACAATATATTTTTAAATATGCTGTGCGCAAGTTGTAAAATCACATACCTGAGAAAAACAGCTGCAGTGGTACTTTGATAAACTGAAACTCTAGTGACAAGAAAAGAATAAGTTACAGAAAATTTGACGTATTGAAATTGCTTAAAATTACAAAAATATATAACAAATATGACTTTCGCACGTGGAAAATTTTGAGTTATCGCAGTTCGGCTAATTAATATTTGGCTGTAGTTTATTATACATCATGTGTTATTTTATATCTAATTTAGCATCAAAATGCACCTGATGCATTAGTAATTCCTTCCTCTTCCTCTTGTCTTTGAAAATCAAATGTTTTCTGCCTTTTACGAGCTTTTCGAACTTCATATGTAGTGCTAGAGGCTTGAAATTCCATCACATTCCATTTTTCCGGCACTACCCGAATGGTTTTTTGAACACACTATTTTACGATTATTTTTCCACTTTTCATAGCGAGTGCCACTTTTCTTACTTCTGTAGCTGTTGCAGCCTTTACAAAAAGAAGACATTACTTCGGTTTCAATAACCTTCCAGCTTTCTGCTCCGATTAGCATACACACACATACAAGTGGCGAATGCCCCCTGGTTTTTCAACTACCATCTCCACTTACAGTAATATCTTTCGATCCATTTGATAATTCTTTTTCGTCGTGGACAGCAGTCTTCATTGAAGATTTAGCTACAACAGATGTGGCATTTAAAATCCTGCGATTAATTTTATTATATGATTTCTGAGAAACAGGCGCTGGAAGACCCATCGTAGAACAAAAAGTAAATAAAGCCGATAAACCCTGCCCTATACATCGCATAGAAAATACAGCTCTTCAGTTTATTTCTGGAATATTTTTCTTAACACCAATCATTTTTGTATTTTTCACAGACTTTAGTTCATCACAGCTATCACAATATACAAAAAATGTTGATGCTAAACCCATTGAAGATTTTTCACGTATATTTATTGTTCCATGACATATTTTGCAGCACAAAACATTTGCAAGCTCCTTGAAATGTACTGATATATCAACCATTCTATATTAATGTTCTTCAGATGAAATATGTGACTTATCAAGTGAAAGTTCATCTTTTGAGCTGAACAGTTTTTTTACTTGAGGCACTTAGCTTAGGCGTAGAATCAACATTTTTCATTCGAACACTTTCAGATTGTTTTTGTTTTTAATTACATACATATTTCATTGAAAACGTCTTCTTTTCGTTCTTTTACCAGAACGAGATTTAGTTGCCGGTGTATCAATTATTAGAAAGCAAAAAGCAAAAAGTTTATATTAAAAAATTGCACCAAACAGTCTTGTACGTTGAAGTTTACACAAATAAATATGCAAACGTGAAGAAGTTTGTAATGTATAATTATAAAATAGATTAAATGTATTTTAGTTCAAAGTTCTTATGCTTAAACAACATAAATGCAGCAAATCAATCGTAAAAAGTAAGAAAATATAATGAAAAGAAATTGCGAAACTCAGAAGAAATTCTCCACGTTATAAACAAGTTAACGGCTCTAGAATATAAACAAACTGGGCAGAGCAGTTCAGTAGAGGTGAGTAGTTGCCTTCCTACTGCTGCAGAAATAATTAAATAAATAATTACGACATGGTGCTGAAAAAAGTATTAGATTTACATGACAAAACAGCAAACTGTAAACGTAAACAAATAGTGACGTCCCTTTAAAAATGGCGGCGATGGCTGACATGAGAAAATTTTCAAAAGTGCATGTTGCATAAAAGCTCATAACTTTAGAAATAATGCGAATTTTAGAATGCGGTTTTTTGCACAGTGTTCAGAAATGTTCAAACATTCAGAATGAAATAAAATTGAAAAATTGATTTTTTGTAGGTTTAAAGGTCCTATGCCCCCTTAATCGAGGATTTTTAACACTCATTCGATGTAAAGTTTTGTTGTCACGTGTCGAAGTTGATCTTTTTCGGCCGCATCTTCCAGAGCGGTTGGTTCCAGCATTTCCTGTTTCCTGAAACCGCTTCCAGATCCTCCCGACACTTGCTGTACTCACTCCACATATTTTACCTATTTCCTCGAACGTCTTAGAAGTGTGTTCGCTAAGCGCAATCACTTTAGCACGTGTTTCCGCGCTGATATCCATGACGCTAATGAGCCCCGCAACAACAGAGAAACTACCACTGCGGAACACCTGCCACCTGGCGGAGGAATTTGAACACCTGCTACTTTGATAATAACTGCAATTTGAACTGTGAGCTAATTTGGAGTGCTTCTTCCTAAGCTTACGTGTGATAAAACGAAAACAATGGCATTTCTCAATTAATTGCCACAATACTGTATTTTCGTTAATGTCATTTTTTGAAGAAGCGCAGATTTTTGAGATTATCCAATGGTGCAATGACTAACGTGCAACGTTGGTCTCAAAGTGTAATTTTCATTGCAATTATTCTTATGCACACACAGAGAAGCTTACAATTGTTTTTTTTCTATCCTACTATAATTTTGGTTTGGTAAAAGATCCGAATTTTACCTTTACGATTTTCTGACAATTTTTTCCCCGTACTTTTTCTTTCGAAATTATTATATGTATGTACATTCCATTAAAGTACTATCACTGATATGTCTTATGCGTATGTCTGTTTTATTTTAAATACTTTACCACATAGTTGAAAAGTGTTTATGACTTTGTTCATTCTGTCTGTCTGTCCGTTTGCAAGATAAATGCCGTAAAAATGACATTATCAAAATGAAATTTTAGTATGTTTTTCAGACGGTCTGTGGCACATATGGGAATATAAATGAATAATATAACCCAATTAGTTTTTCCGAGAGGTTGGTGGTAGGGGAAGGATGGTACGGTCCCTGTGGACGCCTCCCCTACTGGGTTCCGGTCTAAATTGGGTGGCACTTCCCGACCGTCAAAACAGTTACCTTACACCTTTCTGGTAGGTCGGACGGTCTGGATCTTAACCCAATTAGTTTTGGATTGAGTCGGGGTTGAAAAAATGAAATACATTGAACCCTAAGGGCTGGGGCAGCAAATAGGGGGCGCGAGGGGGCGCGGTCGCACCCCCAAATTTTTTCTCGTCGTCTATCGGCTTCTCCCTTTCTTATCGACTGTCCACTGGTCAGTTTTCTCACGCTATAGAACATCAAAAGAGCCGACCTTCATAGTGAAGCTTCTCTCTTCCTGCTAGAACGAATATTTTTCAACTTGAAAAGATTGGGATGATGTTATCCTTTTCACTTGAAAATTGCAAGTGTCCGATTAAATTTATGTGTAGTTAGTGCATGCTCATCCATTCCATCTGCTAGAAATGCATTTCAGCAGCTCAATGCATTATATACTTTCATAGAAACATCCTATAAAAGACATGCTATTTTAGAAAAGATTCGCTCATCAACAAATACTTTTTCTGGAGACTCTTCAACAGTACAATCATTATGTGATACGAGGTGGCCTTCCAGAGTTAAAGTCATAAAAGTACTACTTGATAATTTAAGTGGTGATTTTAACATTGGAAGAATTGTCAGAAATTGATTCTCTCAATGGTAGAAGAGACGAAGCACTTTTAACATGCATGACATCGCTCGAATTTTTGTTCACATTGTTTGTATTGTCCAGTGTTTTTGATCAATGCAATACTCTCTCAAAGCATCTTCAGTTATCTGATCTTAATTTTCAGACTGTGCAAGCTTTGGCTAAAGCTACTATAGAAAATGTTAGTTCTTTTCGCACTGATGCATATTTCAATCAAGTGTGGAGTTTTATGACAGAATTTTGTGAAAAAATTCTTATTCTGGACCAAAACTGAAAAGACGTAAAAAAATTCCAAGCAAATTCGGAGGCGGTGAAAAAAATTCCCATGATGATGTTACATCATATCACAAAATCAATATTCAATATAAAATTATAGATTCAGTATCTAATGAAATTGAGACAAGATTTAATGAGAACAATATATCTGTTTTATTTGCCCTTAGTTCAGTATTATCCGAATCAGATGCCGAAAAAGAAAATGTTTCAACCATATGCAAAGTATATAACTTCGAGAAAGAGGAATTGTTATGTGAATTGCGAATGTTTTATTTAATGGCGAAAAGTGAAAACATAGACCATCCCAATTTTAAAAGTCGCCTGGATTATTTTAAAGAGCGGAATTGGAATTTTGAAATGTGTTTTCTGCCATAATTATTAGTTAAATTGTTTTTGACTGCGCCAACCAGCTTAGACAGTTGTGAAAGGTCTTTTTCGTATCTCAGGAGGCTGAAAAATTATTTTCGCAGTACAATGGGACAAGAAAGACTTTCATCTATAGCTGTTTTAGCTATAGAACAAGGTACACCACTGGATTATGATGATATTGTAACAAAATGTTCTCTTCTTCCAGACTTTAAGAACCGGCGTTTAAAACTTCAATAAAAGGTAAATAAATATAGATATTTGTATTTAGAAAAATTATGTTAACAACAATTATGTTAACACAATTATGTACAAAAATTATGTTAACAACAATTATTTTTCTCAACATCAATTCAATTTTGTGATTCCCTCCCCCACTTTAACAAACATTTTATTTATTCCAATTGTGGATGTTTATACATACAAATCTCGCACCCCCAAATGAAATGATGAAATGCCGCCCCTGCCTAAGGGTACTAATTTTTCAAACATTTTTAAGCAAATTTAAAATTCCCAAATTGCTTCGGAAGTTTTAGGAAATATTTAAATTATCCCCTAAAATATATAAAAAAAAATTCAGCAAAATATATTCAGTAGTTTTTTAAATAAAAATTAAAATAATAATTATACCCTTTATACGAAGAGATCACTTGACCACTATATGAAGCGATCAAGTGACCCACTTAAAAATAAAATATGGCATCCATCTTGTGTCAAAATCGAGAATTTTAAAGTTCTTTTGAATTCATATTTAGTGTTATATCCGTCCTGAAACCGCTTTATTTTTGCTTAAATTCTATGCATCAAATTCTTTGTATTCAAATTATCCCATAAAATATATATAAAAAATTCAGTAAAATATGTTAGGTAGTTTTTTAACTAAAAATTATTTAATATAAGGAGAATAACAAATTTAATTAAATTCTGACTCCTGCTATATCCTCCAGAATGAAAAAAAAGATATATTGTATAATAAATATCTTCCCAAAAATTTTTATTACTTTTTCCAAGAATTTTTATTAGACTTTCCAAGAATTTTTAATTTTATATAACTCTTCATTATTGATGGTCGTCTACCTGTCTGTAATTTCATACTTATTTGATGGCATTTTTAATGCACTTTTCTACGTCATAGAGAGTTGAAATTTGGTACACAGCTTAAATTTATAGAACATTTTATTCTACAAAAATTTGGTGGATCCTCAAATGCAGATCCTACATTTTTTTCGAAATGACCTACAAATAATCCCCGTTCACTTCTATGAATCATTGTCGTAAGATTGTTAAAAATTCTGATATAGGCAGCACATGACTTTTCCTGCAGTCTCATATTCACGTTCTCTTTATTTCTTCAATAATAATTTGAGTTTATCTGAACAAAATAACACCCATAAGTGTTTTTAATGACACTGAATTTGTACGTTAAACTTAAATGTGGTTCTCATTTGATAGCAAGACTTATAGTCAAAGGAAAACGCGATCAAACTAAGATATCTCAAGAACGTCTAGTCCTAGAGTAATGGAGTTAGTCTTATTCTCTTTGTTGTCAAAAATCACGTATAAAATAAGCATTTAATTGATATAATTGAGCACACGTAGTCTTTTATTTTTAGATTTAACGATTTTTGCGGGCCATTTCGCAAAAACAGCACGTTTCTTTTTCCCGAATCGTACCAGAATAACTTACAAGTGATTTATATACCAAATTTTGTTAAATTTGGTCAAATAGTTTTAGTTAGAGCGGATAAAGGCAATTTTTGCCGGCCATTTCGCAAAGAAGACAGATTCTTTTATTACGAATCATACTAAAATCTAATGAACATCAGAGTTTCCCACAAAAAGCTTATCTACCAAATTTTATGAAATTTGGTCCATTAGTTTTTCAGTTAGAGTGGATGCAATATCCTCACAGACACACAGAAATACACACAGATATTCTCTTACACACACAGACGTCTCCCTAAAAATAGTTTTTTTCATGTTCTAGTAGACCCAAATCGTGTAGATCCTTCGAAAACATGTAGATCCTTCGAATTCCGATCTTCGGCACGATTTCAATAATTTGAATACATACACACACATATATTATCTGTGTATCTGTGTATTATCTGTGTATCTAAATTCCGTGCCAACGCAACTACAATAGTTGTGATTTTAAATGATCCCTAAACTTTTAGTATTTCTACAATGAAGCATAATTTTAACTTATGCAGAATGCAAATATTTCAAGCGATTATAAGGTGAGTTATATAAGAATTGCTGAATTTTTTTCACGCAAAATTATTAGCTCTGGAGTCTGGAATATAAGTTATATGAATGAAATATTCATTAATTTTGCATAGAGAATCAGACGATTTATATTTCGATGAAGTTTTAAATATTTAAATATAATAAATCTCTATAGTACTGTGATAATGTAAAAGATATCACCCCTGAATGTATAACATTTTAGAGATTTTTAAATGGAATTGCATTTCAGTTGGAAAGTGTTTCATAATCAATACTTATGCATGATTAATATTTCTTGTCCTATTTTCTTAAAGTTATTGAATACATAGAAAATTATTCTAGGTTTTAAAAAAAGAGAACAAATCAACGATCTTCCTAGAACGACGGCAGCGGTCAGAATGACCACTAGAGAGATTTCACAAGATGATGCAATCCTACTGCGGCGTTGCGCTACTATTAGCAGTAAGAATGACTGCATTAGCTTTTTAGCATTATTCGGCGTGTTTCATGAAAGAATAACGACTGTGTTCGTGCTGTATGTAAATATTTGCATAATATTTTGTTGCGATGTCTCATAGGAAGCAACTGACCACTGATGAGTATCTGGCATTTTTGTAGTAACTTAGCGAGAATTCCAGTGATAACGGCGGTGATAGTGATGCAGATTTTGTAGTTTCTGAAGAAAATGAAATTACGGAGCACAGCGTCAGCTCCTCAGAGGAGCAAACATAATCTGACGGTAACGATACGTCCTATTCAACTCGCCTTCTAGCAATACATCTACTTCAGCAAATATTCGTGTTAAAGATAGTACTGAGTGGAAAAGACTGGATCAAAGCATCGCTATTTCCGGGAAATTTGGTTCTTAAAACGTCGTGAAAGAAAAAGCTGGCCCAACTCCGTATGCAAACAGAAATGTTGGAGGGAACGAGGCTTCATCGTGCCGTTTATTGTTTTCAGAATCCATGTTGAAGCACATTTAAAAGTGCATCGTAGAAGAAGCTCATCACCAATTAAACTCCGATTCAGGGAGCATTTCTATAGAAGAACAAGAGGCGCCATGTGTTATTATTCCTATGACGTGAACGACATGTGGTCAAAACAGTGGGGACATCCAATATTCGCTTAAACGATGTCCCGCGACCGCTTCAAAGAGATTCTTCGATTTCTACGATTCGACCAGACATCGACGCGTTCGACTCGACTTATCAACGACGAATTCGCCCTTGCTTCTGAGATATGGTCTTCTTTCGTTCAGAAATACCAGTTCTGTTTTACAGCAGGTGAAAAGATCCCAATTGATGAACAACTGCTGTCATGCAAATCACGTTGCAAGTTCATCCAATACATGGCAAATACGCCTGATAAATTTGGATTGAAATTCTGGTTGGTTATGGATCTCGAAACTATATGTTTCCTGAATGGTTTTATGTACCTGGGAAAAGACGAAGAAAGGGACTGCAACTTAGCGAGTACGTGGTTTTGAATCTCATGAATCCGTTTCTTTCGAATGGAAGAAACGTTACAACGGACAATTTTTTTACATCACAGAAACTTGCAGACTCCCTGACAGTCAAAAATTACATCTATCGTTGGTACAATGCGACCAAATCGCCGAGAAGTTCCGCCTATTTGCAAAGAAACAAATCAAGAGGGCTTGTCAACGAAGATGCTCGTGAACGGCCAAAAAAGTGTCACTATCTACCAGTGCAAGCTTAAAAAGAATGTTTGCATCTTAAGTACCCTGAACAGACACGTTGAAATTGCTGATAACGCAAAAAAACTTCCAGAAACTGTAAAATTTTACAATTCCTCAAAGTATGCCGTGGATGTTCTATATCAAATGAGCCGCCTCTATATGACGCGATCGGCATCAAGAAGATGGCCTATGTACATCCTCTTCAATGTTCCGGATTTTGGGGTAATAAATACCTGGATTTAATTTTGCGCATGCAATTCTTCGCAAATTGTTCGACGGTGCTGTATTTTGAATCTTGTGAACGAGCTGAGATCCGCGTACTGTGCGACCAAGCAGCGTCCAGCAGTCCTCTCTTGTGGAAAGGTAGCAGAAAGTAACAAACGTCACCAGTGCCCGTAATTAAACAATGTGTTCATTATGAGATAAGCCCAACTGTGAAAAATGCCAAGAACGGTGCATCAAGAACGCTTATTGCAAAACATGTGTCGAAGAAACATCCTAAATGCTGTAACTATGATGTTTGGTTTTGAATTAAAAGTATGTTGTATATTTTCTATGGCGGTCAAATTGACCGCTGCCCGTCGTTAAGCAATAAAGAACTATCTTTTAGATTGAAATTGAGGTAAGACTTGGCTTTGGAAATGGATTTGCCAGTCGCCCTTTTGTCGCACTTTTTCAGAGATTTCTGAAATTTGTCTGCCTTTAAAAATTTGCAAGGAAAAAAAGAAAGCATCGGTTTTTTCAAAATTTTTATTTTGGAACGAAACCTATTGACAATCGTTCTTTTTTAAAGAGAGTGAAGAGAATCTAGCCTTCCAGTGCACCTTTGTTGGCCTATGTCTGGGGATTCTTCAGATAATTATAAACTACAGTCTTAAATTCTCAAGGAGTCATGTTCAGTCAATTTACAATTTCCAAAGGCGAATATATTACCCTCTTTCAATCTCAGAAAACTGTGTATTTTTTTGGCATTTTGAAAACTGGAAAAAAATCAAAGACTAAGCAAAAGTTTGTGTGATACTCGAAGCCCTAAACTAGAGATAAAAATTATTTCAAAAAATTATATGGAGTAACCAAAATAAATCTCTTAATAATTGCTTACTTCCAGCATTTGACTATTTTGTTTCTAGTAAAAAACATTGCTATTGAGTATATGATCTTCGTTTTCTGTAATTTAGTATTTATTGGTCGCGTATTCCTTACACCGGCACAGCAAGTTTATTTATCGTTTTCTGTAGATTCTAATAAAGTGCCTGGTAAACGAATCATTACTAAGACAAGTAACAGATAAAAAAAACCGCTATCTACGAGCACAGCGGAGGGTTAGCGCTGTTCTCTTTACTGGCTGCGGTCAATGAAACTAGTAAATATTAAAACATGTTTTAATTATAGATTTGAGCGAAAATTAAAAAGTTAAAGATTGAATAAACTTACGAATATTTAAAAATATGACTTACAATTAAAATATGCCAACATGCCCCTGTTAAAAGTCATTCTTAAATGTTATTAATTTATGTTAGAATTTTCATATAATTTAATTTATATTTTTAAATTCAATTTGTATTTTAAAAATAAAGTTTCTATGTTTTTTAATTTGTATTTTTAAAATCCAAATAATTAAATTTGTTTAAAATATTTTACTTAAAAACATGGTGAGTTAGTTCATTAGCTATGAAATTATTTTGCTATTCGGAATCGGACTGCGATGCGACTGGATAGCTCTGGAATTGTCAAAATTTTAAACAACCCCTGCACGGTATATTTTTATGAATTCATTTCTTCTATGTATGGTAACTTCTCTGGGACTGTATTAAATTCGGTTATCAGTTTTCTGGGTAGGTTCTTTGAGTATCATGATTAAACGAAATTATTCATTATATACGGTATATTTTAAAAATATTATTGGGGCCTTAGAACTGTACGTAAAAATATTTCACATTTCATTTTTCTATAATCTCATAGTCTGTAAGGAGACAAATGCCATCCGTTTTGTCCTTAACCTTGTGCTACTTATTATAATTTCTAATTATTTACCTAGTTATTATAATTTCTGTTTTTTCCCTGGCTATTTTAGCAGTTGCGGATATCGTGACTTAGAATGAAACAGCTTAAAAATGTACTCCCGTCTATCATATTTATTACAAATAATTAATATTTAAATATCGTGACGCGATGGCTAAGCGGTCGAAGGCACGCTCGGCTGTCGGGTTATGGGTTCGAGTAGTCCCAACTGCTGACATGGAAGTTGTGTTGTTTGCCGCAACTTGCTCCACCCCCAATGTTTCACAACAGCAACGTCATGTGACGGCTAAATGGTTCACGATTCTTGCCGATGTATTGACGAATGATAGCGTATCAAATGCCTGACCATTTAAAAGAAGAAAAAAACTATTTTAATACCACAAGAATACTCCGAATGCGGAAAATGGGAGTGGGAAAATGTAAGTGTAGCCATTTTCGCAATGATAGATGTTACCCTCTTATTAAGCTTAGATTTCTGGATCCAGTTTTCGTGTTTACTCTGGATGGTAATTAAACAAAATGATTCAACATATAAAATAGTTTTTATTAAATACTATCGACACATATGGACAGTATATCAAATTATTTCACATTTAAATTTTCTATAACTTCATGCTCGGTGAGAAGATAGAACTATATCATGATTTTTGGGCTTAACTAAATGTTGTTCACAAGGCTCAAGTTGAAGAAGTTTACTTAGTGAATACAATTTCTGTATTTTTCCTTTGTTATTTTAACATTCACGAAAATTGGGATTTAGTATGAAACTGCTTAAAATGTAGTCTCGTCTGTCATATTTATTGCAAATAAGCACTATTTTATTACCCTAGGAATATTCGGAATTCTGAAAATGGGAATTGTGTAAATGGCTACTGCATATGTAACAACTGTTGCGTCTCGGCCTTTACCAATTGAATCTGGAAGATGTATTTTTAAATAATGGTAATTTTCTATCATTGAACAAGATTCTCAAGATTTTTAATTTGTTTAACACTAGAACGACGAAAGCGGTCATTTTGACCGCATAACTATTTTGTGAAATGATTCCTCCAAAATGGCTAATCCCAGCCCATTAAAATTTTATGACTTTTCCTGTTTTCTTAAATTTATTGAAAAGACAGAAAAAATTAAGAAAAGTCATAAAATTGCAATAGGCTAGCATAAAATATCAATGGTCTGGGATTAGCCGTTTTGGAGGAATCGTTTCTTAAAGTAGTTATGCTGTCAAAATGATCGCTTCCATCATTCTAGTGTTAACTTCTTATAGGGGACAGGACCGACGTAACATTTGCCTGGGTTTCATATGCAAACGGTTCAGCATTTATTCTACGTATTTCTAATTTCTGCGCCTGTTAGACTCAGATTTCTGGATTTACAAATTCGCAGAGCACTTACTACCTACGATCAAACGGCATTGCTTATTATATAAAATATACTTTTAGAATATTATTGGTAAATGTGAACTGTACATAAAAAAATATTTCATGTTTAATTTTCTATAATTTCATACTCTAGGAGAAAACAAATGTCATCCGTTTTGGGCTTAACTAAGTGCTGTCCAAATGGCCGAAGATGAAAAAGTTTACCTAGTTATTATAATTTTTGTTTTTTCCTTGGTTATTTTAGCAGCTGCAGAAATCGTGATTTAGAATAAAACTGCTTTAAAATGTACTCCCGTCTGTCATATTTATTGCAAATAAATACTATTTCAATATCGCGACGCAATGGCTAATCGGTCAAATATATGCTCAGCTACCGGGTTATGGGTTCGTGTCCCAACTGCGGACATGTAATTTGTGTTGTTTGGCGCAACTTGCTGCGTCCCAACTATTTTGCAACAGCAACGCCATGTGAAGGCTAAATTTTTTTTACGATTCTGGCCGTTGTATAGACGAATGATAGCGTATTAAGTGCCTGACCATTGTTTATAAAAAGAAGCTATTCGTATAACTATATGTATGTTAAAATAAATTTTAATTATGCTCTAAACATATGTGAAACTATCCGCACAATTTTAGCTATATAAACTGCATTAAAAATAACTATATCTATTTTTTTAAATAAGGTAACTAGGAAAAATATGATTTAATATATATAAAATAAATTTTTTATTATTATTATAACAAATTTTATTTTGACTTGACTTGAATTTTATATTTCTAGGTTCTACGTTTTAAATTTTGTAAAATTCAACTTTGTGGTTTTTGCTGTGTTACTGGGGGACAGACGGAAAAAAAATTCAAATTTAAATTCAAAAATGCAAAAATCCTATTTCTGTAGCCTAGCCAGATAGTTTTTTCACGTTATTTGAAAGGTAATATTTTTGGTTAAACAATTAATCAAAATATGATATTTTCTGTTAAACGATCAATCGAAAGTTGATATTTTCGTTTAAATTTAATCGAAAGATAATATTTTCGGTGAAATGGTTAATCGAAATATTATATTTTCGGCTAAACGATTAGTCGAAAGATAAAATTTTCGGTTAAATTGGTAATCGAAATGCAATATTTTACGTTAACCAGTTTTGACCTGTATAAGTCCATGGTGGCAGCTGGTGTTGATATTGCACCTTCAACAGTGCGATACAGGCTGTTAGAACGCGGACGGAGAGCAAGTCGACCGTACAAGAAGCAGCTTCTGACGCTTCGCATGAAGAAAAAAAGGTTGGAATGGGCACGAAAATACAAAACATGGACTGGGAGAAAGTTCTCTTTTCTGGCGAAACACATTTTGTGGTTCAGGGATTTAGATCTATGTTCGTGAGAAGGAGCCAAGGAGAACCTCTCAATCAGCACCACATCAATCCAGCATCCACCCAAAAAGATGTTTTGGGGTTGTTTCAGCGTTCTTGTTCCCGTAGAGGGAATGATGAACAGTGCCAGTTACAAAGTCATATTGACCCGAAAAGTGCTTCCAACCATGGCTAAACTGTGGCCGAACGGAGATTGCGTTTTCCAACAAGACAGCCCGCCATGTCACACTTCGAAGCGAATCAAAAATTTCTGCTCAAAAAAAATATTACCGTACTGGATTGGCCCGGGAATTCACCAGACTTGAATCCCATAGAAAATTTGTGGGCTATTGTCAAAAAACGGCTTCACAAATTTTACTGTACGACGATGGACAAGCTAATTTCGGCCGTTATTGACATATGGTTCAGAGACGTTGAAATTAAAACTACATGTGCTAGTCTAGTACATTCCATGCCGAAACGTGTCTGTGATGTTATAAAGTCTCGGGGAGGTCACATCACTTATTAGTTTTAAATGTATCCATAGAAAACTTGAATAAAACTGAATTTTATAAAAAAAACTGCATTTCTCAATTAATTGCCACAATACTGTAATAGTTCAGTCTCATCTTTTATAACTTTTTTTTTGTTTTAGAACTTTTCATTTTTTGTTTTAGAACTTTTCATTTTTTGTTTTAGAACTTTTCATTTTTTGTTTTAGAACTTTTCATTTTTTGTTTTAGAACTTTTCATTTTTTGTTTTAGAACTTTTCATTTTTTGTTTTAGAACTTTTCATTTTTTGTTTTAGAACTTTTCATTTTTTGGTTTAAAGTCTCATAAAGTGCATTTCTTACTTTTTTGTTTTATCTGAAAATGAAAAACAAAACATTTACGGAATGAAAACATAATCATTCGGAATAAAATATACCACTATGCTGTGTATTTATAAAATTTCGTGCACTCTTATGCCAGTATAAAATAAGGATGCTTAATTTCAATTATCTTGTTTTACATTTGAAAATTGTTTTAACTAAATAAAGTTGAACATAAGCAAGAAGCAAGTACTACATGTAAACAGGCATTATACCCATACTTCTGCTTAAGCAAAGTCTTTGTGCCTTGTTACTTGTTAACTAATACAATGAAGTATATTAAAAGCAAAGTCTTTGTACTTTGTAACTTGTTAACCAGTACAATGAAATGTACTTGTTAACCAATACAATGAAATATATTAACTCCTACTTATAGTACTGCGATTCTCATTGGTGTTCCTGATTCTCTCTTGTCAGCGCTTTTCAGTACAGAACAGAATATCTACACTGGTAGTAATAAACTTATCCTACATTGCAACTATTATTTTCTTACGTATCGTGTAATTTGCATCAAATCTATGAAAGAATGCGCTCATTACACGGAACTTCGAATCCATAGACACAACGTAGCAAAATGAGCTAAATTCCCTCATAATTCGGTGACAGCTGCGTGGTATGATTAACTTTGCTAATCAATACAAATTATATCAAAGATGCAGCAGATCGCAAGTTATCTTACTGACAATGCAGCAACTTCTATGTTTATTGGAGAACATATTCTGAAAACATCTATACATATATCGTAGTATGTTATTGCTCGTGCATGGTTTTACGTTAACGTATAATTGAATGGCTCTTGAGTCATATTATGTACTGTCACAAAATCCGTTGATATACCTCATTCAGCAATCAGCTTCCAGTATAGCAACTAGTTTAGGTAAATTATTTTCATTGTTAGTGCTCATCAGCAGATAAACTGTACTATGAGATGATGGCCAAAGAAGTAGGCCATAACGCACAGTCAACATCACATTAATAGAATACAGAATACCGATTACACAACATTGTCAGTCCAGAGATGCGTGAGTCTCAGATTCATTTATAAGATTCAATGCTAATCAATACAAATTATATCAAAGATGCAGCAGATCGCAAGTTATCTTACTGACAATGCAGCAACTTCTATGTTTATTGGAGAACATATTCTGAAAACATCTATACATATATCGTAGTATGTTATTGCTCGTGCATGGTTTTACGTTAACGTATAATTGAATGGCTCTTGAGTCATATTATGTACTGTCACAAAATCCGTTGATATACCTCATTCAGCAATCAGCTTCCAGTATAGCAACTAGTTTAGGTAAATTATTTTCATTGTTAGTGCTCATCAGCAGATAAACTGTACTATGAGATGATGGCCAAAGAAGTAGGCCATAACGCACAGTCAACATCACATTAATAGAATACAGAATACCGATTACACAACATTGTCAGTCCAGAGATGCGTGAGTCTCAGATTCATTTATAAGATTCTTAATTGTCAGATTCAGATTAGATTCTGAAATAGTCAGATTCAGGTTAGTTTGTCAAAACAGATTCATTTGTCATCAACTTTTGGGGTTGTCAACTTTGCCAACTTTTTGCCACCACAAAAGTTGGCAAAGTTTCACTGAACAGCAAGTTTTTATTAGTTACCTGTACAATCAATACCTATTCTATGGCCGTAACAATGTACAGCTCTTCATATATATAACAGAAAATATCACTTTAGTAGCTCAATGGATAGTTTGGCTAACCTAAAACCCGTGGTTCGAAAATTGTTATTTCACAAATCATTTACAATGACGCTTGACTGATTTAACTCTGTAGATTAGATGCAATAAATCACTGAGGCTTGAAGCACCAATGTCTACGATTTATAGCAGTGATTTTTAATTGACATATTTAACGACAAACAAGATGCTAGCCTATTTAAAAAGAGGGGAATTACGGGATCGTTCAGATATAAAGCTTGACTTCGATCTAAAATCCCAAAATAGAATATCCACTTAAAATATAGAGTAATAAGTTAATGCCCCAGTTGTTCAGTAGTTGGAATTCGCCAAAATTCATATTTTGAATCCAGGTTGGAGATGAGTTATTTGCAATATCTAAAGTGTAAATCCTTCTATATGCTGTTTAATGTACTGTAAGACCGAATTCATCATTTTACATATTTATTTCATGTATGGGATAATAAAATAAATAATAGTCCACATTTAGATTTTAAAAGCACTGACATTAAACTTCACACGAAAGTAATAATTTTTGGAATCTCAGATAAAGACGCTTGAATGCTTGATAACTCCTAATTAGTTAATAAAATAAAATAATAAAAAAAATTACAGCATACAGCAGTTTTTTATGCTTCTATTAATTTTCAATCAATTTAAGATTTCTTTTGAAATTGCAAATATTCTCCTTTTGGAGAATTTTAATTTTCTATTTAATTGGAAATCAAACGAATACAAAAGAAATTTCATTTTTCTTTTATTTAATATTTAAAGTTTTTATAAATCAAGAACATTTAATGTAAAGTGTGTACAAAAAGGGGAAAACTACGTTGTATATAAATCGAGAAATATTAGAATTTTTCTGCATGCATTCTCTTGAAATCCAGAGTAGTTAAACAAAACTTTTTATTTTAATAAATATAAAAATATCTCCCGATAAAATTATGTTAGTATTCTTATTCATGAATTAACTTTTGCAGTTTACATTAAATTCAATGCGAATATTAAATGTAATATTCATATTTATAAAGAAGTATTTGCTTACATTTGTATTTATTTTTCAAATTCTTCTAGTTTCAACTTATAAATAAGACATTTCTTGCATAAATATGTTTTTGTTATATGTCTAGAATATTTTATTTGCAACAAGTAATATTGTCAAAAACTATTTAAATTTTGCTTCTTTATAAATAGTTGTACATATTTTTTGCAAACAAGATATAAATACTTTTGTTTTAAATTTTATTAAATAATAGTCACAACGAATTTAAACTATTTTAAGTAAGCGTTTTATATATATTCAAAACATTTTACTTTATGGTTTAGAATTCGAATCGCAAAGATTTTTTTCAGAAGCACCTCAAGGGATCATTTTATCAAAAACGAATAATTGATGATCTCAA
The DNA here is from genome assembly GCA_951213105.1 of Amaurobius ferox. Lineage (NCBI taxonomy): Eukaryota > Metazoa > Arthropoda > Arachnida > Araneae > Amaurobiidae > Amaurobius > Amaurobius ferox. The sequence continues at coordinate 144,864,831 of OX578137.1, forward strand.
CTTATTATTTTTAGGTTTATTTCTGGCATTTTAAAAGGAAATTCGATAAAACAAGAAACATTTAAAATGTATCTAATTAGAAGTCATGACATTTGAATCAAAGGGCACAATATGAAACGTAGAAAGGTAAATATGAACACAAAAAATAGACTAGAAAATGTATCGGTATTTTAATGATGTGATGGTTAATTAAATAAACTACTCTTCATTTACTGTTTGGATTTTAAACGATAATATTTATTGCGTTCGTAAAGTATATTTATAGCATGTATTCACAATAACCCTCCAAAGTAACCTCACAAATGCCAGTTCACTTACGGTTGCTGAAAAAAAAACAGAATGGTCATTAACCGAAGTTTATCTTTTAAATTATATTTATTCATGTACGCACAATTACTAACACACATTTTTAAAATAACCATTAGTAGTTAATTAATTTACGATACTCATTTATTCAATTATATTTAGAAATACCTTAGGAGTTTATGTGAGTCCGTGTTTATATCTGAACATTGACATGATTTATGCTCGACCTTTGCAACATTATATTTTGTTTGCACATACCTCTTTTATTGCAGTTACACTTCATCCATAAGCATGGCTTGGCCTGAGGATACGGCACAAACATCAAATTGATATGAGTAGCAAATATTTTATTATTCTCCCTTATTTAGGAACATTATATTTTCGTGTCGCCACCAGCATTTTTCACTGCTGTCGTCGTTTCCGTGGAACCACATCACTCCATCTCTTGTTACTATATCTCTCTCAATATTATTTTATAATCTTGTTTCGGGGAGTCACACCCTCCCTGACTCTCATTGGCTTTGCCTTTTATGCGATTTTGGGGTGCATCCTGATTGGATCCCTCCCTCTTATTTTCTTTCAAAAGATAATTTAAAAAGTAATTTTTAAAATTTAGAATTTTTTATTTATTAAATTGTTAAAAGGATTTAATTATTTTTCAGTTGTATTGTGGATATAATTTAACAGCTTTTACATACATAGCATAGTTTAGATTAACATGTTTCTCTACAAATAATTGAAAACATTAAATTTTGAGTTATTTGTTCTAATCATGCAAATTACATCATACAGATCATGAATGAGTAAATTAGTTAGTAAACTCTTAATGTGCAACAAACTGCCACACTAGGAGCTAGGACAAATAATAAAAACAGTAAATCAAAAACCTCGAACCTCCAACTATGGTCCAATGAAATAATGTCACAGTATGAAGATAAGAACCACACCTAGAGATTGGAGATTAAAGGCGCTTCGCGCCTGGTGCTCTGTTCTGGACGAAACTCTATGAGAAAGAAATTCTTGATGTAGAGAAAGTCATATCCTGCCAACATCAGATTTATTTCATAAAGACTTTTATAAAGTATGTTGTTTAATAATGTGCTTTAAATATAAATATTCGTTTCAAATTTCCCATGTGTTTAAACATAAAAATAAAAAGTATGTCGAACCCAAATACATTTCTAACACATATAAAGAATTTCATTCGGTACAAATAATATTGTCATAGAAATGGAAATTTTGTTTCTTTTTAAGATGGTTTTTTTTTAGAAACTTTCAAAGTAAGCCATACATTTTGCTAAAAGACGTTTCTTCTGAACTTAAAGAATGGTTGCAAAAGTTTTTAAACATTTTTATGGAGCAATGCTGTTGTAAGTATATGCAAAAGTTTACTACAAATTTTCATGTCTATTAAAACCGCTGATCGCAAAGAATCGTTTAGACCCACCTCCGGGTATGTCGCTGCTGATGTTAAATAATTGATGAGGTCAGCATATCTCACTTGGGGTATAAAAGAACTATGATAAACAGAAAAATATACAGATAAAGGAAGAGAAATTAAAATAGAACAAAATGTAAGAATGTAGAAAATATATTTGAAAGCAATATAACTTTTATTTTATGCAGTATCACTGAACCATTGCTAAATATATTTTTTTAGAGCAGTAATTCCCAAGCTGTTTTTCTATTTGGAAAAAGCTTTGAAATGTATAATAAAATCTCATGAAACGCCTACTTGGTTGACATATAAGTTCGACAAGTGGTAATTACAAAATAGACGTGTCAAATAGTGGAGTTAATAAATGATAACAAACTCATATTTTTAAAAAAAATATTACACAATTATTTAGTGATTATTTCTGTATTGTCATTACTGTTAATGAGAAATTGACAAGTATGTATCTTCCCTGTACATCTGACTAGATAGTTGTACACAAACATTATATTTTGTAATGATACTATGTTAATAAAATTGTTTTCTCATAAAATTGCTAACAGAAAACATGTTACATTTTATTATTTTATAAAACATTCACATTTTTATAATTAAGGAAAAATATATTTTAATTAGTATTTACGCCTGTCATCGACCGAAAAACGAATATTCTTAAAAAATTAAACTGCAACATTTTGAACATAAGTTTGGTGTTGTTTAACAATGTATATCATTTAAAATTAAAAAATCATTGTTTGAATTGAATACTGTTCCTATAGGAGTCGTGTATTGTTGTCGATACTGTAAGTATGAATTCAACCTTTTAAGTTACCAGGGAGATTCTGAAGGGTAAAAAAGTGATTGAAAACCCATTTTCTCCGTCCCAAATGGGCACATCGACATATCGTTTACTTTAAGTTTTGTCCGATTACCGGTACTATACGTGCGCAAAGATTCAGACTTCTTGATCACTAGAAGGTCTTCTGGAGTGTTTGAAAGGGCTTTCAAAAAACACATTTTCTCCGTCCCGGGGATGGGGGAATGAGAGATCGAAAATACAACTTTCGATTCTGAACTGTTGTCGGATCTATAAATGTCTAAAAATTCAACCTTCTAAGTAACAGGGGGTTTCTAGAGTGTCATGAAAGACAAAACACGTTAGACACTTTGAGCAATCATATTTAATAGCTAGTTTTGCATTTCTGATTGAATTTTATGAAAATGTTTATATGGCAACCTTATGAGTAGCTATAGGAAGTTCTGGTTCACCACACAGTGGTCCGAACACAGATGTCACTGTCCGTACTTAACATCCTATAGCAACGAACTGACAGTAGGACAGTTTCTTAGAAGTTGTTAAGTGTGCACACTGTTCTTTAGACCTAAAGAATAGGTTTAAAGCACTCTCGAAATAAATGCAGCCAACAAATTGATCTATGCCTGCTTTCTTCTAGTAAATGGTTGAAGTTATATTCTCACAAGCAGCAGTTCTTTTTAATGTGTTTTTAGCAATCCATTTTAAATTTGATAATTTCAAAGTCTAGGTATCATAAGATTAAATTGTTTTTGCGTTTTCACTGCATTATTTCATGCAAATTAAAAGGAAACGTATTCTGCAATAACACTACATGAGTTTTAGAATTCTATCTCGTCTACAATAATAAAAACCATAAATACAAATTCTAGTAAAACAAAGACAGGGAATAAAACTCTCGGCGGATGTCAAATTCTTGCGTAAGTAAATATTTACAAAACCCAGAGAAATAATAAGATAAATAGGACGGTTTATCAGAAACTCAAGAAACCTTATTGGGATTTATGCCCCCGCTTTTGTCATACAATTCAGATGAATGGGTATACCGAAACGGGAAGCATTATATTCTAATATGTGATTCCGTCCGGTCGTAAAGAGACAAAAGTTACAGGACAGTGGAGAATATTCGGTTATTATATGAAACTATCGTGTTTTATAACGTTTCGAATTCCAGACACGGTTTATCACCACTTTCGAAAAGTGGAAGTTGCCGGATTATAAAAAAAAAAAAAAAAAAAATTGTATTCTACGATTATCATACACAAAATAATGTATTATATTGTATTTCAACAAAACTAGTGGATAATGTAAGATGCATATATTTAAAATTGCAATCTGTTTTTAATTGTTAAATATATTTTCATTCAATTTTCTAAATTTCGAGTAACAATGATTAGTGTGTATGCCACAATATATGCAGAACATCCGAAAAACAAGTGTTCAATCCTCAGTTTAGGTGAAATTGACGGACTGCTCGTTTTAAGCTTTTCTCGGCTCTTTCCTGATATGCAGCATAAGTACTCTTGTCTTAAATGCATATCAGAATGGAATAACTATCATAGTTGATTGAATCCCAGATTATGTATGACACCCTGTGTGCTGGGCAGAGCCTAAGTAAAATCCGAATTCGTCATCGTCTCTAAGACAATTTTACGCCTTCTTGCAGACCAAGTCAGACGGAGTCGATATAAACGCTGTCGAAGATTGGTTAAGGTCAATGGTAAGTAGCGTAATGACATGCTTATTGTATGGCAATTGAAAATCGTTTGACATGTGAAGAGGATGAGAATGGAAAGTATCATAACTCGTCTATCAGCAAATGGAATGTTTGCAGACGATATCTAGTTAGGTCTGTTGATAATCATCATGCTAATTATTCACCCTGCGTACAAATTTCCTTATATTTTGACTTTGAGAGCCATTTCACAACTATTTCCAGACAAATCGTGGGACTGTTATTCCGGCTGATATGTGTATCTATATTTTAAGTTGCCCATGCGCCCTCCAGAAGGCTATTTATCCGCTCCTCTCTCACATGTTTTTAGTTAGCTGTATTTGCCGCAAATATTGTTTTCTAAGCACTCGTGAAAACTTTATTTTACCCTAGGATAAAATATTATTTGTTTTTGAAAGTTGTTATTCGATAGAAATTCATTACACTGTTACATCATAAATTGCCAGGTTTTGCTTTAATCAGCAACCGCTTCTGTTGAAAAACTGGAAATATTGATCCATTTTTTCATACGTCTATATGTGTGTGCTTATGTGTACATATATGTGTGTATATTTATGTATAAATGTATCTGTATCTGTCCGTGTGAATTTCACGAAAGAATGGAGCGTTTCGAATATAATTTGGTACGATTATTGCAATCAATTAACGGAGTTCTATTGATTTTAAACGCAGTGGAATGTTTGGAAAACAACCAATTTTCTAATCAAATTTTGAAAAAATCGTAATAAAATTCGAACCTTCAGTAATGCTAATTAAATAAACTTTTCATAGGTATTTTTTGTTACAAAACAAATGACATAATTTTTAGAAGGCTAGCATAAACCGTTGTTGAGATGTTGCACATTTTTCAAACATATATATAACAAACATCATATAATCATCAAAGATGTAATTATCTTTAAGAATGTTGATATTCAATATGCATTATCACGGGACAAATTTACTAACTAATTTACTCATGGATCTTGCTCATTCTCTGTGTGCATGAGAGAACAACTCCATTGATTAGAATTCAAACCATCGAAGAAATGTCCGTCTCTCGTCTACATGTCTGTATGTAACGCTTAGCGATAAATTGTCACTAAATTTATCTATCACAGCGACGGACTTCAATAAAATATTGTTATTTTTTTTTTCAATATATAAATGTTTGTTTCAAATTTCCCATGTGTTTAAACATAAAAATAAAAATATGTCAAACCCCAAATACATTGCTAACATATTTAAATAATTTCGATCGGTACAAATAATATTGTCATAGAAATGGAAATGTTATTTCTTTATAAGATAGTTTCATTTAGAAACTTGCAAAGTAAGCGTGAAATTTTGCTAAAAGAAGTTGCGTCTGAACTCAGAGAATGGTTGCAAAAGTTTTAAAACATTTTTATGAAGCAATGCTGTTGTAAGTATATGCAAAAGTTTATTACAAATTTCCTTGTCTACTAAAACCGCTGATCGCAAAGGCTCGTTTAAACCCACCTCCGGGCATGTTGCTACCAATGTTAAATAAATGATGAGGCCAGCATGTCTCACTTAGGGTTTAAAAGAACTATGATAAACAGAAAAGTATAAAGATAAAAGAATATAAATTAAAATGGAACAACATGTAGAACGTATAAGATATATTTATTATATTTATTTTAAATAGTAGAATTGAATCATTGCTGAACATATATATTCCTTTAGAGCAATACTTCCCAAGCTGTTTTTAACTTGGAAAAATCCTTGAAATATCTCACAAAATCTCATGACACACCTACCTGGTTGACATATATTAAGTTCGACATGGGTTAATTACAAAATAGACGTGTCAAGCAGTGGAGTTAATAAATATTAACTAACTCGTATTTTTAAATAAAATATTACAAGATAATTGTGGAGTTAATAATAAGCAACTCATATTTTTAAATAAAATATTACAAGATTATTTATGTCAATGCAGAATTGACGAATATCATATATCGGACTAGCTAGTGCCAAAAAAGCATTGTATTTTGTAATGATTCTGGATTAATGACTTTTTTTTTTCATAAAATTGTTAACAAAAAACATGTTACATTTTATAATACATTCACATTTTTATGATTATGGAAAAATTTATTTTAACTAGCATTTATGCCTGCCAAACAAAGAAAAACAAACATTCTTAAAAACGGAAACTACAACATTTTAAAAATAAGTTTTGTGTTGTTCAACAATGTATAGCATTTAAAATTAACAAGAAAGATCAATCATGCATAAGCATTGATTATGAAACACTTTCCAACTGAAATGTAATTTCATTTAAAAATTTCTAAAATGTGATTCATTCAGTGGTAATATCTTTTACATTATCACAGAACTACAGTAATTTATTATACTTAAATATTTAAAACTGTATCGAAATATAAATCATCTGATTCTTTATGCAAAATCAATGAATATTTCATTCATATAACTTGTATTCCAGACTCCAGAGCTAAATAATTTTGTGTGAAAAAAATTCAGCAATTCTTATGTAATTCATCTTACAATCGCTTGAGATATTTGCATTCTGCATATGTTAAAATTAGGCTTCCTTGAAGAAATAATAAAAGTTTAGGGATCATTTAAAATCACAACTATTGTAATTGCATAGGCACGGAATTTAGATACACAGATAATACACAGATAATATATATGTGTATGTGTATGTACTCAAAGTATTGGAATCGTGCCGAGGATCGGAACTCGAATTTTCAAAGTATCTACACGTTTTGGGACTTCTAGAACACGAAAAAACTACTTTTAGGAAGACGTCTGTGTGTGTAAGGGTGTATCTGTGCATGTTTCTGTGTGTCTGTGTGGATATTACATCCACTCTAATTGAAAAACTAATGGACCGAATTTCATACAATTTGGTAGGTATGTTTTTTGTGGGAAATCCTGATGTTCATTAGATTATAGTACGATTCGTAATAAAAGAATCTGCCTTCTTTGCGAAATGGCCGCATAAATTGCCTTTATCCACTCTAGCTAAAAACTAATGAACCAAATTTAACAGAATTTAGAGTATAATATTTCACTAACCTACAAGTGATTTATATACCAAATTTAACAAAATTTGCATATAAATCATTTGTAGGTTATTCTACTACGATTCGGGAAAAAGGAACGGGCTATTTTTGCGAAATGGCCAGCAAAAATCGTTATATATAAAAATAAAAGACTACGTGTGCTCAATTATATCAATTAAATTCCTATTTTATATGTGATTTTTGACAACAAAAAGAATAAGACTAACCCCATTACTCTAGGACTAGCCGTTCTTGAGATATTCTAGTTTTTTCGCGTTTTCGCTACGCCACCTTTGACAATAAGTCCAGCTATCAAATGAGAACCAAATTTAAGTTTAAAGTGTAAATTCAATGTCATTTAAAATACTTATGTTGTGCAGATAAACTCAAATTATCATTGAATAAATAAAGAGAACGAATATGAGTCTGCAGAGAAAGACATGTGCTGTCCACATCAGAATTTTTAACAATATTACACCAATGATTTATAGAAGTGAACGGGGATTATTTTCAGGCCATTTCGAAAAAAATGTATAATCTATATTTAAAGATCCATCAAATTTTTGTCGAATAAAATGTTCAACAAATTTAAGCTGTGTACCAAATTTTAACTCTCTAGGACGTAGGAAAGTGCATTTAAAATGCCATCAATTAAATTTATCATGAAGAGTTATATAAAATTTAAAAAAAATGAAAAATTGTTATCTACCAAATTTATCTTAAAATATGAAGCCACTCCCATATGCAAAACGTTTAAACAAATGGAGAGATATTTATTATATAATATCTCTCTCTTTTCTTTCTGGAAGATATCCCAAAGTCAGAATTTAATTGAATTTGTTTTTTTCCCTATATTAAATAATTTTTTTAATTAAAAAACTACTTAACATATTTAACTGAATTTTTTTTTATATATTCTATGGGATAATGTGAATATTTCCTAAAAATTTCGAAGCAATTCGTGAATTTTAAATTTACTTAAAAAATGTTTGAAAAATTAGGTCCCATAGGGTTCAATGTATTTCATTTTTTCAACCCGGGTTCAATAAAAAACTAATTGGGTGATATTATTTATTTATATTCCCATAGGTCCTACAGACCGTCTGAACAACATACTAAAATTTCATTTTGATAAACTCATTTTTACGGCAGTTATCGTGCTAACGGACAGACAGACAGACAGACAGAATGAACAAAGTCATAAACACTTTTCAACTTTGTTGTAAAGTGTTAAAAATCGAGATTTGAATTAAAAATTGTCCCTGTTGGGTTCCGTCTCGTAGTCGAATTTTATCAGTATCTAGTTGCTGATAATGTAAGTGTGTACTCAGCCTTTCAAGTCACCAGGTAGATTTTGAACCGTAAAAAAGTGATTAAAAACCTATTTTCTCCGTCCCAAGAAGTTAAATCGAATATCTGGTTCCGTTTTGTCCGATTTACGGTACTATACGTAGGCACAGGTTCAGCCTTTCTTTGTCACTAGAAGGTAATCTGGGGCTCTACCACCAACACATCGTAAATCTACCCGGGTTCGAAATAACCGGTTATTCCGCACGTGAATCAAATTTTACGAAATGTGGTACCCCGAAGTCTTATTTGGGTGCCTAAAGTTGTACGAAGGTTCGTAAAAACCCCTTGATAATTTCATCCTCTAAGGAGGCCGTGAAACCTGAAATAAGGTACGTAATAGCAGTATTCAAGATGGCGGTCTTGTATTTGCGAGTGATCGTTTTTGAAAGGAAGAAAAATTCAACCACAGAAGTTAAATTAATTATGCTAATTGACAACCAATTTGTTTCATTGTTCAGGTTAAATTACCACCAAGTTGCCGACTAAATTAGTATCAAATGCTTCGATAATAATTTCCTTGGAATATGTAAAACGACGATCTTGAGAAATTTTATAAGCACCAATTTTTCATCAAATCTGAAAATTTTGTTCCACATATATTAAAATACAAGCTTATTTATTTACTTCAAAGGATCTGCCCTTTCAATTTTCAAAATATTTCTTTTCTTTTTTTCTATTTGGAAGTTCGTATAATTATTTAGGTTTCAGCTATATTAACGTTATCGAACTCAACTATCTCTCTTTCACGAATCGTTAAATAAACATCTGACAGAATTTTAAAAATAAAACCTGTATTTTTTTTATACAATTCCCCCCCCCCCTAAAAAAAACTATATTAAAACAACTTCAAAATATATTCTGCTTTTAAAAGAACATCCTGAAAAAGCACTGTAAGGTTTAGAGCATGTAATTTCTTATTACACTCAACATGGCATAGCACTCTTGCTTAGGCGGTAGGAGAGACGCTCAGTAATCGAGAGGTCTCCGGTTCGAATGAGAGTGGGTTTTATTTTTAAAACTTGGGCTGCCATCTGTTACTAAAAGATTCAGGTGAAATGTTTTGTAATAACGTGCAGAGCTTTCTGTTTAAAGTTTTATCCTCAAATTACTTAACTTGAATAAATTATTAAGTTTACGTTTTCGTAAAATTTATTTTGAAGTTAATTTGAAAATTTTTTATACTTTAGTTAAGTATACTTTATACCAACCAAAGATGAGAAATATACATTTTCTACTATGTCAGATGATGTTTATTTTAAAATTAATTTTCCTGTAGTCCGTAGAGACCTAGCTCATCATTAACACACGCAGATGTAAAATTTTGTTCAGGTTCAATTATTTAAGGAAAACATAATAACATTTTGCTAAATATATTTCATTTTTTTTAATATTATAACTTTACTTATTTGTGTTTTACTTTTGTAAATGATTTTCGCTTCTTTATGTTGTTTATACTTGAGAAGAAATCTATAAGATTTTCCCTAAGCATTTTACATGAATTTCATCATATTTTGTGAAAGGACCCCCCCCCCCCCCAATACTTTTCAAATACTAAAAGCAAGTACAAGATATATATTTTACTACTCATCACATTTTCAAAAAAAATTTGTATTTTTTATATTTGTAAAAGTAAGTACAGCACAAATAAAAAGAATATACAGTAAAAACTCTGATATTTAAAATGTATTTCTTAAATATGAAAGAATTGCAACTGCTTTACAAAAACTGTTAAAATATTCTTAATTTGCTTTTCTGTGGCACTGATATCAAAACTAAACCATAATATATTAATCCTAGTTTAACTTTTAGATACGCAAACTGTGAATAACTTTAGGTAATATAATCCTTTTTGGGACTTGGAAAACAAGTATATTATAGTTTTCTCGAAAATTGATATCAAAAGCATTTAGTACATTTAGCATTTAGTAATTCATCTAAAAAATGTATTTCTTTTCCAACTTTTTGTTTATTTATAATAAAAGCAATTATGATTAATGCTATTGTCAATCGAAATCACACAGTTCTATTAATCAAAGTATTCTTCATCTGCAAAAAAAAAGTATTTTTCGTCGGTGAAAGAAAAGTGTTTATAAAGCACTATGTTGACTCCTTTCGTATTTAACTATTGACTTCAATTGGTCCAGAGAGATTCCGCCTTAACTCCACCCCCCTGTCCATCAAAGTGTAACGAAACCGAATTCCGACGACTTCATAGTACGGTTATCGCAGACTTTCGTAAATGACGAGGTGGAATAATATGGATTTCCGAACGGTGAGAAAATAATTCCGGGCAGTTGGTGGTAGGGCCCCAGGAGTGTTTGAAAGAGATTTCAGGAAACCCGTTTTCTCCGTCCCAGGTATGGGGAGGAGATTGGAAATACAACTCCGATAGGTTCTGAACTGTTGTCGGTACTATAAAAGTGCAAAAATTTACCTTCTAAGCAACATGTGGCTTTTGGAATGTCATGTAAGACAAAACACGTTATACACACTTTTGCAAAAAAAAAAAGCTCCCCTAAAACATAATCCGATCATATCGAAATTTCGCACGCAAATTCTTTTATACCAAGTATGCAAATGATTAAATTTGCAAGGCCAATGAATGGCACAAGGCCCGGTACTTCGGTCATAGCGTGCGTTTCTACTGCGCAACTAGCATACTATAAAACAGGTTAAAATGTAAGCGGTTTATCGGCGTTGCACTTCCGTGGATACACAACCAATAATGCCGTTACGATGTTACCGAAGATCTTATAAGTAATTGGACGAGTTCGAACGTGGTCGTATAGTCAGGATGCGTGAAGCTGACTGGTCATACCGAACCATAGGTCGCCATCTGCACCGAACGGACATTGCTGAGCAAAGGTGCTAGCATCAATGGTTGCTGCAAGGAACTCATCGCCGGAACGAAGGCTCTGGAAAGCCAAGGTACACGAATGCGAGGCAAGGATCGGAAGATTGTGGCCGAACTGGCCCAACGGCATCATTGACCGACATCCAAAGTGCTGCAACCTCTTCCAAATCACCCGTAGTACCTTTAACTATCTCACGGCGCTTGATTGAGGTGGAGTTACGCTCTCGGTGGCCTTTAAGACGGCTGCCCATAACCCCACAATATCGACAGAGTCGGAGTGGTTGTTGTTGTTGTTGAAACCCAGACCGTCCGACCTACCAGAAAGGTGTAAGGTAACTGGTAAAGAGTCGATAAAGGTGTAAAGAGTCGGAGTGGTGTCGAAACTGAGCATTATGGCTGCCATCAGAATGTTATCGCTTAATGTCCAGCGATGAATCACGCTTCAGTCTTTCAGCAGATGATCATTGGGTACGTGTGTGGAGGCGCCAGGGCCAGCGGTCCCAATCAGCCTTCGTTTTACACAGGCACACAGCCCCCGTGTTCGATTCCTGCCACTACCAACACTGCTACCGTGTTCACGCGGAGTACCATCACGCTAAACATGTGGGTCCGTAAGTCCTTCCGAAATGTTGGTGGTAGGGGAAGGAGGGTACGGTCCCTATGGATTCCTCCCCCACTGGGTTCGGGTCTAAATTGGGTGGCACTTCCCGGCCGTCCAAAGTGTTACCTTTCTAGTAGGTCGGACGGTCTGAGTCTCAACAACAACAGGCACACAGCCCCTGGGGTGATGGTTTGGGGACGACAGCAGACCACCTCCAGTCATCCTCCGTACATCTTTAACAGCTCAGCGATATATGGATGAAATCCTGCGGCCGTTTATGTTACCCTTCATTGCACGCCATTCTGGGGCCATTTTCCAACCAGATAATGCCACGCCACATACGGCTTGCATAAATCAGTGGACTGTCTCCGTGCTGTTGATAATGTTCCTTGAACAGCAAGGTTACCAAACCTTTCGCCAATCGAGCATGTATAAAACCAGGTTTCCAGATTCTGGCACACCGAAATATATAGTAGATCCGGAGCAACAATTGAGAAATGCCTGGCAGAATGTATCGCAGAATGACATTAGGAAAAGTTATCACTCTTTACCTAGACGTATATAAGCATGCATGCATGCATTGCCGCCAAGGGCGGTTTCGCTAATTACTGATTTGAGAATTCCATGCGCAGTTGCTAACCATTGATGGGTCCTGCGGCCTTGATTTTGTAATCTTTCCATTATCTGTGTATGAGCTATACGCGTCAGTCACTGTTTTCATGGTGCTTCGTTTTTTTTTTTTTTTTTTTAAATTTTATATAATAACTAGTTTGGCATTTTTGATTGGATTTTCTTAAAATGTTTATATGGCAACCTTATATGTATTTATCGAAAGTTCTGGTTCAACACACAGTTGTCCGTACACAAATGCCACAGTCCGTACTTAACATCCTATAACAAAGAACAGCCAGCAGTTCTTTCTTCGCCGTTGTTAAGTGTGCACACTGTTCTTTTGTCCTAAGGAATAGGTTTAAAGCACTCTCTAAACAACTGTAGTGAACTATTTGACCTATGCCTGCTTTCTTCTAGGAAATGTTTGAAGTTATATTCTCACAAGCAGCAGTTTTTTTAATGTGTCTTTCACAATTCATTTCAAATTTGATAATTTCAAAGTTCGGGTATTATAAAATTACATTATGTTTGCATTTACAATGCATTATTTCATTCAAATTAAATTGAAATGAATTCTACAGTAACACTACATTAGTTTTAGAATTATATCTCGTCTACAACATTACAAACCATAAATACAAATTGCAGTTAAACAAAAACAGAAAGGGAAAATTCCTAGTGGATGTCAAATTCTTGAGTAAGTAAATATTTACAAGAACCAGAGGAAAATAATAAGATAAACAGAACGGTTTATCAGAAACTCAAGACACCTTATTGGGATTTATATCCTCGCTTTTGTCATAGAATTCAGATGGATGGGTATACCTAAACCGTAGGCACTATATTCCAATAAGTGATTCCGTGCGGCCGTAAACAGACAAAAGTTGGAGAACAGGGGAGTATATTCGGTTATTTTATGAAAATATCGCGTTTTATAACGTCTCGAATTCCAGACACGGTTTATCACCACTTTCGGAAAGTGAAAGTTGTCGAATTGAGAGGAAAAATATGTTGTATACTGCGAGTTTCGTACACAAATATATGTATTACATTTTATTGTAATAAAACTGATTGATAATATTAGATACTTATATTTAAAATTACATTCTATTTTTGATTGTTTAAGGAGACGGTGGACGTTGAAATTTTTTTTATTTACTTATTGACTTAGAAACGTCAAAATTTGTATAAATATTCCTCTTAGCATTACTATATACAATACCATTAAATTTTTTTCCAATTTTGTTATAATTTTGTATTTCTTTTCATAATTTAATTTTTTTAACGAAATTTTTAAAATGCTCCTTACGAGCCATTTGTTCACATTTTTGCTTAATTTTACATTATGATCACTCAAAAACACATTATGAACAAATTTGGGTATTCATTTTTAAATCCATTAGAAAGTTAATTTTTTAAAAATATTTTTCTGCATTAAAACTTAACTTTCATCATTTAATTTGGCTCTTATTCACTTTTTATTACCTTAATACAGTCTAATTATAAAATGCATATCCAGTTTCATTAAAAAGTATGAGAGGTGTCTTCTTGCCAAATTTCATGCATCCCAGACAAAAATTAAGACGCATGGAGCATTTTAAAAATGTAAAACCTTTGAAAGTTCCTTTTCGAAAAAAAATGCAATCAACCTTTTGCTTACGGGTGGGACAGCGTTCATCCCAAATGAAGAACTTCCCAAAAAGACAGGTATTTGACATACCCTCTCCCAAACAGTTAGACACTCTTTGTAGGCATTGGCGTCCATGGAAATCGTGGACAGAAACATTGCACCTGCTGCAGCAGGTGCAATGTTTCTGTCAGCAATTTCCATGGACGCCAATGCCTCAAAAAGGTGTCGAACTGTTTGGGATAGTGTATGTCAAATACCTGTCATTTTGGGAGGGTCTTCGTTTGGGATAGATGCTGTCTCACCCGTAAGCAAATGTTAAATGTGTAAAATAATGTCATATATTAAAACTTTTTTTAGTCTATTTTTGCTCATTTCAACGTCCACCGTCCCCTAAAATATTTTTTCATTCAATTTTCTAAATTTCTATTAACGACTATTAGTGGAGTACATTCGCAGAACGAGTATTGAGTACTCAGTTCAGGTAAAATTGACTCACTGCCCGCTCAAGTTTCTTTAAGCGTTTTGTGGTACATAACATAAGTTACTCTTACCTCTAATACATACGAGAGTGGAATGACCATCATAGCTGATCGAATCCCAGATTATGACACCCTGTGTTCAGTACAGACCGTAAACAAAAGTCGAATTATTCATTGTCACGAAAAAGATTTTACACCTTACTGTAGTTCAAGTCATTTGGGAACGAACTCAATCACGCTGTCATCGGTAAGTTGTAGTCAGTGGTAAGTAGCGAAATGGACGTCATGGTTACATCCCTCCTTCTGCACGACAATTGGAAGTCGAAATGTGATGCATTGGC
Organism: Amaurobius ferox; assembly: GCA_951213105.1. Classification (NCBI taxonomy): domain Eukaryota; kingdom Metazoa; phylum Arthropoda; class Arachnida; order Araneae; family Amaurobiidae; genus Amaurobius; species Amaurobius ferox. Next base: position 144,880,023 of record OX578137.1, read on the forward strand.
TTATGACATGTTACAAAATTCGTCTATAAGCAGATAGAATTGCTGTAAGTGTAGTTAGGTCTTGTCAGCGGATTAGATAACCATAACTATGATTATTAATACTACGTACAGATGCCTCTATATTTTGGGTGTGAGAGCCGTCTTACAACTAGTTCTACGATTTCTAGACAAATTGCTGGACCGTTATTCCGGCTGATATGTCCATCTATACTTTAAGGTCACCATTAAGATTCCAGGAGGTCAAATATGTGCTCCTCTCTCAAAACCCGTTAGTTAGTTGCATTTCTCGCAAATATTGACTTCTAGGCACTCGGTATAATTTAATCTTCCTCCAGGGAAAAATTATTAACTTTTTGCCAAAAGTGGCTGCTCGATAGACATTCATGACACCCTCACATCATAAATTGCAAAGTTTTGCTTTAATCAGCTACGGTTTCTGTTAAAATGCTGCGAATATTTATCCGTTTGCTAGCGTCTCGATGATATCCTTTGAATTGTAGTTTCTGGAAAATTGTCAGACCAATAAAAGAAGCGGTTCTAAATGTTGCAATTTCAATCTAACTCAGTGTAATTAGGGAGTGTAAGAAGAAAATTATTTGTCAAATTATCTTTTCGAAACAAATATAATGTCTGCAACCAGTGGTGATAAAAATACGTCCTTCTGGGCCAGATACGAATTATTAGAGATACGTGTTAGAAAAGCGAATTTTATTTTTGATAACGTAAATTCTATGTCTTTTTGTCTATATTTCAGAGGCGCTATAATCGATACCTGTAATGAAAATGGCGAAGTGTGATAGGCAGTGTCTACCCTAAATAACCCGCAACCAACCAACTCTTACATTAATCATGCATTATTCGAATATTTTATGCACTTATTTCGAATGATGTACATACAATTAAAATAAAAGTTACTTGGTAGCTGGTTGTTTGGGTAGTCACTGTCTATCCAAATTTCTTTCCCGCTGGTAATAATTAAAACAAAACCACTATGTACTGCAGTTCAGCAAACCTCTCTAAATAGATCGATACATTTAGTCCTACAACATAGCCGGCTTCAAATTTATTAATGTGTAAATTCGTTTGCACAAGGCTGTAACACTCAAGTTCATAGTTGCAGAAGCGGCAATAGGGAATGGTTCAAAACTCCTCTTATGGGAGAATTTAGACATAGCTCCTATAGGTGTATTGTATTTGGTTACTGTCGCAATATATTATTCTGTTGCTATATACTTCTTTTCAGTATGCCATACATAATACAAAGAAACATAATGTAAAGAAACTTAATTTAAAGAAAGAAATGAAATAAATAAATATTAAATAAATAAGTAACAAATACATAAAATAAATAATAAATAAATAACTGAAATAAATAAATGATTAACACAATTTAAATAAACTTTTATATGGAATACATAATCTAAAGAAACTTAATTAGGTGAACTTTAGATATTTGGAACCTTATTTTTGGGCAGTTTCTAATAATCCTTACAGGAAAGAAAGAGGTATTCCCGTGTTGAGATAATACACATACATACAGTGACCCAACTTATAGTAGTAGTACATAATCAAATGTATAGTAGTAATATATGACAGACGATAAAAAATCTCAAAGATTAAAAGCAACATTTTCACTGTTTTGATGTTCCCATCACATTCCTGTTTGATGTTCCTGTTTTGATGTTCCCATACACAATGACGGTGTTAGGTCACGTAATCGGATTTTTAATTGCATTTATTGTAGATCGGCCAAAAAAGAAAACAATTAGATCACGTTAGCTTGGAAACTGAAGTAAGGGCTAGTTTCCATTTGTTTGAAGGTTCAATTAACGATTGAGTCAAGTCGAAAGTGAGGAAATATTCTTATTAAAACGAGGACAGACAAATAGAGGAATATGCAGGTGACTACATTTTAAGTGGGACCACCTAGACTACCCATAAATATTTAATAAACGTCATTGCAGATGTTAATTTTGCTCATTTTATTCAATATTTTGTTGATAATTTTGGCACACTCATAAGAAAACTACAATTACAGGCGTTCAAAAGAATTCCAGCTTCAATTCTAAAATACTCAGCTAATTATCGTCTGCCGAATCTTTATTTTTGTAATTTTAACACTTTCGAACATCATTTAAAAGTGTTTAAGACTTTGTTTATTATATCTGTCTGTCTGTAAATTCGCACGATAACTGCCGTAAAATGAGTTTATCAAAATGAAAATTTAGTATGTTGTTGAGACGGTCTGTGGGACATATGGGAATGTAAATGAATAATATCACCCAATTAGTTTTGGATTGAAACCGGGTTGAAAAAGTGAAACATATTGAACCCTATAGGATCTATTTTTTCAAACGTTTTAAACAAAGTTAAAATTCACAAATTGCTTCGAAAATTTTAGGAAATATTCAAATTATCCGATAAAATATATAAAAAAATTTCAATAAAATATGTTCGATAGTTTTTTTAAATAAAAATGAAAATTCTAATTACACCCATATTATATAAAGAGATCAAGTGACCTACTTCAAAGTAAAATATGGCATCAATCTTTTTTTTCAATGTAAAAATCGTGATTTTTAAAGTTGCTTTAAATGTATATTTAGTGTTGCATTCGTCATCAAACAACTTTATTTTTTCGTATTTTCTATGCCAACGCAATTACCATATACGTGAGTTTAAATGATCATTAAACTTTGATTATTTCTACATCGAAGCCTAATTTTTATGGATGCCGAATGTAAATAAGTGATTATAAGATGAGTTGTATAAGATTTGCTCAAATTTTTTCATGCCAGAATGATTTAGCTCTGGAGTCTGGAATATAAGTGATGAATGAAATATTCATTGATTTTACATAAGAAAGCAGACAATTTTATAGCATTGTCTTTTTTGATGAAGTTTTGAGTTTTCAAGTAAAATAAATTATTGTAGTATTGAGATAATTAAAAATTATCACTGCTGAATGTATTGCATTTTCGAGATGGTTAAATAAAATTGCATTTCAGTTGGAAAGTGTTTCATAATCAATGCTTTATGAATGATCAATCTTGTGGTGCATAAAAAGAAAGGAACTTAACGCTGACATTTTAGATTATTAAATTATACATAATAACATGGCCGTAAATTATCGTATTCGTGGAACATTGCATTGTGCCGCTATTAACCACCTATTTTATCTTTAGACCGAGTCCTGGAATAGAATATTAATTAATATAAGACTATAATTATCTGCACCATTTTAACATAAAATCATTTATTATTAATATTCTCTTAATTATTAAATTAGTTACAATAATCATTCATTTTCTTGCGGCCGAGGGAGACAATGTGAGACTATGGCTTAAAAATGCCTAAATTGTATTTAAGACCGTCAACAATCGTTACTGGACACATACCTTTATTTTCTGCTCGGTAATTGACCACAATTTTTGCATCTACGTATATCGTACTGGCCTGAAGTCGAAGTGTTGGGCTCCTTGGACGTACTGCATCTGCTTATTGTACTTTCAAACACTTCTGGAGCCTGCAATCAGGACATTGTCGTTTCACATTTGCCTCTGGACTCCGCACTCTCACTTCCGACTTTACTAGCTACTTCATCACTGGTTTCATAACTACTGTCTCATATATTCTTGTAGAAGATGTATAATACCATCTCGTGGTTGCCGCCTCTTTTTCGCCTGAGGTCTGACACGCCTCTTTGGCTCGGGGGCGCGGTAGCCCATTGGTTAGCGCGCTGGAGTTGCACTCGGTAGGCCCGGGTTCGATTCCAGTCGCTGCCAAAACTGCCGCCGTGTTCATGCGGAGTACGATCACGTTAAACATGTGGGTCCGAAAGTCCTTCCGAGAGGTTGGTGGTAGGGGAAGGAGGGTACTGCCCCTGTGGATGCCTCCCTCACTGGGTTCCGGTCTAAATTGGGTGGCACTTCCCGACCGTCCAAACAGTTACCTTACACCTTTCTGGTAGGTCGGACGGTCTGGGTTTCAACAACAACAACGCCTCTTTGGCTCCGACCATCCAATAAGCTGCTCTAAGTCCTCGGACGAGTCGGGTGGTCTGGACTTTCGACGCTTCTTTGGCTACTTCCCGGCTGTCCAAACAGTTATCTTAAACCTTTCTGGTAGGTCGGACGGTCTGGATCTCAACAACGCCTCTTTGGCTGTGCCAACGGCCCTACCTTGTTAAAAACACCGGTTCTCGTTAGATCACCGAAGTCAAGCAGCATCGGGTGCGGTTAGTACTTGTGTGGGCGACCACCTGGGAACACCGCGTGCTATTGGCACATTTCGGGAGCTGTAGCCCGGTGGTTTGTGCGCTGGATTTGCACGCTGCCACAACTGCCGCCGTGTTCTTGCAGAGTACGATCATGTTAAACATGTGGGTCCGTATGTCCTTCCTAGATGTTGGTGGTAGGGAAAGGAGGGTACGGTCCCTGTGGATGCCTCCCCCACTGGGTTCCGGTCTAAATTGGGTGGCACTTCCCGGCCGTCCAAACGGTTACCATACACCTTTCTGGTAGGTTGGACGGTCTGGGTCTCAACAACGCCTCTTTGGCTCTGATTGGCCGACCTTGGGCACTGAACCCAGAAATCTACCATAATTGGTTATTCCCTTTAACCACTCTCATGGCTACACCTCAGTCTGTAGGTTTATGGCCTAATTTGACCTCTCGGGTTAAGGTGTTGTAAAAACTGGCGTCGTTTATATATTATCATAACTATCAAAGACCTTACTTCCCATTATGGACAGCTGATACCACTGAAACTTTCAGTAACATGCTTGCAAATGCATTACAGTGTAACAAGAGAAAGCGGGAAACATACAGATCAATTTTCACTTTTTATGTAGATAAGAAAAGTCAGATTTCAGATAATATATTGTTAAATTAATATTGTGTATGTATATTAATTCGCCTCCATACATTCATAAAGTAATAAAAAATGAATAAATATAGAAACGAAGTTGCTGAAAAATAAATACAGAAATTTATAAAGAACCGGAAAGATACAGAAATGACTTTATAGTCTAGATTTAACGATATCAAATTCTCTCTTCAAGTCAAAGAACGAAAAAACACTTTTGTTCCATGATATTTCTTAAGAGGATTTGTGAAAGAAGATTGTGCACGTATGCAACAATTTTGCATGAAAAATAGATTACTCTTGGAATATTTGCAGATGTTTTCTATTATTTGCTTTGCGACGGTATCTATTATGTGCGATATGCATTTTGTTTGAGACAAATATTTCAAAGTTTTGTTTTAGATAATCATTTCATCTATTTGCAAATCTCTTTATTGGTTTTGATTGGAATATATCCACAAACATAATTTTCTAAAAACACTCTTGATTTTCCACAGAAAGAGATTTAAGAAACAGTATTGACAGAATCTAATAAGAAAACTAAAAATAAAATTGAAAATCTGTCTGTCTGTATGTTTATTTGTCTCATCATCACGGGAGAATAGCTGCACCGAATTGGATGAAATTTTCGCTGTAGACTTGGAATAATCCCTCTTAATATTTGGTCTATGTTTCGAGTTTTTAAGAGCAAGGATTGTCGAGATATTAATAAAAATCACACTATTAAACCTTCTATTAAAATTGCATTATACACACGATATTTGTTCCATAAAATTAAAAAAGAATTGATACAATGTTGTTAAAGGCGACAAATTAAACCCAGTGAGTTTATTTTTGAGAAAAAAAATGTCATACTGCTAGGAAACGGAATTCATTCCAATGAGTTATGGTAGCAGCAAATATTTTTCGATTCAAATAATAAAGAAATGTGTGTAAATAAATTTTGTTGGAATTGCATTTTTGATTAGATTATATCCATTACGGCCTTTGGGTTTAAAGATTACGGATTACTGATATTTTCAAATTCTTACGGCATTTGTTTTATTCTGGTGAAAGATTTTATAGATCCACATATTGTAGTATGAGTATGTCTTTTAATACACTTTGATAATCTTTTAATCTACGAAAATATAAATAGTTCCGTCCGTCTGTTTCTGTAACTCTTGGCGAGGAATTTGGCGGGATGTCGCCAACTTGGCAATTTTTTTAATGTTTCAAAAAAGGCAAAAATGGTGCCGAATCGATAAATATGTTACTAAATTGATAAAAAGGACGCCAAATCAATGAAATTGTGTTTTGAAAGGGAACAATACTGTAATGATGTTTCGGTAGCCTTTCTCAGTACAACTATCCCACTTGACGACACGTTTGGAGACTTTTTAAAATGTCGCCAAATTGAGCAAAATATTGTCAAAGTAACAAAAATATCACTAACTGGTTAAACATATTGCCGAATCGACAAATGAGTAGCCAAATAGATAAAAATGACTCCAAATCAATGAAATTAATCGTGTTTGAAAGGGGATTGTATTGTAATAATGTTTCGATAGCATTTGACTGTTAATCCAATTATCCCACTTGACGACTAATTTCGCAATGTTTTGAAATGTCGTGAAATTAACAAAAAGGTCATCGAATTGATGAACATAACGCTTAATTGATGAAAATTCAATACTTTTCAAAATTAAGTCCTATTTCCCTGATAATCCCTGTCGCTTTGTGACAATTAATTAATAGTTTGTTTACAAACGGGACCAGGATGTTGAACTCTTTAGTTAAGCCTGTGAAGATAATTTTGAATAGCAAGAACAGAGACTTATATATACAATTTTAAGGAAAATTAAATTAAATGTTTTAATAAAATGTTTTGGATAACAATATCATTTAAAATATTATAGGAATTTATACATAATTGTGAATTTCAAATTTCCTTGTATTATAAGTTCCGTGCAAAGAAAGGGTTTACTGCTAGTTAATAATGACGTTTAATCAGTTTCGGGGTAAAAATAAACAGCCGCTTTCTTCAGGATAAAAGACATCGCTCACCTCAACCACTGCAGGGCTGATTTCTGCAATTAGTGAGTCAGAAAAAAATTCTTTGTAATACAGAAAAAATTAATTCTTTAGGATAATATAATGAGGTACACTGCCAAATTAAAGTATGTTCCCAAATATCTATACTTTCTTTTCAGCAGACATATAAAAATTAGATTACTACGATTATTTAAAGGTCGTTGTGAAACCTCATCAGACCTAGCAGTGTGCATTAATCGAAAAACATTCTCTCAACTAGTGTATATTTCTTTTTATAACCTGATGATGTTGGCTCAAAATTCTCTTGAAACTATTGTAGTCACCTATTCTTTTATATTTGCCATCAATGAAGTTAAAAAATTTTATATTTTCACTGGCAGAATTCATCGCGATAAGTAAGTCATCACACGAGACGAATACACACTTTTGAACGAGTTATATATGTCAAAGAAGAGCTGCCCCCTTTCACGTACAAGGGTTATTTATGGTGTCAATTCGACTACAGTTTGTCTGATTACAGTAGCTGCTTGACGAATGCTTGACAATTTAGACATGGGAATTAAACTTTAACTGTGAATATAATTAGAGATGATTAAAGATAAATTCAAGAATGAATTTGAAAAACAAAAAGAAAATGATATCGAAACCTAGTTATTGCTTTAGTTAAATGCAGAATAATAACACAGAAGGGATAAGACTGTGAGATTAGCTCAAATTCTCTGGTGATGACTGGATTATCTGGCATCGTTTTTTCGGATTATTTAAACTGAAATCAACCATGTCCTGCGTGTTCATTTACATTACCATGCTAATTTAGTGAAAAGTATAAAATATCTAGTTTATTAATTTTTAGGGATTTTTGTTTCTGTTAAAATTTGCCAAGTATTGATGCTAAAAATTGAAGTGCCATAAATTGAAGATGCCATTAAAAATTGAAGATTCCATTAAAAATTGAAGATGCCATAATCTGAAATCAACCATGTCCTGCGTGTTTATTTATATTACCATGCTAATTTAGTGAAACGTATAAAATATCTAGTTTATTAATTTTTAAGGAATTTTGTTTCTGTTAAAATTTGCCAAGTATAGATGTTAAAAATTGAGGAAATTATCATTTTTGTAAATCTGTAAGACTCATTAGAGGCAGATTTATTACTTATGTAAAATGAATGGATTTGCCTTCGATAAGTATCAGATATTTAAAGAAATTTAACATTTGGAGATTTTATGAATTTAAAGAAAAGCGCGAGTCTTCATTTTTTTCAGCATTTATACTTGACAACAACAACAAAATTTGAAAAAGCTAAATAGAGATGCGTATCTCTTTTTGATAGCTAAATATGGGAAAACTGAGAATTTGTTCAGTTTATCTTTCATGTTCGTTACGTGGATGATTAGTTTTCTCTTTTGATTAGTCTAATGTTGATTGAGATAGTGTATTTTACATTATGAATCCTATTAATTTTTGTATTCAGTTTGCTTAGCAGCTAGAATGCAATGATTATCTTTCTTTCCTGAATGCTCTAGTCCTTTGTAATGAGCATTTATTTGTAACTACTGTTTGCCACAAGCTTTTAATCTTACATTATCCTTCCTAATATTTCTTGTCACCCTCTTAATCCTCCTAAGTGCCGCATTCATGTAGACATAAATATCTACCGTTTAATTACATTATGCTCTATTTCTGACTTATTAAAATTTTAGCTGAATTATTTAAAAGCTATAGCCTTAGATTACTTATTCATCTTGAAAAGTTCAATAACTGGGTCATTTATTATCAAATTCATTGTCAATGCCGAATATTGTACGCTTACCAAACTAAACACGCTTTAAAGTACCACTTAAAAGGGCATCACAATTGTGTAAAATATAAGAAATCAATACATCTTCTGTCACTAAACATTTTTAGATGACAAATTATCGGTATGAGTTTTCTTCTTCCTCCATCAAAAGATTGCCGTAATCAATATTTATGTTCAGCGTGTTACTAAATTATGTTCTACTTATAACTTATTAAAGTCTGAGCTGAATTATTGAAAAACTGTCGCTCCGACTATGGTTTCTTGTGTGCAACAAAAGTATCCTTCAATTCTCAATTTGGATATGTTTTTAATTTTTTCATATTAATAGAAACGCAAGTAATCTAGTTAATTAATTGCCAATGATTCTATTTCTCCGAGATATAGGATGACAAGGACATCGTCTAATTTATTGTTTCTTTAAGTTCATATTCTCTGCCTTTTATTTTCTGTTGTTTGCTTCTCATGTCAATATTTCCTTTTTTTTCTAGTTTTATTCCCTTTCTTCCCACTAGATGGCACCACGATATTGAGGTGTAGTTAAGCTGTTTCTCCAATATAGATTAGCGTTGATTTAGACTAGACATTTTGGACTGAAGGAGAAAATCCAGTTGATTTCCGAAATGTACGTATGGCTATTTATCTTGCCTTGAGCTGCATTTGTGCGTTTTAAACAAGTTCATTATTGATTGTGCGCAAAATCAAGTGCAAATGCTTCTCAGTTTCCTCTAGAGACGTTTTCTTAAACAGGATACGCCATGTAAAGAGAATAGTGTTTTTCTCGAGCACCCAAAAATGTTCCCAATAGGTCATTGTTTCACTTATTACAGATTTATGGCATAACTTATTGTTACGAGCTTATCCTCTGAAATCGTGACTGTGTACGCAAGATACAAGAACGCATCCAAATTTCTTGATAACTAAACACGTTTATTCACAAACACAAAGTAGACAGGAACATTATGCAATCAAACAACACTTAAAGGCTCCACTAATTTCACAAAATAAGTAATATTATTCTCAAAATATTGACGAAAATAATTTCACAAAACAGCCGTTACTATTCTCAAAACATTGACAAAAGTCACAGTTCACTGTTGCTCGTATTTTGCTAACTCGTCAACAGAACTCCAACATGAGTCCTGTTGGATATTATGGGAATGAGTCCCTATGGACATGAATCCTGTCCATAGATTATCCATGGAAGCTTCTGGAAATCTTTCCTATCACGTAGAGTAATCGTTATTTGAAGATGCTTCTCGAATATTCGAGAAGTCGCCAAATGTAGCAATATTGGCAATAAATAGCCAAATCTGGAAACCCCCTTCTTGAACGTTGAAAGTCTGTCCACCATACGATCACGTCATAAACTAATTATGTCACAGAATACTATATTGAGAAGGTTAACTCCCATAGGAATCCATGCCAGAATCCTTAACATGGTATTTCACATAGACACTAGCATTTGGGAAGCTGTAGATTTGGCGAGTATCGCTCTCTTAACGAATTTCTTTTAATGCGGCCGGGTGCATAAAATTACGATGCTGTATACTTTTATAATTTTTGAAACAATAAACATGAGCAGCATTTGAAAATACTTTTATCTGTAATAAATATATTTATTAGTTTAAGTAAATATAAATAAATAAACATATATATATATATTTAATTCATATAATCATAAACTAAATAAAAAGTAGACTCATTGAATCACTATAAATCATTATGCGCAAAAAATTAAAAGCTAACATACTCAAAAGACTGAAATATTATATAATATTTTCAGCCTAAAAAGTATACTAGGGTGCTAATTGTTAAATTACTTGGTTCTTAATTTATATGACTATAAACATGAGCTTAATTTATATGAACACACTTAATTTATATGAAACTATAAACATGAGCAGCATTTAAAAATACTTTTATCTGTAATAAATATATTTATTAGTTTAAGTAAATTTAAATAAATAAACATAGATATACATTTAATTCATATAATCATAAACTAAATAAAAAATAGACGCACTGCATCACTGCAAATCATTATGCACATAAAATTACAAGCTAACATACTCAATAGACTGAAATATTATATAATATTTTCAGTCTAAAAAGTATACTAGGATGTTGATTGTTAAATTAGTTGGTTCTTAATTTATACTGGAATGCTGATCATATGATTTTTTTAAATGTACTTATATTCCAATAATAAATAACAACAAATTTACATATATGCACTATCAAAGGTTTGGAACTCAAGCGTTAATTACAAGGGGTAGGAGGATTTTCTATAATACGTCACATCATACGTCAAATATGTACAGATTTAATATCACTATCAACTTAACTAACTCTAAGAAAAATCTAACCAAATACCAATTTTTATACACGTTATAAAAATAGGGCAAAGATATTTTAACTAATAATGTCACTACTTTTTAGAATTTAGTCTAGTCGGTAGTGATAATACTGCACTAGTTTCTTATGATGAACACGTGAATACTTATGATGAACACGTGTATACTTGTGATGAACACGTACATAGGATGCTTAAATAACAAATATTGTTATTTAAATAAAAATAAATTACATACGTTGTAACGTATAAACAAATTAACTTTTAACAAATAAACTTTTTGCATACTACTCAAACACACTGCAAGAACGCGTGGCTGTAAGTCTGTATCTAAGTGCTTCGTTCGATGCCAAATAAGGTTATATTAAAATAATGTCTTGGCGAAAACCGTCGCTGGCCATTTTTGACCATCGCCAAGCAAGCTAACTCTGAATTTGGTCGAAACTGGATGGCGCTGCGGTAGCTCTACTGAAAAGTCTGTATATATTAGTCTGGGGATTACTTTATCGTGTTTTCTGCGCCTGTCTTCGAAGAAGAATTCAGTAAGGAAGAGGATAAAGGCCTCCAGATGAAACGGATTACGCGTTTGCTACACTGTCTCTCCTTAAGATTGTATGTCCCAGGCAGTATCAACCTACTGTGATCCAAAACATGGGTCGAATTTGGCGATATGGACGTCTTTGGGCTTGGTTGAAGACGATTTATGGATTAGATGTTTGGTGTTTAGTTACACAACTTTGGTGGGTCGGTACGGAATGACCATTTTATGTAGTTGACCTGCCATCTCAGGTGCGTGGCAAAAAGAAACGTCAACCACGTATGACTTGGAATACTTGAGAACGGTTGCGTGTGTGGTTTGGCGCGCACGCTCGTACAAAGAAACTCTACACGTATAAGAACTTAACATTTTAACAACAATAAACACAACAAGATATAGATTACATTATGTGCTTGGCTCAAACTGCCACAGCGTAATTCATCTAAGCTAATGCATGCATGTTACAATTGAGTTAAGAGTTGGCGAGACGTATCTGAAGTTACCTCGAGACTCCGAGATTGAAGTCGTGGCGGTTGCAGAGTTCTAAATAGCGAACTGCAGAAATGCGCATTACAGCATTTACTGGACAGCAGAATCTGTGTAGGCCCACAGCAACTGTGGCACCACAGATGGACGACACTGTTTATCCTTTTCTTGATGACGTATGGCCGTTGTCATTTGTGCTGCAGTTTTGGCGAAAATCCAGGTCTTCGCCGAGGGTTGAACAGCTACATATTGTCGCCTTCTTGGAATCGTACTTCATTAGCTTTGGTATCATACCGGATCTTAATTATATCTGTAATTTTGGTTTTCTCACGATTGAAACTATGAATCCCCTTCAACCGTGCCTGCAAATCGTGCACATATTCATCAGGGGATTATGGAGCATCACACGGTCTTTCAAACATTAGGCCACATGGTAGTCGTAGATCCCGGCCAAACTTCATGTTTGATGGAGAATGACCGGTCGATTCGTGGACAGCACTTCTGTAGTATAGCAGGAACAAAGATAGGTGACAGTCTCAGTCTTGCTGGTCTCTGGATAATAATATAGAGATATGATTAAGTATGGTTCCTTTGAATCTCTCAAACTATGCTGTCCGTTTGAGGAAGAAGAGGAGTAGTTGAAGTTTTGACCATACCGAGTAGTTTTCACACTTTCGCCAGAGTTAAAATTCGTTCGCTGGTGAGAATGTATGAAAGAGGGAACCAGGTAATGACATATCCACTTCCGAGTTAGAACTTATAACTGATAGTCGTAGACTCTTGGTCAGGGATTGCGTAAGTTTCTAGCCACTTCGTGAAGTAATCCATCGCTACCAGGATGTATTTTTAATTGTCTAATGTTAGTGGTAGTGGCTCCAAAATATCGAGCGTAATTTTTTTGAAAAGAGCTCCGTTGTAACACTGAACAGGTCCACGTGTTTTTTGTCCCTTCCGAGCGCCGCATTCTGTGCATTATTTGCACCAGCGTTCACAACATAAGATCTCACATTGCACCAGAAGAATCGTTCACGAACATTGTTCAACGTTTTGCTTATACCAAAATGTTCTCAATTGGAGTTGTCATGTATCTCTTTTAGTAGGCTAGACACCCTGGAACGAGGTAGCAACAACTGCCGTCTGATGTTCTTTCCCTCGTCGCTTTCCCATTTACGATATTCTACATCGTTCTTTAGGTGCAGAGAATCCCACAGTACCCAGTACCCTTTAATTTCATATGAGAAGAAGAATTCTTGCCAAGTTGGCTTTTCATTAGCCCGTTCTTTGCGGATCCGGATTGACTCGATATCATTGTCCTCTCTTTGGGCTCGAGCAAGTTCTTCATCACTCCAGGAACATACTGGTGGATTTGAATAGTGATCGATGGTAACTGGCAATGTGGTCGCTGAAATCCGCCTCCCAAATTTTATTTTAGCGCGGGAACAATGTGCACAGTTTAAAGGACAGGGTCTCCTCAATAGGGCATTAGCATTTCCATGAGGCTATCCATTTCAGTTGTTGTTGAGACCCAGACCGTCCGACCTACCAGAAAGGTGTAAGGTAACTGTTTGGACGGCCGGGAAGCGATCCATTTCAATGTCGAATCTCTACGTCGATTTCTTAAAGTCATGTAATGCATCTTGCAACATGTTCTTCAAGGTTATTAAAACTGATGAGCCAGTTCAGAACAATGGGATCTGTCCGCAACACGAATTTCCTTCAGTCGAGGTATTGATGGAAATGATCTATGGATTGAACAATCGTCAACAGTTACTTAATTGTTACGCAGTATATTCTTTCGGACTTCGACAAGCACGTTCTAAAGTATGCGATGACACGTTCTTGAACTCATATTTCCTGGGAGATAACTGACCCAATTCCTTCTTTACTAGCATCGGAATCAAATCTAAAGCTCTCTATTGGTTGAGGATATAACAAAATTGGGCAGAAATCAGCATTTCCTTACGCAGATTGAAGACTTCTTACCATTCCGTCGTCCATTCAAGTTTTTTGTCTCATTCCGTCAACCGATGTAAGGGTCTGGCAATATTTAAAAACTTCTTTACATAATGGCGGTAATAGGTACACAGACCGAAGAAACTCATTAGTTGATGAACATCTTGCGATCTGCACCATTCTTTCCCAGCAATGATTTTGCCGGGATCGGTTCTTACACACTTTTCAGAAATGATGTGTTCCAAATATGCGATTTTTCTAGAATAAATTGCATTATGAAAGATTTAGTCTTAAATTATAATTCTTCAATTTTTCAAATATCAGCGAAAGCTTTTGTAGATGTTCGTCAAATGACCGCCCAACCATAATTATGTTGTCCAAATAGTCGAGGCATGATTCACAAGAGAGTCCTTTCAGCACAGTCTGCATCAAAAGTTCAAAAGTTGCAGGTGCATTAAAAATTCCAAAAGGCATAATTTTAACCGGCCAGAGGCCTTGTCCTGTGGTAAAATCTATATTTTCTCTATCAGCAGGATGGATCTCCACCTTCCAGTAGCCACTTCTAAGATCTAGATTAGAAAACCACTTGCTCCCAGAACGGGTATCTAGTGTCGTCAATTCCTGGCAGTGGATAGCTGCCTTTCTTTATCACAGTGTTAAGTCTTCTATAATCAACACAGAATCTCAAAGAACAAACATTCTTCTTCACTAAGCCAACTGATGAGGTCCAAGGACTTGATGATTGTTTGATCACATCGTTTACTGCATGTCTTTTAAAAACTTATTCACTTCTTTCTTTGCTAGAGGACGTCTACATGGAGCTTGTTTTATAGGGAATAAATTGACAGTGGTGATTCTATGTTTTGTTTTTCCGGTTCGTTTCATGTCTTTCGAAGCTGTCGAGTAGATTGCACGGAATTCCGAAATTATGCTTTTACACGTCTCGTGTTCTTCTCGATTTAGTCCGCCAAAATTGTTTAAGATAGTACTTAGATGTTTGAGACTGGTTTCTCCATCTTTTAAACAGCCACTCATTACGCTGATTACCGCAAAGTATGAAGTAACTGCTTCCCTTTATAAATTATTTACGGCCTATCGCTGGTGTTAGCTATTCGAACAGGTACTTAGTTTCTTGAAACATTCACGAGAACCGAGGTCATAAGAACTCCTTTCTGTTTATAGTCCGGAGATGGAAAATCTGTCACTGTTATTCCACGTATGCGTGGGTGTTCCCGAATTCCTCTCACCATACACTCGCTATGTGTGGGCAGCGAAACATCTTCGGCAGTAAATTTTTTGCACTCTAGAGTGTCTCTCGTTTCTGTTCCAAATACACGAATCTCTTCGGTGGTTTTCCACAATTTGTTATTTTTGAGGTCAAGGTCAAATCCTTGTTTTCTTAAAAAGTCTAGTCCGATAATGCATGGTTCAAAAATATCTGCAGTGCAAGCAACATGATGATAACGGCTCGACTGAAATAGTAAGTTCCATTCTTCCATGCACATTCACTATTTTTACATTAACTGTGCGTAGAGAAGTGGAGAGGGCCATATAAAGAAGTTGACCATTAATTCGTTGAACTACTTCACTTTTAATGATGGTCACATTCGCACCCGTATCTAGAAGCATTTGATATTCGATGTTGTTTATACGACCCATAACTTAAAGTCCATTATCTCCTCCTTGCAACGATGAAATCTCGAAGGTCTTAGATGGTACATTTTAAGAATGGGACGTCCTTTTTATTGTCTTGATTGAAGAATGGTTCGTTTCTCCTCATATGTCTTCTTTTTACGTAGATCCAGCACACCACTTCTTTCGCGAACGGACCAGATGTTTGCTTCCACAGCCCAGACCTGAGGGCTCGCCAGTAAGGCTGAGCATCTAAATCTCAGACCGACAGATGTTTGCTTGTCATTGCTTCGCCTCTGTAACATGTTCTTTATTTCCTTCATAGTGCGCGGCATCTGATATTTCGAAATGCTATCAGTCACAGCCGCGCCATATGCAATTGATTGATGAAGCCCGCAGGCTTCAAATTTACTGGCTAGGGACAGCGCAGCTCTCATAGCCTTGCATTCGGCCATAAGAAAGGCGTTCTGGATTTTTAGATCCCGAATGGCATCTATAAAGTACTCCGCTGCAAAACCATAACCTTTTGCTAACAGGTGGGACAGCGTCAATCTCGAACGAAACACGTCGACGAACTCTTGGCATTCTGTGGTGATTTTTACAACTTGAAACCGATGACGCTACAAATTAACTGTGATATCGCTTCTCCTTGACCTGACGCTTTTATGCTGCTCGGTAAAGTGTTACGTCACTCTACAAAACGAAACTGTGATTATTTGCATATCTTGTCTTGCTGTTCCCATTGCCCGACTTACATAAAGCTACACCTTCAACTTTATGATGTTGCGATTTCAGTTGTGAGCAGTATATATATATATATATATATATATATATATATATATATATATGTGTGTGTGTGTGTGTGTGTGTGTGTGTGTGTGTGTGTGTGTATACGGGTGATTCAAAAGTTCGGAGCAAACGTTACACGCGATAAAGAAATATCTATGGGTCAGAGAGACATGCGGTTTGCAGATTAATATTCACCATGGTGGGGGATTTTGTATGGCATGAAAAAAATAGTTCAAACTCTCGACACTAGGGGCGCTTCTGCAGATAAAGCCATGGAGCTAACTTATGCATATCGCTCACCCTGTGATTTCTGGCTGTGGGGATACCTAAAATCACTTGTCTATAGAGAAAATCCCTAGTCCTTACCAGCATTGAAAAACGCCTTAAGGCAAGAGGTAGCAGCCATTCCCGTTGTTATACTGTTTCATGCTGTATCAGCCATAATAGCGCGACTGCATTCAGTACCGGAATGTAGTGGTGGACACATTGAGCACTTGCAGCTGTAAATCATGCTGAAATAAAATACCTCATTTCACAATAATTACCTCGCAATGCTTTCTTTAAAGCAACGCCTCCTACTGTCGAGATTTTGAACTTTTTTTTTCATTCCATACAAAACCCTACCACGGTGAATTAACCTGCAAACCGCATGTCTCTCCGACCCATATATATTTTTTGATATATATATATGATATATATATGTGGTGTGTATATATATATATATATATATATATATATCAAACTTAATTGTACTATTTGTAACTTGTTCTATATTGGCCAAACCAGCAAACCTTTACATCTGAGAATGAATGTCCACAGGGATCATATTAAAAAATTTGACCATAAAGTCTTTAATGATCTCCCTACTAAAAATCAATTTGAATATCAGCACTTTGCTACACACGGATTTAAAAATGTATCCTTCATATTCTAGATATTAAAATTGCACTCACTGATAGATTAGTATTTGAAAATTATTACATTAAAAAATATAAAACTCTCTTCCCCTATGGCTTAAATCAAATGTATAATAATAATAATGTTGGTAACAACAGTTTTGAATACAATTCTAATAAATCTTCAGTATATAAACATCTTTTTCAATATTCAAAGTCATGAACGTCTAGTAAAAAGCGATATAAGCGAGGCAAAGGAAAAAGTAACTTAAGTAAAACTATTGATTACAATGCAGACATTTTGAAATTACAGTATAATTATTCTCAAACTTTCAATTTTCTACCTGTTAGAACTTGGTTACATAAAGTCAGAAAATGCAAATTAAGTATTGTTTATACTAATTTTTTAAAATTAAAATTAACTCATGAGCATTTTAAACATTTATTTTATGATTTGCTTCTTTCACTTACAAATTTCTTAAATTACCACCTTCTCCTTTCACCAAATCCACATACTAAAATAGCTTACTGTGTAATTTCTTTTAAACACCCTATTCTTAATTCTCTTAACTTCAATAATTTATTTGCAAAACATCAGCACTTGTTACCCCTAAAGGAAATCAAAATACAAAAATCCTTCAAATATAATTTCCCAATTGGTAGAACTATTTACAATTACAATGAAGTTTCCAGGACATTAAACTCCGATGACCTTACATCATGTGTATGTAGCAATAAAAATATTGCCCTTTATGTCAACTCCTCTCATGGACACATTATTACTGGGGATCTCAGTATAGTTCAGGATGATATACTTAGGAATATTATGAATAAAGGATCTAAATTTCGCATTCCATTCTGCTATCACCCTAAACTACCTTTTCAGTCTATATCATTTGATTTTGATAAATTCATATATCAACTTGCTTGTTCACATTCCATTCCTATTGAAGCATTCCATCTATGGAAGTATACTACCTTACATCTACTTAAAAATGTTATTACAAGCATTAAATTAACGAAACCTAGGTATCCTTATAAAAAACTCCTATCTGATATTAAAGAACTACAACAACATTTTGTCATAACTTATGTCGATAAAGCTTCTAATAATTATGCCATCATTTGTAAAAAATATTATGCTTCTCTGCTACAGAATTACTGAAAAAATAATCAAATTTTTAAACCCATTAATAATCAGTCTATCAAAATCAAAACTAAAATGCTAAAATTATATACACAATTAAATATTAATTGTAAGTTTTTTAAATTTCCTTATGTTACTTTGGTTCCTAAGTTCCATAAATCACCTCTCAGTTTTAGAACAGTCAGTTGTGGACATAATACCTTTACCACTACAGCTAGTAAGTACTTGCTTAACTGTTTAAATAGAATTAATGAATCTCTTAAATTTAGGAATTCAGGATATTTCATTTTGAACAATAGTTTTGATTTAGTAAATCACCTTAGCAAGCTTCCACAAATTCTTGGTTTCCATACCTTTGATTTTAAAGACCTATTTAATAATATTGCCATTAAAGATTTATATAAAGTTATTATCTCTCTTTATCATGACTATCTATCTTCCAATAATGTTGCATTTAATGTCAAAACTTTCCTATGCTCTTGAACTTTGTGTTATACAACAATTATATTATCCAAGGTGATAACATTTATTTACAAAAATCTGGTGTACCACAAGGTGGCTGTAGTAGTAATATACTAGCTAACTTATATATTTATTATTATGAATGTCATTTTAACTCTAATTCATATATGTTGACGACTTAATTTGTATTATCATTGATGATTCCTATCCAATTAATATTGATTTTTACCCATCTAACCTAGAATTAATTCCTAATGAGCCTAGCGTTAGTCAAACTGTAAATTTTTTAGACCTAAATTTAGATACCCTCAATAATCATGTAATCACCAATCTATATGATAAAAAAGATTCTTACAACTTCACTATCATAAAGCTGCTATCATATCAATCTTGGAATTCTATTCAATTGTTTAGAAACATCATTTTAAACCAGCTATTTCGAATACATCGACTTTCTGATCCTCGGTTTCACTTTCTCCACATTAATAATCTTAAACGCATTTGTCAAAATTACCAATATCCGGAAATATTTGTAAATAATATTATTAATAATTTCAAATATACCATGTAATAATTTTACACATGCATTCTTTATCTTTGATTGATAAACTCAATTTTGTGAATTCACCCATTCTTATCACCTTACTTACCACTTGACCTGAGTCTCATACTGTTTACTATTTTCGAATGACTATTTTCCACTTGTCCTGAGTCCTATACTGATTACTATTTTTGAAAGTCTCCATACATATTATGTATCGTTCAAATGTATTCATTCCGGTGCCCACTCGCATTGACGAAGTGAGGTAAAATGCTCAGTCGCTTGTTCAACTTACACGTGGTAACAATGCTTGTGAGCTCATATTTCTGTTCGAGGAGGTATTATTTTTCTGATTTGTAATTCAATTGATTTATTTTTCTCCTTCCACTAGCCAATTGACAGTTCCAATGGTGTCTGTAGTTAAATACTATCGCTATTGTCAGAAACTGGCTATTCTATCGGTTTTAATTTGAATTGTAGGGCTGTCCTGATGAGAATGCAATTTCGAACTAATCGCCATTTTTTGTGTAGTTTCAATTGATTGTTCTCTATGTCTTAATCTTTTATCTTGAGCTAATTATTATTGCCTTTTCTCATTTTTTCCGTGTTTTCTTTTTATTTATATTTATATTTATATACTTTTAATTGTGAATTTTGTATCCTAATATTCTTCTCATCCCCCTTTCCATTGTAGTGATATGTTACCTTCTATCTTTATCCTTCGTCTTGGTCTATAGTTACTCATTTGTAACAGATATGCTAGAGATTGGTTTTTTTGTACATACAGTAGTTTATGCCTAATTTTCGATTAAAATCTTTGAATTTTTATTTATATATATATGATATATATATATATATATATATATATATATATATATATATATATATATGATATATATATATATATATATGATATATATATATATATATATATATATATATATATGATATATATATATATATATATATATATATATATATATATATAAGATTCATATGAAAAAGAGAGGGAAAATGACCAAATGAAAGGCATAAAATGGTAGAGGGGGATGGCGACCCCTCTTTCCCGTTTAAAAGACTGATTTTATGCCCGGGCAACACTGCCATGCAGTAGCCATGCCATGCAGTAGCAATGCCATGCAGTAGCCATACTTCCGTAAATGTGTCAAATCAAAAACACTCGAAAAAGTGCAAAGAAAACAAATAGGAATCAACCAGGATCGCAAGGGAAAGAATGGAAATGCAGTAAATGCCCCTGTCGGTTCAGATGGAGTGCATCATATATAACAGCAGTCCACGCATGCGCAATTCGTTATTTTCACTTTCATCGTTCTATACCTCTGCCATATCCTTTAAGTAAGCATTTTCTCCCTTTTTTGTTTTAAATAGGGAATTATAATAACATGCCAGGAAGCCAATTGGATAATTCCGTTTTATTGCCTCCTTCATAATATTCCTATTATGCATGATGCAATCAGACTTGAAAGTATTAATGCGTTGATTCGCATTATTGATTGGAGGTCCAATTTGACCAAAAACATTTTCAGAAATGTCGTCATTGGTCACCTCAAAAGAAATCAACGTATTAATACTTTCAAGTCCGATTGCATCATGCATAATAGGAATGTTATAAAGGAGGCAATAAAACGGAATTATCCAATTGGCTTCCTGACATGTTATTATAATTCCCTATTTAATACAAAAAAGGGAGAAAATGCTTACTTAAAGGATATGGTAGAGGTATAGAACGATGAAAGTGAAAATAACGAATTGCGCATGCGTAGATTTCTGTTATATATGATGCACTCCATCTTAACCGACAGGGGCATTTGCTGCATGTCCATTCTTTCCCTTGCGATCCTGGTTGATTCCTATTTGTTTTCTTTGCACTTTTTTCGAGTGTTTTTCATTTGACACATTTACGGAAGTATGGCTACTGCATGACATTGGTACCGTGAGTGTTGCCTGGGCATAAAAGCAGTCTTTTAAACGGGAAAGAGGGGTCGCCATCCCCCTGTACCATTTTATGCCTTGCATTTGGTCATTTCCCCTCTCTTTTTCATATGAATCTTGTATGTTACTTTAGGAGAATGTGCTGCATTGCGCTAACATCTGGAGAAAAATTGGATAACTGTGAAATAATTTTATTTTTATATGTTTACTATGCTATATATATATATATATATATATATATATATATATATATATATATATATGTATGTATATATAATATAATCATTGTTTCCCTCTGGACGAGATTTTCAATTCTATGGTCTTCACTTTCATCAGATTCAGTATCATTCCTAGATACGAATGGAGAGCTCTGAGTAGGTATATATAACATATAGCGTGTCAGAGTATACATTAAACTTTAGTTCTCTATCAAAGGAGTTCCTGTGTGCACAATACGTGTTAAATCACAAATATAATGCAATCTTATTCAATTCGAGAGGAACAAATACCATCTGAAAGTTTTTTGGTTAAATTTATAACAGAGATAATTTATATTCCAACAACATTCAACTGACGTATTTTTTGCAGTGTACAATAAATGCAACAGCGGAGTTATATATATATATATCAATGGCATTTTCATAAAATATTTTTAATACTCATAACTTTCCTAGAAGGTGTTTTCCCCTAAATTTTATTAAGTGTTTTTCTCTGAGTCCAAAATATTTTTTATTTCTTCATAAATTCCTTTGATAGAACTTAACTGATAATAAATATACTTCACCTGTTGCACCTTTACTAAAACACTGGCACCTGCTCTTTCTCAAAAAATCATATAAAAAGAGAAAAATCGTTTGATCTCATCTTTTACTGCTCTTTCTGTGCCATCTTTAGCAGGTTTTTTCCCCATATAGTCATAAAAAGCTTTTTAGAGAAGCTAAATTTTCAGCCTCCAGATGATAAAAATGACATTTCCAGAATGGTTATATGATGGGTATTAGGAATGAAAAAATAAATTCGAACATATTTACAGAGTTCAGATTAAATGTTTATTTAAAGGTCGAGACTTACAAAAATTGGTTGAAGTTTTATCAAAGTTCTTGATTTTAGATATTTTACATAAATTTATTTATGTATTAAAGAACATTTAAATATCTAATAAATAAATTATATTTTATGTATTATATTTTGTTTTAACAAAACGTGAATATATAAAATTCAAATTTTATTAAAACAAAAATTCACAGTTTATTTCTCCAATGTTAGGAAATCTAATGCATGAATATGAAAATTTCAATACACGTTTCTGCCTTAAATACCATAAGAATCACTGAATAAATGTTGATGAATATTTTGTCCGGAAAATGATAGTGAAACCAATTAAAATTCCGATGTAAGTCTTAATGCCCTACAACGACATGCGGAAAACAGAAATTAAAAACTGTTTATCTCTGCCTGTCTGCAATACTTATATTTTTAGAACAGCTGAAAGAATATTTAATCCGTTTATTAAGTTTAATAAGGAGCGGGGTTTATGATTAACGAAATTTCCAATTTTATGCCGATGTAATCTATGAAAGTGAACTTGCCAGTTACAGGCGTAGATATTGTGTATTTCTGAAGATATTTTGCCCAGTTGAAATTTTTGCAACCTAATAAACTCAATTGCAATTGAAGTAAATTTATGCTGCAAAATATATTGATGATATCAGTGAGAATAAGAGAGTTAAAAGAGCTTTATTTTCCTATATCTTGCAGAGAAATAACGGAAATTAAAATGCGGCTTCAGTCGGTTTCTAATGTCCATGTATAATTAACAAGAAAGATCAATCATGCATAAAACATTGATTATGAAACACTTTACAACTGCAATGCAATTTCATTTAAACATCTTTAAAATGCGATTCATTCCCTGGTAATATTTAAAAAATATCACAATACTACATTAACTTATTATATTTGAGAACTTCAAACTTCATAAAACAAATGAACTTCATTCAAATGACGGCATTGAAATGTAAATTGCCTGGTTTAAACATCTCTAAAGTGCGATACATTCTTCGGTAATATTTTTTAAATTATCATAATACTACAATAATTTACTATATTTGAAAACTTCATAGAAAACAACTGAAATTTATTCAAATGACGCTATCGAAATATAAGACGCCTGGCTCTCTCTATAAAATCAGCATTTCATTCATAAACAATTTTCCATTCATTTCATTCATCACAATACTATAATAATTTATTTTATTTAAAACATAAGACCATGGATATACAATTAATTAAACTCTATTCTTAAAACTTCATCGAAAATATCGTCCTTCTCTCTGTAAAATCAATTGATATTTCATTCATGTCAGCTATATCGCAGACTCCATGAGCTAAATAATTTTGCGTTAATGAAATTCAGAAATTCTTGTACAACTCATTCAACATCTTTTGGTATTTACATTTTCCCTAAGTGAAAAATAGGCTTCGTTCTAGAAGTAATCAAATTTGGATGACCCTTTAAACTCAAATATGCAGTAATTGAGTTATTTCAGTATGTAGATGTACAGAATTTAAGCAAAAAAAAAAGCGATTTTGGGACGGGTACAACACTAATTATGAAATGGAAAGAACTTTAAAAATCACAATTTTGACACAAGATGGATGCCATATTTTATTTTGATGTGGGTCACGTGATCTCTTCATATAGTGGTCACGTGATAGCTCCATATAAAAGGTGTAATTATTATTTTAATTTTTATTTAAAAAAACTACTGAATATATTTTGCTAAAAAATTTTTTATATATTTTATGGGATAATTTGAATATTTCCTAAAATTTTCGAAGTAATTTGTGAATTTTAAGTCCATTTAAAAAATGTTTCAAAAATTAAGTCCGGTAGGATTCAATGTATTTCATTTTTTCAACCCGGGTTCAATCCAAAACTAATTGGGTGATATTATTCATTTATATTCCCATAGGTCCCACAGACCATCTGAACAACATCCTGAAATTTCTGTTTGAAACAGTCATTTTTACGGCATTTATCGTGCTAACGGACAGACAGACAGACAGAATGAACAAAGTCATAAACACTTCAACTTTGTTGTAAAGTGTTAATAAAACCGGATCAACAGATTTACATACAATATTAACATTTTTACTTTTTCTTAAGTTGAATAAGAAGAACACTGAAGGCTAAAATATTTCAGATTTTTTATCCCTCTGAATTTATTTCCCTCTGAAAGATTGTGAGGTTAACTCCGTATTTGATAATGGCTTAACGATATAAAACGTTTTCTTTTACTATCAAAAGCTTTTGAAACTCAAAATTTTTCCAAATTTCAATATTTATCATTATATATTTTCAAAATTAATCCTAGCTGGTACCTATTTTATGTTGATAATAGGAATGGGCAGAATAAGAGATGTGAACTCCAATCATCGATGATTCGCTTGAGCTGAAAGTAATGTATAGTAAATAATCTTGATTGGATAATAACAATGCAAAAATGCAACGTCCTTAGCGTTATTTCATCAGCTGGTTGTACAGCTGAATTCTATCCATGCTATTTATTTGGTTTGGTAGAAATTACAGCACCTTATTGCTGTCTCGTTGAATACGAGAAAATTTATCTTATAGTCAGCTGGAGAAACTTACACTTGCTGTATTTGGCTAACAAATTAAGTAATTAAAATTAAATTTGGAACGATTAAAAGCATAGAATTGTTTATTCGCAGCCAGATCAGTTCATTTAAATGTCTTCATTCCTTTAAAAAAATTTTTGAAACGGCACAACAACATTATAAACATTAAATATGTTAAATAACGTTAAAGTTAATTATCCATGTACTGCTAAAGTGTTACGTAAAGACGAATATCATGATTTACAGGATGCTAAATAGGGTCGTTTTTGAAACATTACATATTTACTTATAAACGTAGAAAAATTATATGAGTTAAATATGCTTACTTTTATCAAATTGACGAGCATCGTATAGGTATAGCCAAAAATAAGTTTACACTATTCCTTAGGAATTTCTATGAGGCATTTGTGATATATAAGAAATTCACATTTTACACAAAAAGCTTATTATCTCTGAAATCAATCGACTTTAAAGAAATTTGGAATTCTTGTTTCATTTGCTAATAGCAATAGTATTATGATTTTAAGGTAGAATAAGTACTAAGAAGAATCCGGCATTTACTTCCCCACCATAAAATCGAAATTTGTTTGTTTGCGAAGATGTATTATTTTTAATTATCTAATTAAACATATCCTTCTAAAAGTTAAACATGCTACAGAAAATTCGAAATAATTCAAAAAATTCTGCTTTGATTGACTCCAAATTTCACAAGAAGGAAGTCAACTGAATAATATATTTATGAGCATAATAATATAATTAAAGAAGCTATATGTAGGTATATTTTTACCCTTGAAGTGCTTACCTCAAACAAAAATGTTTGCATGCTATACAAACAAGTTGTAATATTGGAGGTGAATTCTCACGACAGTAAACCAAGCTTCTCATTGACTATCATTCCTTCAATCAAGTGATTCAGCACTGTAGAAAACAATAACTACCACTTTAGTAGAAACATTTTCAGCTATTGGAGAGTAGTTGGATGGGGAGATAGCTCTTCCAAAGGTATCTCAAATATTTTCGATGGAATTGAAGTCCAGTAAATACGTCGACAATTGCATAGGAGCAACACCTTCGCAATCAAGGTTCTCGTCAATCAGCCCTGCTCTGGGTAAATCTAAAGAAAGTCTTGCCCCACTGCTCCAGTGTAGTGTCTCACAAAGTGCTAAAGAACTAAATTTCGTTACCTTTTCGTCATATTACTCTTGATAACACGTGCAGCTCGATGTAATATTCCAGCACTTATTAAGAAAATCCAGCAGAGAAAGCAACACAAAATGACCTCAATATCCTAACAATGATGTCTGACAATGATCTCGATATCTATAATGACCTTCACGTCCTTGATGACGTAAGGCCTTGATGTCCTACGAGGTTACAAACGGCGTTGTGCATTCTTTTTAACACTTTACAACAAAGTTGAAAAGTGTTTATGACTTTGTTCATTCATTCTGTCTGTCTGTCTGTCTAAATGAATAATATCACCCAATTAGTTTTGGATTGAACACGGGTTGAAAAAATGGAATACATTGAACCCTATGGGACCTAATTTTTCAAGCATTTTTTAAGCGGAATTAAAATTCACAAATTGCTTCGAAAATTTTAGGCGGTATTCAAATTGTTCCATAAAATATATAAAAAAAATTCAGCGAAATATATTCAGTAGTTTTTTAAATAAAAATTAAAATAATAATAACACCTTTTATATGAAGCGATCACGTGTCCATGATATGAAACGATCACATGACCCACTTCAAAATGATATATGGCATCCATCTTGTGTCAAAATCGTGATTTTTAAAGTTCTTTTTAATTCATATTGAGTGTTGTATCCGTCCTAAAACTACTTTATTTCTGCCTAAATTCTGTGCATCTACATACTGAAACAACGCAATGACAATATATTTCAATTTAAATGCTCATCCAAATATGATTATTTCTACTATTAAGCCTATTTTTCACCTATGTAAAATGTAAACAGCAAAATATGTAGAATGAGTTGTATTAGAATCGCTGTAATTCTTTAACACAAAATCATTTAGTCCATGGAGTCTGCTTAGCTGATATGAATGAAGTATTCATTGATTGTAGAAAGAGAAGGACGATATTTTTCGATGAAGTTTTAAGCATAGAGTTAACTTATTTGTAGCTCCATGGTCTTAATTTTTAAATAAAATAAATTATTATAGTATTCTGATGAATGACATGAATGGGGGAATTATTTATGAATGAAATATTGCTTTTATAGAGAGAGCCAGGCGTGTTATTTTTTTATGACGTCATTTGAATCAATTTCAGTTGTTTTCGATGAAGTTTTCAAATATAATAAATTATCGTAGTATTATGATAATTCTAAAATTATTACCGAGGAATGTATCACATTTTAGAGATGTTTAAACCAGGCAATTTATACTTTAATGCCGTCATTTGAATGAAGTTAATTTTTTTCGATGAGGGTTTAAGGTTTCAAATATAATAAATTAATGTAGTATTGTGATAAGTTTTGAAATATTACCGAGGAATGTATTGCATTTTAGACATGTTTAAATAAAATTGCATTGAAGTTGGAAAGCGTTTCATAATCAATGCTTTAAGCATGATTGATCTTTCTTGTTTTCTCTCTAGACTCTTGCATCTTTATTGTCTAAGTACAAGGCAAATAGTGACTCATGCGTGAAGACTACATTGGACTATTGCATTTCAGTCCAAGTAACATCAGAGGGTATTACTTTTACAGTGCTACTCTGGTCTTGCACTCAAAGGGACTCTGGCATTGATTCCTTTCGAATGTGGGCTTCATCTGACAGTAATCGTAGATATCAATTTTCTCTTTGCTCTTTTAGCCATTGCTGAGAGAGCTGGTAATGCAATGTAATGGTCATCAGATTATGTTGTAGCGCTAAGATGACCGGGAACGACTCTCCGGATAGTTAATTCATGTTATATATTCATGTTCCAGTAGTTAATTCATGTTATAGGGTATCCAAAACGTGCATATCCATCGAAAACACAATTTTTCTACCCCCCCCCTCCCACCTCTACTTTCACTGTACAATACCATGCACAGTAGAGAACATAAATATGTTCTGTGTGCTAACATTAACCCCCAAATAAACGTAGGGCTTTGAGTTTCATTATGCTGACACCAACTCCTGAATGTATCCTTAATAACACCTATTCATCAATCTAGAAAGATTTTCCTTATCTTCGTATAGTGTTACTCATCTGACACATTTTGCCCCTGCCAATATTTTCTTCTCTCGTTCATAGTCTCGCGGGGATATATAAAACAGAATTAATATAAAAAATATTTATGGGCAGTACATGACTTTTTTTAAATTCAAATTCATTCTTTTAATATTTATTATTTTATTTTTTATTGCACAAAACGAATGAAGTGGTTATTTATTTGTAACTACATTGTATTTGTAATTATAAAAAAAATTCTATTCCATTCGGTAATTTGGAACATTGTAAAATATATTGGAACATTATAATTCGGTAATTTTGAACATATAAATGCAACCGTCGCCAAATACATCCAAAAAATTTGAATGTCTTCTGTCTTCAGTACAGTTTATGTGGTTTTAATAGAGTTTAGTTTAGTTTATGTGGTTTTTCATCATAAAAAATTATACGATAAGATCAAGTTATTTAATACAAAATGTTTAAGTGTGCTACGGCAACTGCTCCTAACACAAATGTAGAGTGTTGAAAAATATTTGATTTGGAATTTGGACCTTTTTACTATTTACACCCCGATTATGAATCACTTAGCTCTTAAATTTACTGGGAAATTTATGGATTTAGGATCGATAAATGTACGAGCATATTAGTGACATTGTTTAATATTATATAACCAACATATTTTTTCTAAAAGTTAACAAATTATCCAATATACAGTGCAAAGTGTTGTTCGTTCATCTTCATAATTTCGATCACTATTGGATCATTGTTTATTTATACCTACGAGGAATATTTCATATTAGCAGTCCTGTACATGTTGTAATAATAACCAATAAATATTCATAATTTAGTGAAACCGATTAAGAAAATCGTTTGAAGGTGTATATGAGAAAGGTATCATTTTAATTCTTGCTATACATTGAGCTGTTTTGCGTTATAAGTTAACTATTTTGTTTACTATTTTGTTTTTACTATTTGTGTACTTGAAGTCTTAAGAATATTGCGTAAATTTATTAAATTAAAACAACAATTCTTCACTTTCACATTCATAAAGTATGAAAATAATAATTTTATTCATCAACATATCAGGTAATTTTTTGTGTTAAAATAAGTATGGAACTTGTATGTAGAATGAAGTGAAATAAGGAATTAAATTATATCAGCAATTTGTTCATACTACTTATTACATTGTCAATTTTTTTTTAAAAACTGTATCGGCTTAGACTAAATAATGATTGCAATTTATATGTTGCATCAAAAATATATTTAAGTATAAAGGAATAACGAAATTTTGGGTCACAAACGCTTATTAATAATTTTTGATCTGTAATAATGATTAGGATATGTAATAAAACCAAACTACACAGATTTTCATGACATTTTGTATGAGGCATACATCATTACTATCATTTACTAATAATTACAGAATATGGTCACATTACAAGGCCCCACTACAATTTTAATAAATATAATAAAATTACGCCACATTTTGGTGCACGACCACCTTTTGTATTGATTTTTATCCCCACAATAACTAAACTGAATATGCTTAAAAGCAATATGAGTTAATTGAAAACATTTCATAAAAAATGCCAGAATTGGCTATTTTTAATCATACTGAAGAAATTTACGTACTATGTCTGGGTAAATCATGCAAATGTATAAATGGAATGAAAAAACAAATAATAATATCCCTTGATCGTTTTACCCTAAAAATAAGTCTGGTTTTTGCCAATTTACCTAATTACTTGTAGTTCACCAAAAATTATTTTATTGTAACAAAAATTATCTCTCTTAAACATTTGCAAACATTTGAAATATTCAATGATCGTAGCGGATATTTTTCGGGATATTATTTCGAAACTCAAATAAAGAATAACAGTTCGAGGAAGCTGGATATTGCACATCTTATTCTTCCATTATGATGTTCACCGATATTTCATTTCATATCGAAACTAAATTATTCAAATATATCGACAAATGTACCTTACCTACTAAATTTCAGCTAAAGTGGATTATACAATGTACTAACAGACTAGCGTACATATATGTATCCTTATGAAGGCAGAAGGACGTAACTCGAAAAACGCCATTTTATCTTTTCAAAATCTATAACTGTATTATTTGGAATAGTTTAGTTAATACATGTAGACGTTA
Source organism: Amaurobius ferox (assembly GCA_951213105.1). Lineage (NCBI taxonomy): Eukaryota > Metazoa > Arthropoda > Arachnida > Araneae > Amaurobiidae > Amaurobius > Amaurobius ferox. The sequence goes on from OX578137.1 coordinate 144,910,457, forward strand.
GATATTAATTTCGTAATTTTTACAATTATTGTTTATTCATATAGGAAACTTCTATATTACATTACTTATGTTGCATTATTATAAAAAGTAATTATCCTTATCATAAGTATGTTACCATAAAAAAAGTATGTTACCATAAAATAAAAGTATGTTACTATACTTTTATTCCATTATATTACATTATATATTATATTGAAAATTTACAATATTATTTGTAATCGATTGTCAACTGTAATTTTCTATATTTTCTTTTGTACTTTATTTAATATTTTGTAATGTATGGGCATTGGGAAAACATACCTTGTGCCAAATTTGGCATTTAATAAGATTGGGACTCTGAGTGTAATTATATTATATTGTCCCAACTTTATACCCATAATAACGCCTTTTCATAAATCTTGAAATATTTATTCTATCTTTGGGTATTGTTACAGATCTTTCACCTCATTTATTAGGATCCAGATGCTATTTCAGTCGCTTTCATAGCTCCGTCGGGAAATATAAAATATAATGTTTATATATAATGAAACTAAATTAACTTATATAGGTAAAGTTTGAATAATGAAATAGGTTGGTAATAAAGAATTCCTATATTAATTTTATGTACAGTTTTTACTTCCGAAATATGACCTTTACAGTAATACTAATTATAAAAAAGTTACACAGGGATAAGTCTATGGAATCGAATAAAACGTTGTATCAGATTAGACACTGCTCACAACTGAAATCGCAGCACCATAAAATTTTCGGTGTAGCTTTATGTAAATCAGGCAATGGAAACAGCAATGCGAGCTATGCAAATGATCACAGTTTCGTTATGCATAGTGACATAACACTTTGCCGAGCAGCATAAAAGCGTCATGTGAAGGAGGAGCGATATCACAGCTAAATGTGTAGTGTGATTTGTTTTAGGTTGTAAAAATCATCACAGTATGCCAAGAGTACTTCGAAGTATCGCATACGTTCAGTAGTCGTCAGCGGAACGACAATAAATCATTGGTGTACGTGGGAGTAGAATGAGCCTTCGAAGGATCGCTGAACTATTGGGTGGTGATGTGAGAACAGCTCAACGGTGTGCGTTACGGTTCGTGAGAGTCAACGAAACGGCACAAAGATCAGGTACTGGAGCTTCCAGGTGAACCACATCATGTGAGGATCGTATGTTTCTGAGAAATGTTGCGCTGGAGCCGTTTATCACAGCAACCATGTTACAACGACATTTATCCCACACTACAGGTAACGTAGTTTCGACGCAAACAATTCGAAACCGCTTGCATGACGCAGGACTCTGAGGTAGAGGGAATTTTTAACAGCTACCGTTTCCACGTCTTCGGTTACGTCGCCTCTAGTGGTGTTAAATGCGGCGCCATTGGTCGACAGAATGACGAAACATTCTATGAATCACGATTCTGTTTTGCATTCCAAATGGCCGTACCCCCGTATGGCGGTGCTTTCAACAATGCCACCAAGAAGTTTTTTCTATCAGTCGCCACACAGCCCCCTAAGTGGTACCATGGTTTGGGCTGGTACACCATTTGGTGGACGAACACCTTTGGTCCTCGTTTCTGGCAGTATCAGGGCACAACGATACGTCTTTGACATTTTGAGACCTATAGTACAGTCATATCTGTCAACCAGGCCTGGACTGGTTTTTCCGCAGGATAATGTCAGGCCAAATACTGCACAGGTAACTTTGAATAGTCTACAAGATTTTGATGCCCTGCCTTGGCCAGCATATTATCCGGATTTGTCGCCAATTGAGCATATCTGACACATCATGTTCGCCGGTCAAGAGAACTACCAATTCCAGCAAACCATATTCAGTTACAAGCTCAATTGCATGATGTGTGGAATGCCATCCCTCAGCACACCATTGGCCATCTTATTGACGCGATGTCTCTTCGTATTCAATCCTGCATAGTCGCTCGTGATGGGACAGTTCCATATTGATCTAATATCAATAAAGCTCCATGCTTTCATTTTCCAGGTATGATTTTTGATCATTTGTGTATCTTCATGTTACAATTATATTCTGTAAATTTCATAAGCATGCATCAATTTCTTCATGGTGTTGCGATTTCAGTTGTGATCAGTGTAATAACGGTAGTAACAAGTAATCAAAATATCATAGCAGAAGTACTATTTTCTGCAGAAAAATTTTACAATTTAATGTTACTTCTAGCACCTTGTAGGACTTCTCCTTGATTGGATATATGCGGCGATACGGTCGGGTATGGAGTCATGCAGATGCCGTAGGCGATAGATTTTCCCGCAAATGTTGCAACTTCTACCTCAGATCCAGCAGACATGTAGATGACAGAAGCTGACGTCCCATCTAGTTCTGAAAGTGCTCGATGGGTGGAAAAACTGGAGACACCGGACAGTCAAAGGTGTGGCAATATAACGGACACTTCTGGGGCACCCTAGTTATGTTCGAGCAAGCATGACCGTGAGGGAAAATGACTATTTGCAGACCTGCATGAAAAACGAGACATTAGAACTCAAGATTTCCTAAAGTTTCTTGTGCTATCAATGTCCCTCGTATCTCTACTTGTGATGACCGACTAGCATACTGAATTGCTCTCTAGATTATCACACCTGCAGTGGAGGGGGAGGGGGCTGCAGTGTGTTACCACCAGTCGAGAGCAAATGTGAGATTGAAGCACTCATCAATAGTACAGTTATCCGTATTACCAGGATGAGGTCCACTGGATAATATAGGGCTTTTTGTCAACCCAGGTTTTGAAAAGTGATATATTTTACATTTTTTAAATAATTTGTAGAGACAATGGGAAATAAACCTAAAAAGTGGAACTGCCAGGTTTAAAGCCAGGGCGTCGCGCCTTTTTAATAAAACATTCAGGCCAATTGGTGCATTAATTATTTAACCATAAATGTAAACAAAAATGTATTTCATAAAGCCACACTTCCAATACGCACTATTTTTGCTTTCTCGACAAATCATATAACATAGAGAGAGTGAAAACGGAAACGTACGTTAACGTTTAATAAACGAGGGACTTTGAGCCTCATTATGTTGACATAATCCCGCCTCTGTATACTTAATAACACCTATTCATCCATCTAAAATACCTTCCTCAAATACTGTTACATATCTGGTATCTCATCCATTAGGGTCCAGACGATATTTTCTTCTCACTCCCATCCTAAACCCCCATGGAGAAGTATAGGATGAGATGTTTATATAAAGGAAAAAGTATAACATATTATATATTTTGTTTTCAAATTGCATTTGTTTCTGTTCTTCGGTTTATTTTATCTTCCGCGTTCAGCGTATCAGGAAGAATTGTAGTGTTTCGAATGCATATATGTCTGCCCAGATGCACCAATTTATTTATTTACAGGAAAATAATAAAACAAAATGGTATATTTGTAATTTGTTTCTATTTGTGGATTAAATTAAGCATATGGAATATTATGAAGTCCACATTGTTCTACCTGTGAAAAGCAAAACAGACATAGAGAAAGGTTCGTGATAGCTCCTAAACAGTGAAATGTTATGTAATTTATTTGCACAACATTGTGCTGTTTCAATTGGTATTGTTGGGATTTTTCTTTTCATCATTGTCGAATAAAAAGAACCCCTCCCCCCTAAAAAAAATAAATAAATAATCGTTTATTCGTAGAAAAATATGCAAATCGTTTAATCAGTGATTTTTTCTACGAATTGTGATTTTTCTATTTAATATTGCAGTCTATTTTTTATTGTTGCTTTCTTTAAACGTTTAACATCTAGATAATTTAATCAGTGTGTGGAGAAAATATTTTCATTAATTTGAAGATTTTAAAGATAAATTTCAAATTTTAACATTCATGCTGTTAATTTTTTTTATTGATGTTCTTAATGTGATCACGTCATCAATGAAACGGAACATTAGATGATTACGGAGAAATAGTGATTCCGGAATTGTGAAGTAAGATTACTTAAGTACTTTATTTTTTTTTAATTATATGGCTGTCTATGTGTGTATGTCTGTGTACGCGCGCACGTACGTTTGTTTGTTGTAAGACATTTTCTCAATATATTTCATAGTTTTAAAAATTAAAAAATAATTTTGTGATTTATACTTGCAAAGAGTTTGTAAATAGCTTTCCAACTTTCTCAATTGAGAAACGTAATCTTACTATTCACGCTTCCAAACCTATGCATGTATATATGCCTCCCTTATTTCGAAGTCATAAATTGGCCTAGCCTCCCGTTGTTTTTTATTTAAATATAGCATTCTTTCGGGGTGTTTGCAGAAAATTTACACAAATTCTAAAAATTAAATAAATTTTTAAATATTTTTGAAATACCTGTAATAAAACGGGGGGGGGGGGAATAGCACTATCTAACAAAAGTTTTGTTTTCCACGGTTCCTATCATCGATCTCTTTACAAATGTTTGATCGACAAATCAAAAACATTCGGTAAAGGGATCACCTGGAGAATCATTTTAAAAATCTAACTCACACTTCAATTATAGCGCTGCGATATCCAATTTTTTAAACTGAAGCCAAAAGTTTTAGCTTTGTTTCTCAAGTGTCGAAAATCAGAAAAGGAATATAGATAGTTTCTATGTTACACAATTTTTAATTCTGGACCTATAACAAAACGCCTTAAAAAGAGATGGATACACATCTAGAAAATCTAATTTCTAAAACAATTTTAGTGACAGAATCTTCATTTTTTTTCACTCTATGGCTAAATATATTTCGAAGTACCACATTTTGCAAAATCTTGAAAAAAAGCCTTGGTTTTTTATGCGAATTTTCAAAAACTTTTTATAATTTTATGTTGAAATTTTATTTTTTGCACTATTTATCATCAAAATTTTACTTCTTATTGTTGCACGAATGCTGTACGCAATTGCTATTTCAAAATAAGCAATATTTAAATTTTTTAAACAATGATGAATAATATTACTATTTGGACCTCTAATACTGAAACTATCGTTGAAATATAAGTTTTCTTCGGCTATCATTATCGATATATTTTGAATGTCTTATTGTTGTAATTTTATATCTAAAACTTCATATTTACACTTCGTTGGAATTCATGAAAAAATACCCTTTGATTCTCCATGGTTTCCTTGCCAAAATTAATTCTAAAAAAATATTATCTGTCTTAATTTAACACGCAAATCTCCACGGTAACTGATTTCCATTAAAGCAATTTTCAAGTTTATTTCGACTGACAGAATTAAGAAACAGAAATAAATTAATTCAATTGTGGCGAATGTAGAGTCTTAGTATATGTTGTATATTTGGAAATAATTCGAATAAAAAAATACGTAGCAAATGAAAAGAAGTGAAATAAGTTTAGAGACTGTGTTCTTTTTTTTTGTGCGTGTTTAAAAAGCGAAACTTATTTTTGCTGGTTTAAGTAATTATGAAATGTACTAGTGAGATGGTGCGATTTAAAATTCTTAAATATATTATTCATGTCGACAGTTACATAATTGATATTTTTAAATGAAAAAAATATTTTTCTCTTGAATGTTTTAAAATTAATTTTGATTAATAGCCTAAAATATTTTCATTATATAATCCTCTGTTAGCAATGTTTAAAAATAATTTCGATTAATAAATTAAAAATGTTTATTTTATACAATATTCTGTTAGCAGTGTTTAAAGAATAATTTCAATCAATAGCTTAAAAATGTTTATTTTATACAATGTTATCAAATAGCATAACTTCTATTTGCTAATTGGGACCAATTTCTTTTAAATAAGTAACTCAAAGCAATATGATGCCTGAACAATCAAGTTTTGCCATTGATGCATTTCTTACAATAAATACTTTATAAAAAAAAACACTTTTGTCTGTACAATCAATCTGTCCAACTTGGTGACAAACTTTTCGACAATTTGACTATATTGGCGACATAAACATAAGCTATAAACTTAGCAAAATGTTACTAATTTGGTGACTTTTGGAAACAGTCACCAAATTGACGAAATAGCAATATCATGGCATATTAATTTCTTTGATAATCTCTGCCACTTTGTGGGAATAATTTGTTTAGTATTCCTGCCTGAAAATGTAGTTATACTTTCAATGTTGGTGGGATAGGCACGTTCTATAAGGCGGTTTACGATATCGTAAAATAATTCATTGAATTTACGATATCGTAAATTAATTCGTTAGGGGTGGTGAGGTAATTATGCTTTGTTAGGGCGTTCGACATATTTTGACAGGATAGCTATGTGATCCAAACAGAGATCGAGATAACGCCTCCATATGTGCATTTTGCGCTATAAAATAAGCAACTACGCTTTATAAATTATGCGTATTTTTACGCACCGATTTTGTAAACAAAAATCCCCTTTTCGAATCGCAAATTAAATAGATTTGGTTTGCAAATAATTCCGTTACATACTTTGATGTAACAGAGGAGGACTTACAAGAAGAATTTTTTCAAATGCAGTCTTTATATTGTAGAAATCCTAGCTTGAAATTAAATAAGTTCTGCAAATTGATTTTGTCTCTCAAAGTGGATGATATGCCAATGTACTCTGGATTTTCATCACTTGCTCAAATGGCATTGGTTATTCCTCTTTCACTATGTGCGGAAAGTATTTTCAACACAAAATGAATCAGAACTCAGACACGAAGCAGACTGAGTGAGAAAAGTGAAAATATTTTAACTCGTCTATCAGAACTGGGTCCGAACTTTTGTGAAAACGATAGAAATGTTGCATGTATATTTAATTTAGAGAATTTTGTTCATTTATGGAAAAGCCAAAAGCAAAGAGGGTTGGAATTTTAAAAGTAAAAAATAAAAATTATTTTACTTACTAGTTCTTTATATTATTTTTCCCTTCTTTCTTTAGAACCATATGGCGAAACTCAGCTAAAGGTTAGGTAACAATTTTAAAATATTTCATCATGAATTCTATGATTAGTTAAAAAAAATACATTGCTGTGACGAATACTATGACGAATTTATAATTCAAGATTGCTACTCTACTTGTAAAATTGACAGGAAATTCAAAACAATGTGATCCTAAAAGTTAAAATTTAGTAAATATTTTAAAACTCATTTCATAATGTTTATAAGGTATATTAATTGTGCTATCAAGTATACGATGAATTTTGCTTATTAACACAAATAAAGAGTATAGTGCATTTCTTAAATCTTATTTTTTTCATCGTTGAAAAGTCAGAAATTCATCTCTTGTTGGGGGGATAACCCTGTAATTTTTTTTATCCAAAATATAATAAATTTAATCAATACCTGGAAATTTGAGGGCAATTGTACATTTGTTAAAAAATACTCCTTCAAATCAACTCCGGGAGTATTTTTACACTTCTGGGAAATTTCTAGCTCGATCTCTGGATCCAAATGTGTCCGGAGATATTAGGAATAAAAAGATGCAGGGAGTGAATGGGAGGAAATATTTTTAATTATATTTCTAGATATATTTTATTGTGATCAAGTAGGTGTGGTTTCTCTGGTTCTAATGAATTTACACCCGTGAAGAATTTGTCAATAAGTTTCCACTGTTTTCAAATGATGTGTGTGCATGTCTGTGATGTGTGTGTATGTATGTGTGTGTATGTCTTTCTGAATTTTGGGCTTGTCAGCTTTTTTGTCTGTCAGTCTCATCATGCTAGCTAACTAAATCAGTAGAATTTTTATTAACGCAGTAGTTACAAATGTATAAAATACTTAATTAGGGAATAAGCTTCAATTTAGAAACGTAGCATAATACTTTGGGTATGAAGTTGTTTTCATTTTGAAACGAAATATAATGCTTTAGCTATCAGCATTTCAACACTATTTTATTCACGGCATGACTATACATATCGAAGGTATTGAAAAACAAATACTGACGCCCAAGATCTCCTTAAAAAAAGATAGGAATAATGTCTTTAAATACAGTGTCCTGGCAATATACCATTACCAAACAAAATTTAATACAATTTTTTCTTCGGCGAAAATAGTTTAATAAACTCTTACTAAATATAAATGTGTACTGCGCAACAAATATTTTTTTATTATAAATGACTAATATCATTCAGACATCTGCACTTAATATAGAATGATGAAAAGGCGAAAATTCTGAACGATAAAATAGGGTTGCGCTTTTGTTGATTACGTTCTTAATTTTTATGAATTTTGTTTCTTCCGCTTGCCTTGGTCAATGTCGCCATTTTGACTATACTTTAATTTACCTGAAAACGAAATTCTATTTCTTTAATAATTCTCATAACTTTGCAGGATATATTAATTTGATATTATTTAAGTAAAATATAGGGCGTTTCCGTATTACTGAGACAAGTACGTTTGGTTAAGGTGTGTGTGACTTTGCATATAAATAATTGATACATAAAACACAACGTATATTACTTCGTAAATAAATTATAAATTATAAAAAGCAACTCTTTAGAACTTTTTTCAACTTATTTACACAATATTTTACCTTTCGTCAAATATATATATATATATATATATATATATATATATATATATATATATATATATATATATATAATGAATATATTTTATAATGAAGATAAATCATCTCATCGATTGGAAAACCAATCTTACCAAAAATACTTTCAGAAATATCATACTCGGACACTTCAAGAGAAATCAAATTTACAACACGTTTAAAAAAGATTGCAATAATAGCAATATTAAAATCATAACAGAGGCTTTATATAAACATTATCCTATATATTTCTTAAAGGATTGCTATAGATCGATTTTCAAGGATCATGTAGATTTTGACAGTTTACTTCAATTTGCAAGTAAATAAAGTTTATGCGTACCTGCTAAGATTGCACGCATGCGTAAAATGAACATATATATGATAGCGAGTTGGGCAGGATTCACTTTTGGTCCAGTTTCCTTCTGTTTGGTTGGTCTTGTTCTTCCGTATCCGGGTGCCTTCGTATTAGCACGCATTGGGGACCAACCTTTGCTTTGCATTGGTACCGTGAGCGTTTGCCTAGGCTGGAAAAGCAGCTTTAAACGGGAGGGGGAGTCGCAATCCTCCCCAACCATTAAATGCAAAGCATTTGGTTATCCCAAGTTCCTTTAAATCTTCTTTTTCTTGGATTATATATATATATATATATATATATATATATATACAGCGGCTGCATTGTGAAGGTCATGGTTGACTGTCTGAGGGAGATCATTAGGTACAAAGTAAGAGTCTTTTACATTTCGGTGAGGTGTATGCGTGGCTTGTTTTTCTTGATATATTGGTATTGGATGTGGGTCATTTTTGTAGTATTTTGTGTTTCTGTTTGGATGTAGTAAAACGCGTAGTCTTTGTATAGGTTAGGGAATGTATAGGTTTTTCAACTTTTTTCCTCTTTACATTTAAAGTATTAGTATATGTACTTGGTTGGCGACATTGTATCCGCTTCCGGGAGTGTCGTCATGACATAAAGCTGGCTAAACCGGGAAGTGGGGGTCACAATCCCCCCCGGCGAAATTTTGATACAATGTCATTCTTCTTTTTTCTTTTTCTAATTATTGAGTTATATATATATATATATATATATTTATTTATATATATATATATATATATATATATATATATATATATATATATATATATATATATATATATATATATATATATATATATATATATATGTATATGTATATATATATATATATATATATATATATATATATATATATATATATATATATATATATATATATATATATATATATATATATATATACATATATATATGTATATATATATATATTAAAATTTTTCATAAATACCAAAGCATACTAAAAGAGTAAAGCATGCATTGCAAATATGAATAGTTAAAATACTAAAGTTTAAAGTAATGAAGAATGACGATGCAAAATACATTTAATTTATTGTGCAAATACAGCTTATAAATAAAATGATTTCAATAATAAAACTATAATATGAAAATCCAATGTTTCAATAGAGAGAAATCGTAACTCAAAAACCAAAACATAAAATATGCCTAGAAATTAAGAAGGAGTATTAAGTAGAGAATCATCAGTTATTAGGAAAATAAAATGCATATCTCTAGTCATCAAGCTAAAGATAATCATCAAAATTCAATGGTGTGGATTCGAAAATAAAAAAACCCAAAATATCCCAGCATTAAAGCTATACACGCGGATAAGCACTAGGACAAAAAAAAATTGTTCATTTCGAAAAAAATATTTTTCAAGTCAAAGTATTTAATCAAAATGACCACAAAATATGCTTATGAAAAAAAAGATAGATTATATCTATAAACTCTGTTTTACTTGGACTACAAGCATAAAGATTGGAAAGTTATATAGGAAACAAGAATACCTGAAATACACTGCAAATGTCCAATCCATTCGTGCAATAAATGAAGAAATCAATGATGCCAATCGCAAAAGGTAAAAGTAGAGATCTACTGTTGCCAATTGTGAGAAATAAATGACAGTATTACGAGAAGGCAATAAAATGTGATATATTCTACACTAAAAGCTACAAAATAAAGGAGAGTATAATATAATTGAAAACACAGAGGCTAAAATATAAGGAGATGTAAATACATTGTAATGTTTATTCAAGAGAATGTTGATGTTTGGCTAATATTAGATACTCAGGAGAGAAATTAAAAATATCCAGCTAATACAAACTTTTTAACTATACCATTTACTAAGTATGTTGGATATTTATATAATTTACTAGTTTTTTTTGTTATTAATGTGCATAGCATGAAATGTTATATCTGATAATATATAAATTCTAAAAAGTTGATTAAGTATAATATTTCTAAACAATTGAATCGAGCTGCGGGAATTAAATTGTAATATTTTATTAATGTTAAATATGAAATAGTCTTTTTTAGCATATAAATTAGTTACTATCCCATTAGTAATTTCAATAATTAGATTTAAATCTAAAAAAATAATATTATTACTAATAGCGGCTTCATTAGGAATTAATTTCAAATTATCCTGATAGAAATCTATATTTATGAAATAGTTATCAGTAAATACTAAACAAATCAGATCATCCACATATCTATAAATTTTATAATCTATTGCAGTAAAATATTTTTCATAAAGATAAAGGTATAAATTATCTAACACACTGCTACTACAGCCATTTTGTGGAACCTGAGACTTGTAAGTATAATTTATTACCTTGAAATTTATAATTATTGAAAAGAACAAAGTGGAGAAGTTTAGAAAAATTGGTAATTATAATATGAGTAGATTGATTAGTAATATAAGCATTATATAGAGCAAAATTACATCAAAAAGTTCAGAGATCTTAATTTTATTAAAAGGATCTTTAAAATCAATTTCTCTCTATTCTATCATTGGCATTTTATATTATATATATATATATATATATATATATATATATATATATATCTTATTTCTTTATTTCTAAATATTTATATCAACAGTGAACAGATCATTTATACAATAAAGGTTTAAATATAATGTCACGGAAAATGTATTAGATTTTTGAACCCACAATCGATTAAAGCAGGTATTCATGTTTTTATAAGAAATAAAACTTAATACTTTAAAAAATAATTGAAGTCTTTAGATTAATATGTGTGACATTATTTTAAAATATCGTCATATCAATTCCATATTATTTCCTAAGATGGAATTTCATGTTTAAATATTAATAAACGTAAATTCAAAAACTTATACTACATTTTAGCAATGTAAATTCTCATAAATATGGAATTTTGAAGTATTCGGAGTAGAATTTTTGCCACATTTATGAAAAAATTACATATTAGAGGGTATTTTATGATAAAATGATAATTCAATGGATTGTACTTTTACTTTGAACGATGTTAAAATTTGTTAATAGTGATAATGACGGTCAACCAGAATTTTAACACCTCTTCATTTTCATATGCTATTTAATTTTATCATTAATGTTGTGATTTATTTTGAAGGCAAGAAATTAAATGTTAAACGAGCAGAGAATTTGCTGCTTGTAAACTTCATATAACCAATATTCACTATTATGATTAATATTCGACCAAACCTCCAGATTATATCCGTAATAGATCAAAGTTAAAATATTCGTTCAAGTTTAGATTTAAATATATATTTGACTTAAAAAATATTAAACATTCTTCATCAATCTTGCGCAAACATGTACAAAAATATTCAACATAGCCAAATTTAAAAAAAAATCTGATGTGGGCAGCACGTGACTTTCCTTATATAAAGCAATGAATTTACTAATTTTACTGTAAAAACAAATAGATTATTTTTATAGTAGTTATTTATATTCTTTTCAAGATATTGAATTTTCGTCAATGAGTCGTCATTTTCCATGTCGTCATCATCAATAAGCCGTCATTGATTTAGCGTCATTTTTATCTATTTGGCGAGTTTTTCGTTAATTTGGCAACATTTAAGCAAGTCGCCAAGTTGGCGACATTCCACCAAAATTTTCGCCAAAATCTCGCCAAGCGTTATGGACCGAGAAATAAGTTATTCTTACAGAAGATAAATGACTATTGGCTTTCAAATACAAAAGTATTACTCAAAAGTATCTTTTTTCATGAATGGTACGAGCTAGATCCACGAGAATGATGTCACCAAATTTATCGCATGGTATTACATAAGAAAAGTGAACATGTTTCTCAATAGGAAATTATTTTTTTTTATTTTATATGACTTTTCGATAATTTTTTTTGAAAAATGTGCAATATCTCGAGAACGGTTCATGTTAACGTTCTAAAATTTATGTCAATCGTCTTCTAATGAAAAATTACATAGGAAATGTCTATTTGCGTAACTTTATTAGCGTTTTTGATATTTTGATGATTTTTTCAAAATTTCACTTGAAAATTTAGGGGGATTCTAAACATTCGATTGCGTATAAAAACAATAAGCTTCCAGTGCTTACGGAGTGTTTGTGATTTTTGTACCAGATTTCGTTCGAATTGGTCCATTCGTTCGTCAGTTATCGTCTCCACAGACTCACTGACACACACACACACACACACTCAGACATCACTTCAAAAATGTTTGATTCAGGGATGCTTGAAACGTGCTCTCCCGTCGAAAACTCGTATTCGAATTTTCGACCCCGTCACAATGCTTTCCTTTATACATTATGTATATAAGAAAAGTAAAAATTCTGATGGGTGTTTTTATATACACGTTCCTTATATGACGGAATGAATTTATTTTTTTTACTGCGAAATATAGGCGTACAGAAAACAAGGTACGTTTTCAACGTTGAAAAGTAGAGGTATACAATTAACATATATTTTGCGCAAATCTGACTTGACAAGTATCAATATTTATAGCATGCGCAATAAGTAATATTAACTAAGCTATATTAAACAATTTTGATAATTAATCCAGCAATTAATTTACCAATAATGACGTCATTTTTGTAATTTTAGTGATACTTTTGTCAATTTAGCAGCATTAAAAGTGTCATACATACATAGTAATATTACATAAATGAGTAATATTACATAAATGAATATTGGCGAATTGTTGGGATAATTAACACTACTACAAGTAATAAAAAACGTCATTTTTGTAATTTTGGCGATAAGTGGCACCATTCAAAATGTCGTCAATTTGCAGCATTTAACTAAATGAATCGCAAATTACCCAAATCTATCGTCACGTTTGAGCTACCGTACACTTTAAAAATTGTAGTACATTTAAATTAAAATCTATGAGTGCATGTGACGTCAAATATTGAATGAAAGAGTGTACGTAATTCAGCATAGATATAAGGAGTAATATTATTATGTGAGCAATTGGCAATACTATAAAGTCAAAATACTAAACAATAAGATAGACACAATGTCGCCAGAAGTTGACAGTTATATGAATAAAATGTATCAATGACTTATAAATATAGCTGGAAATTGTCATACCTGTCTGTATGAACCAAAGGCATGATCAATTTATAAAAGTCCAAATTTATAAAAGTACAAATTACTGCATACGCAATTAGCTAGACCAACAACTGAACAACTTAAGTGATCAACAACTGAACAACTAAAGTGATCAACAACCGAACAACTTAAGTGATCAACAACTGAACAACTTAAGTGACCAATAACAGATTTCAACGAAAAATAGTTGTATAAATATATTTTCTGGCAAGTGTCAAACTTAAAAATGATTACCACTTGAACCAATAGATAAAATTTTGCAACTGAAGTTTCTGAAGAAGGCAGCTGATTAAGAACATGCACGTCAGTGGTATGTCAACCGACAATCTGTGCATAAGTAGGAGTCAATATTATCACACAGAAATGTATGGATATATGTCACATGAAATAATGAAATAATATCGCAAGATTAATGGAGGTATTAAACTTTACTTTTACATAGTAGTACTGAGGTCGAGATGGGTGAAAATTAAATTAATTTATATTACTCTATATTGCTGATTTCAAGTATTCACGATTTACCAGATTTTGGTTATAAATAATATATTAATTATTGCTTGAGTCCAAATAAATATGTTGATAAACGATATCAAAATATATTTTGCAAATAAATAACTACAATAATATCTAGTAATTAATTTTAATCATTAAATAAATATTGTTAAATATTCAAACATTGTATTAATTGAACTTTTACCAACTTTGGTTTTCTCTCCTTGGAGAGTATACAATGTACAATTTTACGTGTTAGATTACAGCAGTACCCCCATAAGAACAAAATACAAAACTATGATTTAAAAAAAATCACCAACAAAAGAAATATATGGAATTGCAATAAGCGATATAATATGGCACTATTTTACAGACTAATACGGCAATATTTTATGGAATAAAATAATGTCTCTCCATATGATCAACTTATTATTGTTTTTATATTAACCATACGTACAGATTAATTTTATGTCACTCAAAGTCGGAAATAAAATTTGGGCACTGAATCTTAATCATATCAGCTATTAAAAAAATCAAATAAATATTACGATAGATTTGCGATCAAACATCTAAAATAATTCAGTTGAGATGTTTATTAAATTTTTGGTTGATAATTATTTTATCGGAAAAAAATCTGATGTGGGCAACACATGACTTTCCTTATATAATGTAATGAATTTACTACTTTTACAGTAAAAAAATAGGATTTTCTTGTAGTAGATACTAATATTCTTTCCAAGATATTGAATTTTCGACAATTAGTCGTCATTTTCATTGATTTAGCGTCATTTTTATCCATTTGGCGAGATTTTCGTTAATTTGGCAACATTTCAAAAAAGTCGCCAAGTTGGCGACATTCAGCCAAATTCGTCGCCAAAATCTCGCCAAGCGTTATGCACTAAGAAATAAGTTTTTCTTAAAGCAGATAAATGACTATTGGCGTTCAAATACAAAAGTATTATTCAAAGTATCTTTTTTCAAGAATGGAACGAGCTAGATCCACGAGAAGGATGTCACTCAATTTATCGCATGGTATTACATATGAAAAGTAAACATGTTTCTCAATAGGAAATATTTTTCTTTTTATTTTATATGTTTTTTTGATAATTTTTTAAAAAAATGTACAATATCTCAAGAACGGTTCACGTTAGCGTTCTAAAATTTATGTCAATCGTTTTCTAATGAACAATTACATAAGAAATGTCTATTTGCGTAACTTTATTAGTGGTTTTAATTTTTTGACGATTTTTTCAAAATTTCATTCGAAAATTTAGGGGGGTTCTGAACATTCGATTGCGTATTAAAACAATAAGCTTCCAGTGTTTACGGATTGTGATTTTTGTACCAAATATGGTTCGAATCGGTCCATTCGTTCGTCAGTTATCGTCTCCACAGTCTCACTGACACACACACACACATACACACATACTTTCACACACACACACACACACACACACAGACATCACTTCAAAAATGTTTGATTCGTGATCAGGGATGCTTGAAACGTGCTCTCCCGTCGAAAACTCGAATTCGAATTTTCGACCCCGTCACAATACTTTCCTTATACATTATGTATATAAGGAAAGTAATAAGAAAAAAATCCTCGGAATTTTTTGTCACAAATTTGAAAAATACATTAACTGTCAATATTTAAAAACTATTTAATTCATCAAACATGCGTTCATCAAATATCGTATTATTTCATTCATTTCTAAACTTTTCACCTAATGCAAAATGAATCATTTAAATACAAAATAGTATATTTCATAAAAAAAAAACAGTTTATTTCATAAAAAATAGTTTATTTAATTAAAAAAGTTTTTCCTAGTTTTTTCTTAAAAATGCTAACAAAATTTAATTTTGTGAATTTTTTTTAACATAACAAGGATTCTATGACATAAAGTAAATTAACTTAACATATAAATATGAAAAATAAGTTTGTTCATAATACTATCAAAATTTAGCAGATCCATCTACGACATATATATTTTATGTTACGAATTTGTTTTTTGTTTGTTCATGTACAGTTTGACATGTATTTAATCGTTTTTAAACTATTCTAAAATAAACGTCCTTCTGAAGCACTTTCAAACATTTTTCTTTTCCAAAGTCTTTTTATAACATTTTTCTACGTCTCTTTATATTATAAATCTCATTATTTTTCCATCCTAGAAATGTTTCTTAACATGAATATAACTATGTATTGATAGAAAAAACTGATATAATATGTCATACACGCTATATTAACTATCTTAATTGTTTGTTTGACAGAAATATTGTTTTATATTTGTACAAATATTTATAGAACATAAAACTAGCTTTTTTTTAATTTAGAGGTCAAATAGTACTAATAAGCTTACAACTTAAGAAACATGATATTCATAATGCCAATAGTTAGTTTCTTCCATGTAATTTTATCAGACATGTTTTTATGCTTAAGTAATAAGAAAACGTAACTATAAAAATATTTTATGCACTCAGCATTTAAAAAGGCATGAATACATACTTTTGTAACGCTTGAATGATGCTTTTTATTTTAATAAACTTATATCTTCACAGTACAATGTTGCGTTTGTACTATAGAGGATATTAAAATATTTTATTAATATATTGAAATGTTTATTAATTATGTTATCATTTTTATATTAAACTGAAACATGGGGCCGTATTATAGAACTTTATAATTAAAAAACAAAACACGAACTACTAAAATGATAATGTAAAAATATATTATACCTGCATTTATCTAAATGTACAAACAATAAGATAATATGGTATACCTAATACATAATTTTCATTACAAATTATTACTATTGAAGCAATAAATCAAAGTAGAGTTTTCTAATTACGCAATCTTGCTGAAATTTATAGTATGTGCACAGCCGTCACAAGAGTACATATATTTGATGGCTCCAATTTTGTATAAATAACATCCATAAGTAATGTGCCATCTAGTGCCTAATTAATTTGATTTTCAATATTCTATTTAAAAAAAAATTGAATCATACGATTTTTAAATCATATAAAAAATGCAATTTAATGATATGTACTCGTTTGGTGGCAACAAACATTTATTAGCTGTTAGCGCATTTCCCACAATTTGTTGCCTAGTTTTCTTTAAATCAAATATTCACTGCAGCAACTACCATAGGTATATAAATATTACTATCCACAACCTGTTTGAGCTGACTGGACTGATTAAAAGCAGTCTTATTTTTAATTTTCGCCTTAAAGACTTGATAGATTATAAAATTGAACGATAAATGCTTGAAATCCCAAAGCCAATGGTCCCTATAAGTGACTCAACCCCGTGGATAGCTCGCGGGGATTGCACTCAGACGACTAGAGTTCGATTCTCAACTCTGCCCAAACTATCACCGTGTTTACATTGAGTATGGGCACATTAAATATGTCGGTAAGTCCTTCCGAGAGACTGTTGGTAGAGGAAGGAGATTCCGGTCCCTGTAAATGTCGCTCCCGCAGTGTTCCGGTCTAAATTGGGTGGTACTTTCCTGAAGTATAAACAAATACATGACTCCTTCGAGTACGTTGGACTGTCTGGATTGAAGAAGAAGAAGAAGCCAATGGTCCCCCCAAACTGTCCCCGTGTACATCCAAAGTACGGATACGTTAAATATGTGAATCCGTCAGTTCTTCTGAGAGGTTGGTGGAAGGGAAGGATGGTACGGTTCCTGTGGATGCTGCCACCACTGGGTTTAGGTCTAAATTGGACAGCACTGATCCGGTCATCCAATCAGATGTCTTACTCCTCCGGGTACGTCGGGTATTCTGTTGTTGTTGTTGAGACCCAGACCGTCCTACCTACCAGAATGGTGTAAGGTAACTGTTTGGACTGCCGGGAAGTGCCAACCAATTTAGACCGGAACCCAGAGAGGGAGGCATCCACAGGGACCGTACCCTCCTTCCCCTACCACTAACCTCTCGGAAGGACTTACGGACCCACATGTTTAAGGTGATCGTACTCCGCGGGGATACAGCGGCAGTTTTTGCAGTGGTAGGAATCAAACTCGGGCCTACCGAGTGCAATTCCCGCGCGCTAACCACTGGGTTATCCCGCCCGTCGAGTAGTCTGTGTTGAAGAAAAAGCCAATAGTCTCAAAATTATCCCAGTGTTCAAGAAGAGTACGACATGTCAAATATGTAGGTCTGTACGTTCTTCCGAGGATTTGGTGGTAGGAGAAACACAGTACTGTCCCTGTGGATGCTGCCCTTACTGGGGTCCGGTGTAAATAGGGTGATACTGTCCTGGCCGTCCAAACAGATTCTTTACACCTTCGAGTACGTCGGAGAACAAAAATCCGATAGTCCCTGTTCAGCCCTTGCAAATACTCAAGTTACTGAAAAGAAATTTGACACAAAAAATATATTTATTGAAGTAAAACACTTACATAATGTTTTAGATAATTGTTTGAATGAGCCATCGTACATCAATGAACAGTTTGGGAAACCTAATTTGTATCTGCATTGCTCCAAACGTATTATTAAAAGATAGAATTTATCTGCCATTTCACTTACCAGCATATTTTCGTTTTTAACGCTCTCAGCCGTAGAATAGCCTATACTTGCAATGGCAGCGATATAACTTACTTCAAATAACAAGAAATATCAATCGTGCATAAAGCATTGATCATGAAACACTTTCCAATTGAAATGCAACTTTATTTAAACATCTCTAAAATGCGATACGTTCACCGCTGATATATTTTAAATTATCACAGTATTACAATAATTTATTATATTTGAAAACTTAAAACTTCATCGAAAAAAATAAACTTTATTCAAATGACGTCATCGAAATATAAACCGTCCGGCTCTCTGTGTAAAATAAATGAATATTTCATTCATATTACATTTATTCTAGATTCCAGAGCTAAATATTTTGCGTGAAAAAAATTCAGCAGTTCCAAAACAACTCATCTTACAATCACTCTTAAACTCAAACCTAAACTCAAAAACACTTTAACTCAAACTCAAAACACACTTAAACTCAAAGATATTGTAATTGCGTTGGCGCATAATATCGATGCACAGAACATACGCAAAAATAAAGCGGATTTTGGACGAATACAACACTAAATATAAATTTTTAAAAACTTTAAAAATCGCGATTTTGATACCGGGGAAAAAAGATGGATATCAAATTTAATTTTTAAGAGGATCACGTGATATTTCCATATAATATAGGTGTAATTATTATTTTTAATTTTATTTAAGAACTACTGCACATATTTTGCGGAAATTTTATGTATTTAATTGGATAATTTGAATATTTCCTAAAATTTTCGAAGCAATATGTGAATTTTAACTTCGCTTAAATAATGTTTAAAAAATTAGGTTTCAATGCATTTCCCTTTTTCAATCCGGTTTCAAGCCCAAGCTAATTAGATAATGTTATTAATTTACCTTAGATATGTCCAATAAACCGTCTCAACATCATACTAAAATTTCATTTTGATAAAGTCATTTTTACGGCAGTTATCGCGTGAATGGACAGACAGACAGACAGAGTGAACTAAGTCATAAACAGTATTTACAAAAGTTGGAAAATGTTAAAAATTTTGCAAGAATCTATGAGATTTGACAACGTTAGTCCTACCATGTAGAAAATTCCAAATTTATCAATGGATTTCTCCAGACTACACTATGAAGCAATAATCTACAAGGGAGACGAAGTTTTTCATTTTCTCAGGACATGTGTATTTTTCCATTTCACTTGGCATTTAGATTTGCAGTGTTTGCAAAATGTGTTATAGCACCAAATAATAATCATAGAATACGGAAGCATATCATTCGATTACTCACAGAGTATGAAATCATATGACGAAAAAGTAAAATGCTTGTCCATATTAGCGCAAAAAATACAAGAGAAGAAGTTCTATTAATTAAAAAAAAATCAAAAATAAAATCTTGTTTACTTCAAAAATATTCATTTATTTATAGAAAAATATATTTCTAGATGCAGGAAGGCATATCATAAAGAAATATTTTTTCTTTTATAACTACTAAATATTCTGGATGAAATTTAATTTCGTGAAGTTGCATCAAAAGTCTCTATATGTCTCGAATAGTTATATATTCTTTTCTTAAAAAAACTTCATATATAATGACAATGGAGTCATTTTCACTTTAGATAATATTGACAAATTTTGCTAGAATAACCTTTAATAAAATATTCCAAAACTTTTATATTAAAATTTTGTTATGTAATTTCTGCCTGCATATGAATGTCTAATATAGTAAGGCACGAAAAAGTTTCTTTTCAAATATCCCTAAGCAAATACCGTGGAATGCAGTTTTTCAACAACTTTTCTTTCGGCAAATCTCTTGGATTATCAATTAAGTACAATTCTTGACATGTATGCAAATATTACGGCTCTTATTTTTATTCCTTCAAGGGAGGTTTAATAAAAACGAATTTATCTGCAATGATGTGAAAAAAGTTGAAATGCCGTGTCACAGAAACTACATCAGTTCTCTCGGAGTTTTGCCTGATTCAATGAGACATTCATGTTTTTTGTCAGAAATAAAACTAAGATTCTTATAAAGAACAGTGAGAGTTTTTAAACTAATAGACACGACATTCTTTTGGAATGAATTTCTTCATAAATAAACAACGTCATGTTATTTTATAAGATGCATTTTTATGCTTTATTGATATAAGGAAAACTCAAGATTTAATATGGTATTTTAACAATTAAAAACTTTTATGAATAGTGGATTTTGAAATGTCGGAAGTATTTTCTACGTATATTAAATACATTGGATATGTTTAACATGTTTTAGACATAACGTACATTTAATCAATACATATTTAACTTTACAGCTATTTGACTTGTAATGTAAGGGAAGGTTTTACAAGGTTGGCGTAGTGTGTCTAGTGGCACGCCTGAGCTTAATCAAGAAACCAAACACTCTCCTGCGATGGGGACGGTTTTTGCCCCAATACTAAACTGTGTAACAACTGTGTAATGAACCTTAGTCCGTAGCTCTTAGTACTGGTCACCCGATGCCCCAATTGCTCTACTGGGATGGAACTTCATCTCTACTGGGATGAAACACTCTTATCGTCGAAATAGACACTGCATTTTCCCCCCCTCTAATGACGGATTGTTGTGCAATGTGGTAATCTGAACGCCAACGTCTTGCTATTTTTACCACAGTTTAGTCTTCAGATGCTACTGCCATCCTTCAGCACAGCTTCGTGCACAATTGATGGCTGTTACATGGTAAATATGTAACATTGTAAGTTTTGGATAGACCGCAACCTATAAAGATGGTCCCTGTATTACTTTTACAATATATATATGTTTCCCCAGAAGGACACCTGCAAAGGAGGTGAGAACAACGCTTCTTCGACTTCGTTACCGGAGACGTCTCAATTACAGAGGGGCTCACAGTGGGGCGCCTTGGAAAGAGGCGACCTCTTGACTGCCACTGGTCACACGTGCGCCCAGGTGCGTGAGAATTTTGGGCCAGCTGACACGTATTAATTCTTGGGTGCTAACCAAACCTCCGAGATGACAGCACCCAATAACAGATATGTTATCCAATGCCGTCCAATGAAAATACCAGGGCTACATGAAAATACCAATGCTACAGTGTCAGGCCAATTACAACCCGGGGCGTAGTGTTGTAGGAGGCAACAATTTTAATATGTTCAAGAGAGAGTCAGATTTTAAGAGAAGTCTCTACGCTTGATATTTTGAATTCGAGGAGAGAAATGTCAAAACCACCGTGGAGATGACGGGCACCCGACACCTTCCGACCCGGTGACGAGCCATACAACGAAGTACCGAGGTACGCCATGAATGCCTTTTACATACATTTTAGTAGCCAGATGCTATCTCTCTCTCGACACCTGATTAGAGACCACATTCATACCACATTCATTACCACATTCATATTTGAGATAATTTTTCCTTATGTGAATTATTTTAAGGCAGTATAAGTTTGGGTACGAATTAACATTAATCTTAATGAAATTTAATCGTGATGGAATTCAATTACATGTTTTTAAATATGTGTAATTTTGAGAGACGTTCTTGTGGAACGGAACAAATATTATTGCAATGAGATTTGATGTAAATACCTCTAAGGTTGTGTTAATTAGAATAACTTTGCGGAAATGGTATTGAGTATAATCAAGTTTCAGTTAGAATGTCAATGGAATATTTTCTTTTTATTTTAATTATGTGTAAATAAATGTGTTATTGTTTTATATTATATTCGCTGTCCTCATTGTCCACTTATATTTCAGAATTGATTTATATGTGTTTATATTCGACATGGCCAATATCGAGGTTGACTTTAATGGGGAGAATTAATAATACTTGCGTCCTGACCGGACGTGTGGCTAAGCTCCAAGCATCAATGGCCTCCTGATTTGAAATCGGTGCTCAAGATCTCAGATTTCACTGAATCTATGTTAATCGTACTAGGATCATGCGTGTATTATGTATATAGGTTGCTCTGAGAATACGTGATGTCTAAGTTTAATCATGTTTATGCACATATGTATATAACTATATTTACCTTTATATATATATATTATAGATCCAAACTTATGAGTAGATGTATGATTTATATGTTGTTGTATTGTGTACTGCGGGCAGGTGTAAGAAAGTTAACCGCTACAATTAACAACTTACAGTATTGTGGCAATTAATTGAGAAATGTCCTTTTTTTCTTTTTATCACACGTAAGCTTAGGAAGAAGCACTCCAAATTAGCTCAGAGTTCAAATTGCAGTTATTATCAAAGTAGCAGGTGTTCATATGCACCTGGTAAGTAGCAGGTGTTCAAATTCCTCAGCCAGGTGGCAGGTGTTCCGCAGTGGTAGTTTCTCAGTTGTTGCGGGGCTCATTAGCGTCATGGATATCAGCGCGGAAACACGTTCTAAAGTGATTGCGCTTAGAGAACACACTTCTAAGACGTTCGAGGAAATAGGTAAAATATGTGGAGTGAGTACAGCAAGTGTCGGGAGGATCTGGAAGCGGTTTCAGGAAACAGGAAATGCTGGAACCAACCGCTCTGGAAGATGCGGCCGAAAAAGTTCAACTTCGACTCGTGACGACAAAACTTTACATCGAATGAGTGTTAAAAATCCTCGATTAACCAGTTTTGACCTGTCTAAGTCCATAGTGGCAGCTGGTGTTGATATTGCACCTTCAACAGTGCGATACAGGCTGTTAGAACGCGGACGGAGAGCAC
This sequence comes from Amaurobius ferox, assembly GCA_951213105.1. NCBI lineage: Eukaryota > Metazoa > Arthropoda > Arachnida > Araneae > Amaurobiidae > Amaurobius > Amaurobius ferox. Next base: position 144,934,081 of record OX578137.1, read on the forward strand.
GTCGACCGTACAAGAAGCAGCTTCTGACGCTTCGCATGAAGAAAAAAAGGTTGGAATGGGCACGGAAATACAAAACATGGACTGAGAAGGACTGGGAGAAAGTTCTATTTTCTGACGAAACGCATTTTGTGGTTCAGGGATTTAGATCTATGTTCGTGAGAAGGAGCCAAGGAGAACCTCTCAATCAGCACCACATCAATCAAGCATCCGCCCAAAAAGATGTTTTGGGGTTGTTTCAGCGTTTTGGGGCCAGAATATCTTGTTTCCGTAGAGGGAATGATGAACAGTGCCAGTTACGAAGTCATATTGACCCGAAAAGTGCTTCCAACCATGGCTAAACTGTGGCCGAACGGAGATTGCGTTTTCCAACAAGACAGCGCGCCATGTCACACTTCGAAGCGAATCAAAAATTTCTGCTCAAAAAAAATATTACCGTACTGGATTGGCCCGGAAATTCCCCAGACTTGAATCCCATAGAAAATTGGTGGGCTATTGTCAAAAAACGGCTTCACAAATTTGACTGTACGACGATGGACAAGCTAATTTCGGCCGTTATTGGCATATGGTTCAGAGACGTTGAAATTAAAACTACATGTGCTAGTCTAGTACATTCCATGCCGAAACGTGTCTGTGAAGTTATAAAGTCTCGGGGAGGTCATATCACTTATTAGTTTTAAAGGTATCCATAGAAAACTTGAATAAAACTGAATTTCATGAAAAAAACTGCATTTCTCAATTAATTGCCACAATACTGTACTTACAGTATCTTGGATTTTTATATGTTAGGTTTTATTTAGTATCGTCAAATTTCAAATTCCGTGGTGAGGCCTAGTCAGGTTGTAAACCTAATGGGTCAGCCCCCCGCTCACGGTGATTGATTGATTGATCATTGCATTAATCACCAGGATTGATTTGCTTGGGCACCATTCCAAAGAACCTTGCGGGTCCAGCTTCGACACCAAATGCATATTTTTGTACTACCTAGACAATACTTTCACTATTGAGTTATTGCGAGGGAATTCATGCAAGCCATTATCGTCAAAATTGGCTCTGAAAGTGTTCGGAATAATTTTACCGTTTCATTTATTCTAAACATTTATTATCCGCCATTGGAAATTGACGTTGTAGCTGTTAATTTTAATTTTAATTATATTTTATATTGCATTTATATGATGTTATGTTGTATTTATATAATGCATTTATATTATTACTAGCGTAATATCCGTTGAAAATTAACAGTCTAGCAATAAGCAGCCCATGAATATTGTCATTTTTGTAATACTTCGCGTTTCACATTTATTCGGCAAATCGAATATTTTAGTTTGCGGATCAGAAAATATATAATGAATATATAAAGAGGAAAATATTGTAAATTTTAAATTGCGCACGTCTTCCTTTCGAACTATCTACCAGTACACAAAATTAAAGTCTCTATCTCATCCCGAAGCATTCTATTTTATCATCTCCCCTTTCGAACGTTTTTCTGTGGAGAACAACCATAAATGAACATTTTTGAAAAACTCTATTCGCCTTGGATTTCTTATCAGATGATTGGTCCACATACCAAATATCAAGCCTCTGTCACATTTAAAAGGAAGCGTATCTCATTTATTCCGAAAATCGAACATATTATTAATCTGCAAATATTGGAAATCTGCAAATAAATTTGCAAATATTGGAAATCTGAAATTGCACACTTTCTTCCTTTCAAACTATCTACCAGTACACCAAATTTGATGTATCTATCCTATCGTCAAGCATGTTTTTCTATCACTTTATATTTCGAACGTTTTTTTTGTGTTGCACCACCTTAAATGATCATTTTTTAAAATCCGTAATAATCTTAGGGGTTTTTTTAATCGAATGATTACACCATATACTGAATTTCAAGCCTCTATCACATTGTAAAGAAGTCATTTTTCATTCGTTCGTCAAATCGAACATTTTACTGTGCGGCACCCCCTACAATAGCAAATATTGGAAAACTGAAATTGCACACTTTCTTCCTTTCTAACTATCTACACGTATATCAAATTTGAAGTGTCTATTTCATCGCGAAACATGCTTTTTCTTCCAATTCATCTTTCGAATGTTTTTCTTTGGTGTTCCTCCCCCCCCCCCACACTTAAATATATATTTTTGAAAAACTCCATTCTTCTTGGGTTTTCTCTTAAATGATTCGCCCATATACCAAATATCAAGCCTCTATCGCGTTTTAAAAGAGGTGTTTATACATCATTCCGAAAATCGAACATTTTTGTGTGCGACACCTCCTAAATTACAAAATATTGGAAAACTGAAATTGCACACTTTTTTCCTTCCAAACTATCTACCCGTACACCAATACCAAATTTCAAATTTCTATCTCATCCCGAAGTATGTTTTCTTATCAATTCACTTTTCGAACGTTTTTCTCTGGAGTATCCCCTTAAACGAGCGTTTTTGAAAAACTATATTCGTCTTGGGTGTTTTCATCAAATGATTAGTCCATATACCTAATTTCAAGCCTCTATCAAATTAAAGCAGCCGGTTCTCATTTATTCGGTAAATCGAACATTTTGGTGTGTGGCACCCCTTAAGTAGAAAATATTGGAAATCTGAAATTGCACACTTTCTTCCTTTCGAACGATTTACTCATACACCAAATTTGAAGTCTCTATCTTATGGAAAAATATACTTTCCTACCATTTCACTTTTCGAACGTTCTGGTGTGGAGCACCCCCTCTAGAGAACGTTTTCGAAAAATTCGATTTTTTGAGGGGGTTTTGTCGAACGATCGAGCCGTGTACCAAATTGCAAGTCTCTATCTAGTCGGGAAGGGCCTAAAAAGCGTGACAGACAGACCGACAGACAGACGGACAGACAGACAGACGGACACTTGGCAATTAGTATATACTAGCCGAAAACTCTTTGAAAATCAACGGTCCCACATTAATCAATCACCGAATAAGGTAAATTTTTAACTAATTCGCGTTTCTTATTTATTTGACAAATCGAACATTTAGTTTTGAGGCACCCCCAATAGTTCAAAATATCGGAAAACTGAAATTGCCCATGTTCTTCCTTTCGAACTATCTTCCTTTCGAACGGTTTACCCATATACCAAATGTTAAGTCTCTATTTCATAGCAAAGTATGCTTTCCCATCATTTCACTTTCCGAACGTTTTGGCGTGCGACACCCCCTTAAGCAGAAAATATTGAAAATCTGAAATTGCACACTTTCTTCCTTTCGAACGATTTACCCATACACCAAATTTGAAAAAAAAACGTGACGGACAGACAGACAGACGGACACTTGGCAATTATTATATATAATATATACTCTGTACACAGTAGGAAAGTTAAAAAGCGTAGCGAACAGTGTATTCTAAGAAGAGCTTTAAAAATATTGCTCCTGGCAATGAAAACAGTTAAAAAACTGCAATCTTTAAAAAAAATTAAGTAATATACACTACGTGCAGTGAAGATGAGACACCAAGAAGAAGTGGGCAGAAAGTCATAAAAATCGGCAAACAAAGAGAGATTGCAACGAACAATAATTGTTTATTGCAACATGATACACCTATACACTGAGCAATAACACTGTCTGATCAGTAGGATGTAGAACCACCACGGGCGGCGATACAGGCAGCAACACATCTAGGTACAAAGTCAATGAGCGTGCGAATAGTGTTCTGAGGGATGGCTGCCCATTCCTTGTCAACCATTTGCCAGCGTTCGACTTCTAAACACGGCGGTGGCAGCCTACGACGTCCCATCACGCCTCAGACGTGTTCTATAGGTGAGAGATCAAGGGAGACTGGTGGCCAGGGAAGCATCTGGGTACCTTTCAGGGTATGTTGGCTGACGCGTGCTGTGTGTGGTTGGACGTTATCCTTCTGGTAAATGGCACTGGGTACCCCTTGAAGAAATTTTAGCGTCACCGGCTGCAGCACGTCATTCACATACCATTGGGCCGCCATAGTGCCCTCAATACGTACCAGAGACGACCTGCTATTGTTGGCGATGCCTCCTCAAACTATAATGCCGCGTTGTCGCGCAGTGTGGCGTTCTATTTATGCGGCCGGATTGGACCTGTCTCCACTTCAGCGCCAGACTCGTACACGGAGACTGTCATTGCTAAAACAGAAGCGTGTGTCTGAGAACACAACCCTGTGCCTATCTACCGTCCACGTGACTATATCCCGACGCTATTGTAAACGGAGGCGTCTGTGCTGTTGAGACAAATACAATCTTCTTAACGAGGGCCATGAGTGCAGGTCACCCGCAAATAAGAGGCGGATAATGGTTCTGGTCAATATGGGAGTATCAAGGGTGTCCTGCACATGCTGCAAAAGAGCGATGGCCTGCGGGACTGACAACGCTTGTCGACGGATGCGTCGGTCTACTCGTGCTGACGTCGCTCTGGACGTACTGGCTCTCCCAAACGTGCCACATTCCCTTCTTTGCATCTTCGCAGTCGGTGCATCGTGAACGCGTGTAGGTGGCTGCCCGCTGAGATCTGACGTATGGACCAACTTGCCCTTCTGAGTCCGATCACTACACCACTCAAGAGATCGCCTGTCTGCTGGTATTTCCTCGGTAGGTGGCGGTCTGGCATCCTCTGAAACTATATGTTTCCTCTGAGACAAAAAAAAATTGCAAACTAATTTCCCTGGCAGACAGAGCGGCGCGACTATTGCCGATTCTGCAGGTTCCTTCCATTATATCTCAATCAACGTGCGTGGAACAGCTGCGCATGTCGTATCGTTTACATAACTCGGTGAGCTGCGTCTACCCTGGAATTTGCATATTTTTCTGCCCACTCTTTCTTGGTGTCTCATTTTCACTGTCACGTAGTGTATTTGCTTCTGTGTATACGTGTAATTAGCTGTTAGCAGAGTAGTAAAAAATCTAATCGGCCGACAGCTACAAAACTTGGTACAGTTACAGTTAAGTATAGGATCAAATCACTTTGGGAGAACTAACAAAAAATTAATTATGGTGTAATTTTATATAAACGAAAGGATTTAAAAAATGATTATTAGTATTTCGGTATCATAAATGTATAAGGGTTATATCTGGAAAATGATCAGCAGGACAATGAGGAATATTCAATTTTTTTTTATTCTGTGTATGAATTAAGTGCTTTAACATTCAGGCCCTTTAATAGGCATCATGGATTGACATGCCAATTAAAAAATATATACTTGTTAAAGCCATGTATTTATTTAACGTATATTTTTGCTGTGCATTATTATTTAGAAGATCGATCAAAAATTCAAAGTAACTGAATTTTGAAATGAAAAATAACTAAATTCTACGAAAATACTTTATAGATCATTTATTTCTCTTCTTTACTTATGTAAACTACATTTTGACAGGTCTAAAATCTCCCATATCAAAAATGAAAATCTCACAATTTAAAAATTTAATATGTCATTCAAATTTACTTCTCCTCAAATTTTAAATTATTGGCATTATCTTCTTTAAAAATACATTTCAATCAAGATGTTGTTAGTGATGACAAAAGTAAGTATCCTGAATAATATATTATAGATATTTTAGACATCGATGTCAGTTATTAAACTTTGGAAAGGTAATAAAGTTTTAATAACATTTGCTGATGACATCCAAGCACGAAAAATAGCTAAAGGGTATGTTATGAAAAAATGATTTTTCATACAATTTAATGAAATATAACGCAGTGATATACTCAAAATATTCTTGCCGTTGGAAGATTTTCGCTACTTTACTAATCAAAACAACTGCAAAAATGCAGGAATTTCATTTGAACTTTTGAAAGCAAGGAAAATTGAATTTCTGAAAATGTTCTTTGCAAGTAAATCTTCATTCAGGTTATTTTAATCGTGTTCAGGCAATCTTATTACACTTGATGTGTTGAAATTAAATTTGCTCTCAGCCGGAAATTAAAACAGGGTGATAAGGTTTCGACAAGGAATGATAGAATATTTCTTTCATTCCGGAAGCGTTAGATTTTCTTAACTTTTGCTTGTGTGAAATGTTTTAGGCTTCTAGCAACTCGCAAAAGTAAAAATAAAGTGTGATTCTTGTATAGCCTTTCTTTAAATTTGGTAATATTTCCCGTAAACTATTTAATAATGCATCTATGCAAAAAAAATACTGACTCTATGTGTATGGTAAGGAAAACCAAGTCAATTACATTAGGAAACTTAGTAGAAATTAATGGATGGAGAATTATATAAAACTAATATGAAAACGATTGAGAAGTATGTGTTAGAGAATAATACATTTGGAAAAACTTTAAAAATGGTTTTGGAATTTTAAAAAATAGAAATGGATGAAAGCGTGTCAATGAAAAGTACATCTGCTAGAAGGTTTGTTATGGGCACATTACAACATACATATAATCAAACATTTCCATAGTTTCTATTATTGCATATAGTCCATGGTTCATTGTTAAAATATGCAATCTGTGCTCAAGAACGGAAGTAGAAAGCCAGATTTTAAGATATATGAAGCCTTAGAACCATTATCACTAATATATATATATATATATATATATATATATATATATATATATATATATATATATATATATACAAGGTGGTCCATAAATTCCGAATTTGTTTGAAAATTCTTAAAAATTGAAGGAATTGGTATATTGGTATATTTGAATGCGGTTTGCGACGAAATTAGTTTGATGAAGGGGGATTTTTTTGGTAGAGAAAAAATAATTAGTTCAAAATTTCGTCAATAGAGGGCGCTGCACGCATGCAGTCTAAGGAAATATGCAAATCAAAGTCCTATAGAATGCTGGGTGTATGATTTAAAGCTCATTTCTGAATTTTCCTGTTACTGGCTTTCATTGTGATGTTGACATTGGTGGATAAAGCACTATTAGTGAAGTTGTTTTACCTCAGTCACGAATCGCTGGCTGAAACTTTACGAAGGCTTCGTACACAGAAGAGATTGAAGTAAGGTTCTGGTCCAATCGCTCCTGCCCGGCAGGTTTCCTTGGTACGACATTTCGAAAAAACGGGAAGTTTGTGTAATCGCCCTCGCAGTAGTAGACCACGTTTGTCAGAGGTCCGCTGTGTTGCATCCGCTGTGGCTTCGCAAATGCACACTCTAAGAGAACAGTCAACAGAGAGTGCAGCAAGTAGCGCACGAGAACTGGCAAGAATAAGTGATATACCGAAGGCATCGGTATTCCGCATCCTTCATGGTGTATTAAAATTGTACCACTACAAGTTGAAATCACTGCACCAGATCTTCCCAAATGACACAGCTAAGCGAGTGCAATTCGCAAATTGGGCTTTGTCGAAAATCGACGGAAATCCACAATGGCTGCTCAATATCTTGTGGACAGACGAGGCTCATTTTTCATTTCATGGAACAGTCAATACCCATAACTGTAGAATCTGGGCAAAGGAAAACCCACATTCCTACAGTGAGGAGCCCGTATATTCCCCACATGCTACTGTTTGGTGTGGATTCACTGAGTCTATTATTGTGGACCCTTTTTTCTTTGAACAGCCCTGTGCAAAAGCAGGCTGGCAGACGTGCTCAATTAATGGAACACACTACTTGCAAATGCTAATGGAGAAAGCGATACCTTGCTTATTGGAACATAATGTCCTTGACACAGTGACATTCATGCAAGACGGGGCACCTCCTCATATCACAAACAAAGTGAAGACGTTCCTGAGCAAAACCTTTACTGAAGAACGATTAAGCAGCCGTCACTGTACAATTGAATGGCCCCTTCGCTCATCGGACTTAACACCCCTAGATTTTTGGATCTGGGGTTACGTAAAGTCGCGAGTGTACCACAACTGCCCATCTTCTTTAGTGCAGTTAAAGGATGCCATTCGCCACGAAATCTCCAGCATCCATCCGGATATGCTACATGCTGCAGTTAACGGTGCTGTCACTCGCTTGAAACAACTCGCTTTAATATATAAGGAAAGTATTGTGACGGGGTGGAAAATTCGAATTCAAGTTTTCGACGGGAGAGCACGTTTCAAGCATCCCTGATCACGAATCAAACATTTTTGAAGTGATGCCTGTGTGTGTGTGTGTGTGTGTGAAAGTATGTATGCGTGTGTGTTTGTATGTGTGTGTCAGTGAGTCTGTGGAGACGATAACTGACGAACGAATGTACGAATTCGAACGATATGTGGTACAAAAATCACAATCCGTAAACACTGGAAGCTTATTGTTTTATACGCAATCGAATGTTCAACCCCCCCCCCCCCTAAATTTTCGAGTGAAATTTTGAAAAAATCGTCAAAAAATCAAACCGCTATTAAAGTTACGCAAATAGACATTTCTTATGTAATTATTCATTAGAAAACGATTGACATAAATTTTAGAACGCTAACATGAACCGTTCTCGAGATATTGCATATTTTTCAAAAAAATTATCAATAAGTTATATAAAATAAAAAAAGAATATTTCCTATTGAGAAACATGTTCACTTTTCATATGTAATCCCATGCGATAAATTTGGTGACATCATTCTCGTGGCTCTAGCTCGTTCCATTCATGAAAAAAGATACTTTGAGTAATACTTTTGTATTTGAACGCCAATAGTCATTTATCTGCTGTAAGAATAACTTATTTCTTCGTCCATAACGCTTGGCGAGATTTTGGCGGCGAATTTGGTGGAATGTCGTCAACTTAGCGACATTTTTAATTGTTGCCAAATTAACAAAAATCTCGCCAATTTGATAAAAATGACGCTAAATCAAAGAAAATGACGACTACTTGAAGAAAATTCAATATTTTGGAAGGAATATAAGTATCTACTATAAGAATAACATTTTTTTTAACTGTAAAAGTAGTATATTCATTGCATTATATAAGGAAAGTCATGTGTTGCCCACATGAGATTTTTTTTATTATCACAGTACTAAAATAATTTATTTTACTTAAAAACTTAAAACCATGGATGTAAAAGTACTTTCTAACTCCATACTTAAAACTTCATCGAATAAAGCAATGCTATGAATCGTCTGATTCTCTATGTGAAATCGATGATCATTTCATTTATATCACCTATATTCTTAACTCCAGAGCTAAATAATTTTGCGTTAAAAATTCAGCAATTCCTATACAATTCATCTTACAGCTTGATTTGTGTACATTCTGCATACGTTAAAATTAGACTTCGTTGTAGAAATAATCAAAGTTTGATGATCATTTAAATTAAAAAATATTGTAATTGCCTTGACGCTGGATATAGATGCACAGAAAATACGCAAAAATAAGGCGATTTTAGGATGGATGTTATGCTAAATATAAATTTAAAAGAACTTTAAAAACTACGATTTTGACACTGGGAAAAATATGGATGCCATATTTTATTTTGAAGTTGGTCACGCGATCTCTTCATATAATATGGGCTGTTGTTGTCGAGACCCAGACCATCCGACCTACCAGAAAGGTGTGGAAACCCCAGGCCGTCCGACTCGTCCAGAGGACATGAGTAACTATTTGGACGACCGGGAATCTACCAGAAAGGTGTAAGGTAACTGTTTGGACGGCCGGGAAGTGCCACCCAATTTAGACTGGAACCCAGTGGGGGAGGCATCCACAGGGACCGTACCCTCCTTCCCCTACCACCAACCTCTCGGAAGGACTTACGGATCCACATGTTTAACGTGATCGTACTCCGCGTGAACACGGCGACAGTTTTGGCAGTGGCTGGAATCGAACCTGGGCCTACCGAGTGCAACTCCAGCGCGCTAACCAATGGGCTACCGCGCCCCATATAATATGGGTTGTTGTTGTTGTTGAGACCCAGACCGTCCGACCTACCAGAAAGGTGTAAGGTAACTGTATGGACGGCCGGGAAGTGCCACCCAATTTAGACCGGAACCCAGTGGGGGAGGCATCCACAGGGACCGTACCCTCCTTCCCCTACCACCAACCTCTCGGAAGGACTTACGGACCCACATGTTTAACGTGATCGTACTCCGCATGAACACGGCGGCATTTGTGGTAGCGTGCAAATCTAGCGCGCAAACCACGGGGATACCGCACCCGAGATGGCCAACAGCACGCGGTGTTCCGAGGTGGTCACCCACCAAGTACTAACCGCGCCCGATGCTGCTTGACTTCGGTGATCTAACGAGAACCGGTGTTTTCAGCATGGTACGGCCGTTAGTCCCCCATATAATATGGGTTGAAGGCCCAGACCACACGACCAACCCAGGGGGTTTATGGTATCAAGTTGTGTGGCCGGCATATAATATGGGTGTAATTATTATTTTAATTTTTATTTAAAGAACTACCGAGCATATTTTACCGAATTTTTTATATATTTTAAAGGATAATTCGAAGATTTTCTAAAATTTTCAAAGCAATTTGCGAATTTTAACTTCGCTTGAAAGATGTTTGAAATATTAGGTCCCATAGTGTTCAATGTATTTCACTTTTTCAACCCGGGTTCAATCCAAAACTAATTGGGTGATATTATTCATTTACATATCAATTTGTCCCACAGACAGTCTGAGCAACATACTAAAATTTCCTTTTGATTAAATCATTTTTACGGTAGTTCTCGTGCGATAGGGCAGACATACTGACAGACAGAATGGCCAAAGTCATAAATAATTTTCAACTTCGTTGGAAAGTTTTAATAAATTGGAATTAATAACTTATTTTTGTATTTGGAATATTTAGGCTTTTTAGCAAATAAAAAAAACATCCAGTAAATAGGATTCTTTAATTCAAAGTTTTGGATATTAGAAAATTCTTCGCTGGTAAATCCTCTTTTCGGATTCTTTTAATCTTGTTCAGGAAATCTTGTATCTTTTGTATGTGTAGAAACTAAATTCAGCCGGAAATTAAAACAAAGCTACCAGGTTTTGTCAAGGGATGTCAGACTATTTCTTTAATTAGGAAAATGTTTGTTTTTCTTTAGTTAGACGTTAAGCGCTTTTAAGGTAATAATTTTTGAGCTAAAACTGTAGATTCAAACAGACGAATACGTAAAAATAAAGATTTCTTAAAGGTATGTATTTTCGACAGTTGATGTTTCAGACGTGTGAGTGCCGCTTTTAAACAAGTTATTCAATAAAGAATAGCTGTAATAAATCGTAAATACTTAAAAAATATAAACACGAGAATTCATTTTTTATATTGATGTTTACGGATTGGTTTTAAAATCTTTATGTATTTTGAAATTTATGGAAAAATAATTCAAAATGCTGTTCGAGAAAACAAGTCTAAAAACAAAGTAGTTTGCTTAATTCGCTCACAATAAATTTTAATAATGCGTTTAAGTGTAAAAATATATCTATATATACAGCGTGGCCATAATTCAAAAGGAGCTGTTTAGATCCGAATAGTCAAGAATCTGTTAGAGCAAAATAAATTTTGAGTAAACCCAATTTAGACCACGAGGTTTTGATTTTTAATAATTTACTAACATGCTCCTTGAAATTGCTTTATTCTGTGAGGAAAATGTGTATTTCCAACTCCCTGATTACATATAAATTGAGCTTTTGCTCAACGATGATTGTGATTTCAAAATAAGATAGCAATTTAATTATGAGCATTTTGTGCAGGATTTCTTCAATTATTTTAATATTTTTGCAATACGAATTATATATTATCTGATCTGAAATTAGTTTAATTTAAATCAGACGTACAATGTTTATGTTTCATTTCAAGCCATTAAATAATAATTATTATTATTACTGAAAGTTGTCGTTTAATAATTAATAATAAGAGCGGGATCACCATGCAAAAAGGGATATTTAGAGTGTAAGAGCTGTAAGCGATCGGATCGTAGGAAAATTTTACATATTTTAAGGATTATGTACCATTGAATACAAATGTATGAGGAAATCAGGGGGAGACTTACACTTCAATATTTGGTAATCAGTTAGGAACATATAATATGAATTAAATGGGAATAGAGTGTAGTTGCTCTGGGCTAGTACAGCTATTGTAAAATATTGCTTAAAACATGTATATTTTTCAGAAACTTTTTGTCAAATTATATATTGATTCTAATACCTAAAATATCTTCATGGCATGTTGTCTGTCACCAAAGAAAAATAATATTAAAGACAGCAAAAGTTTTTCATAAAGTAAAACAATTTGAGCAAAGATTATAAAAATGAGCAGCATATTTAAGAACACAGAAAAGAAATTTTTGTAAGCATCTGCTTCAAGGATGCTCTGGAACTAACTCATTCGTCGGTGCTAGACAACCAACAATCCGGAAATCAAAAAGACGGAAAGGACACCATTCGCGACTCTAAGTTGGCAGTAACAATGCATCATACAACTTTTTCGAGGATATGCTGGGCCTCAGTCGTCAGTCATAGACAACCAACAAACCTGAAGTCAAAAAGACGAAATAGGCACCATTCACGAGTGTCATTTGTAAATTTTGTCAGTGCTAGAAAACCAGCAAACCCAATATCAAGATGAAGAAATGAGCACTATTCGTGCCTCTAATTTGCATCTTCCAGTAATAAATAACCAACAAACCTGAAGTCAAAAAGAATAAATATTTACCAGTGGTACGACTCATTCGTCTCTTTCGTCAGTGTAAGACTACCGACAAACCTTAAGTATTTAAGACCAAAAAGGCACCATTCGTGCATTTCATTCGTCTCTGTCGTAGTGATAGACAACCAACAAACCTGGGATCAAAAATTCGAAATGGATACCATTAATGTATCTCATTCTTCAGGAACAATACATCTGTTTCGAGGATGTGCTGGATATCTTTCGTCATTGATAGACAACCAACAAACCGAAGCCAAAAGTTGAAGTAGGTATCATTCGTGCGTCTCATTCGTCTTTTCTGTCAATACTAGACAATCAACAAACCCAAAGTCAAAGACGAAATTGGCAGCATTCGTGCCCTTTTTGTCAGTGCTAGACAACCAACTAACCCGAAATAAAATACAAAACGAAATAGACGCCATCGTCCTTCTAATTCGTCTCTTCCTTTGCTATACAACCGACAAACCTGAAGGCAAAATAGAGGAAATGGGCATCATTTGTGCCTCTCATTCGTCAGGAACGATGCTGCATACATGTTTCGAGGATATGCAAGATCTCATTCGTCAGTGATAAAGACCAACAAACCCGAAATAAAAAAGACAAAAACAAGGCACCATTCGTTAGGCGTCACATTCCTCTCTTTTGTCAGTGCTAGAGAACCAACAAACCCGAAGTAAGTCAAAAATGCGAAATTAGCATCATTCATGCCGCTTCTTCGACAGTGCAAGACACCCAACAAACACGAAGTCAAAACGACGAATTAAGCACCATTCGTGCGCCACATTCGTCTCTGCCGTCAGTGTTAGACAATCAAAAAACCTGAAGTCAAAAAGACGAAATAGGCACCACTCGTGTCTTTCATTCGTCAGAATCATTGGAGCATACGTCTCTTTTAAGGATATGCTGAAACTCTTTCGTCGCTGATAGACAACAAATATACCCGAAGTCAAAAAGATGAAATAGAAATAATTCGCGCCTCTTACTCGATGTGCTAAACATCAAACAAACTATAACTAAGTTAAAACGAATAAACAGGCATCATTCATGCCTCACGTTCGTAGGACTAAGTTACAAACAAACCTAAGAAACGAAATGGACACCATTCGTGCCTCTCATTTATCAGGAATTCGTTTCGAGACATGCTGGATCTCTTTTGTCAGTGCTAGACATCCAACATACATGAATTCAAGAAAACGAAATGGGCACCATTTGTTCTTACTCGTCAGAAACAATGCCGCATACGTCTGATTTAAGGATATGATGGATCTCTTTCGTCGGTGATAGACGACCAAGAAACCCGGGATCTGACAGCCCAGTGGTTAGCGCGATGGGATTGCACTCGAACGACCCAGGTTGGATTCATACCTCTGCCTAAACTGTCTCCATGTTCACGCGGAGTATTTTCATGTTAAACATCTGGGTCCGTAAGTCTTTCTGATAACTTTGTGGTAGGGGAAGGAGGGTTCGGTCTCTGTGGATGCTTCCTTCACTGCTTTCAATACTAAAAAATCTGATGTGGGCAACACATGACTTTCCTTATATAATGTAATCAATTTACTACTTTTACAGTAAAGAAATAGGTTTTTCTTATAGTAGATACGAATATTCTTTCCAAGACATTGAATTTTCGACAATGAGTCGTCATTTTCATTGATTTAGCGTCATTTTTATCCATTTGGCGAGATTTTCGCTAATTTGGCAACATTTCAGAAAGTCGCCAAGTTGGCGACATTCCGCCAAATTCGTCGCCAAAATCTAGCCAAGCGTTATGCACTAAGAAATAAGTTATTCTTACAGCCGATAAATGGCTATTGGCGTCCAAATACAAAAGTGTTACTCAGAGTATCTTTTTTCATGAATGGAACGAGCTAGATCCACGAGAATGATGTCACCCAATTTATCGCATGGTATTACATATGAAAAGTGAACATGTTTATCAATAGGAATTTTTTTTTATTTTATATGACTTTTTAATATGTTTTTTGAAAAATGTACAATATCTCAAAAACGGCTCGTGTTAGCGTTCTAAAATATATGTCAATCGTTTTCTATTGAAAAATTACATAAGAAATGTCTATTTGCGTAACCTTATTAGTGGTTTTGATTTTTCGACGATTTTTTCAAAATTTCATTCGAAAATTTAGGGGGGTTCTGAACATTCGATTGCGTATAAAAACAATAAGCTTCCAGTGTTTACGGATTGTGATTTTTGTACCAAATTTGGTTCAAATCGGTCCATTCGTTCGTCAGTTATCGCCTCCACAGACCCACTGACACACACACACACACACACACAGACATCACTTCAAAAATGTTTGATTCGTGATCAGGGTTGCTTGAAACGTGCTCTTCCGTCGAAAACTCGAATTCAAATTTTCGACCCCGTCACAATACTTTCCTTATACATTATGTATATACGGAAAGTAATAGGCACCATTTCTGTCGCTCATTCGTTTCTTTCGCCAGTGCTAGATAGCAAACAAAACCTGTCCAAAAGATGAAATAATCAACATGCATGCGTCTCATCTGTCCTTTTCGTCCGTCAGTGGTAGACAACAAACAAACCCAAAGTCAAAAACAAGAAATGGGCACCATTCCTATCTGGCATTCGTCCTGGGCAAACTACAACAGGTACCATACGTCTGTTGGTGCTCCTTTGTTACTACATCTTCTTTATGATCGCCCCCCTAAGACTTGAATTACCTCACTATAAGACAGTGTCATTAGAATGATCATAAGACAAACCTTCTTTTAGCTTTTTTAGGTGACATTTTCTGTTTATTGTGGGCCATGCAGCTGTTATGTATTGACATAATGTATTGTGATATATTATAAGCGGACTGCAAAATTTTCGAGCGCTGTTTATAATTTTTCAAAATAATTTTTAGTTTTCCAAAAGGCACCCCTCTTGTAATTTGACACCTAGAACGTCCTTTGAAATTCGACAGTTCACTTTTTTTATTTAACTAGGGGGCTCTGCCCCCTGCTTGCTACTCTTACCCAACCTCCTACTCGCTGTGCTCGCTTTATGACTATCTCTCCCAAAAATTCTACTTTCAAACATATCTTTACTTTACTATCCCTGCCTATTTTCCACAGGAGGTAAAAGCAGGGATTTTTCTTAGTCCAGAGAATCTAAAATCCCTTGATTCTGAGCTCGCGTCGCGAGTTAATTTATTTCCAAACTACAGTTTACATGAATAAACGGTTTATTTCATCATGTTACCCTATAATTTTTCTATAAATGTACCAAATTTCATATTTTTGTATGCTATAGATTTTGCGGTACGAGAGAGAAATCGATAGTCGTGCCGATTCGAAAAAAATCACTTTAAAAGTGCTTAAAAAGTAAAATATCTCAAAAACTGCATCGGAATTAAAAAATCTGATGTGGGCAGCACATGACTTTCCCTGCAGACTTATATCCATGTTCTCTTTATTTTAATTAAATTTATTTCACTTTTAATTCAATTTTCGTTCTCATTCGGTAACCGGACTTATTATTTTCCTTATATACATAATGTATAAGGAAAGTATTGTGACGGGGTCGAAAATTCGAATTCGAGTTTTCGACGGAAGAGCACGTTTCAAGCATCCCTGATCACGAATCAAACATTTTTGAAGTGATGTCTGTGTGTGTGTATGTGTGTGTGTGTGTGTGTGTGTGTGTGTGTGTGTGTGTGTGTGTGTGTGTGTGTGTGTGTGTGTGTGTGTGTGTGTGTGTCAGTGAGCCTGTGGAGACGATAACTGACGAACGAATGGACCGACTCGAACCAAATTTGGTACAAAAATCACAATCCGTAAACACTGGAAGCCTATTTTCGAATGAAATTTTGAAAAAATCGTCAAAAAATCAAATCCGCTAATAAAGTTACGCAAATAGACATTTCTTATGTAATTTTTCATTA
Source organism: Amaurobius ferox (assembly GCA_951213105.1). NCBI lineage: Eukaryota > Metazoa > Arthropoda > Arachnida > Araneae > Amaurobiidae > Amaurobius > Amaurobius ferox. The sequence continues at coordinate 144,950,486 of OX578137.1, forward strand.
GGAAACGATTGGCATAAATTTTAGAACGCTAACACGGACCGTTCTCGAGATATTGTACATTTTTCAAAAAAATTATGAAAAAGTCACATAAAAAAAAAAATTCCTATTGAGAAACATGTTCACTTTTCATATGTAATACTATGCGATAAATTGAATGACATCATTCTCGTGGATCTAGCTCGTTCCATTCATGAAAAAATATTCTTTGAATAATACTTTTGTATTTGAACGCCAATAGTCATTTATCTGCTGTAAGAATAACTTTTTTTCTTAGTGCATAACGCTTGGCGAGATTTTGGCGACGAATTTGGCGGAATGTCGCCAACTTGGCGACTTTTTTGAAATGTTGCCAAATTAATGAAAATCTCGCCAAATGGATAAAAATGATGCTAAATCAATGAAAATGACGACTAATTGTAGAAAATTCAATATCTTGGAAAGAATATTAGTATCTACTATAAGAAAAACCTATTTTTTTACTGTAAAAGTAGTAAATTCATTACATTATATAAGGAAAGTCATGTGTTGCCCACATCAGATTTTTTTCAAAGGTGGCGTAGAGAAAATACGAAAAACTAAAATATCTCGAGAACGGCTAGTCCTAATGTAATGGGGTTGGTCTTATTCTTTTCTTCACTAAACATTACGTAATAAACAAGTATTTAATGGATATATTTGAGCATACGTAGTTCTTTAGTTTAGATTTGGACGATTTTTGCGGGCCATTCTGCAAAAAAAGGCAGGTTATTTTTTTCTGAATCGTACCAAAATCTAATCAGCACCAGGGTGACCTATACGTAACTTATCTACCGAATTTTGTGAAATTCGGTCCATTAGTTCTTTAGCTACAGTGGATACAAGCTTTTGCGGGTCATTTCACAAAAAAGGCGGGTTCTTTTATTCCGAATCATACCCAAAACTAATCAGCACCAGCCCCGCCCACAAGTGACTTACCTACAAAATTTTGTGAAATTCGGTCCATTAGTTTTTTAGTTAGAGTGGATACAAAATCTGCACAGACAGACACACAGACAGACAGACACACACACAGACGTCACGCTAAAAAGGGTTATTTCGTATTCTAGAGGTCTCGAAACGTGTAGATCTGTCGAAAACTCGAGTTGCGATTTTCGGCATGATTCCAATACTTTCCCTATACATTACCATGTATTGCAGGGAAAGTAAAAATCTGATGTGGGCAGCACATGACTTTCCCTGCAGACTTATATTGACGTTCTCTTTATTTTAATTAAATTTATTTCACTTTTAATTCAATTTCCGTTCTCATTCTGTAACCGGGCTTATTTCCAAAGGTGGCGTAGGGAAAGTACGAAAAACTAAAATATCTTGAGAACGGCTAGTCCTAGTGAAATGGGGTTGGTCTTATTCTTTTCGTTGTTAAAAATTACGTATTAAACAAGCATTTAATAGATATATTTGAGCATGCGTAGTTCTTTAGTTTAGATTTTGATGATTTTTGCGGGCCATTTTGTAAGAAAAGGCAGGTTATATTTTTCCGAATCGTACCAAAATCTAATTAGCACCAGGAAGACCCACAAGTGACTCATCTACCGAATTTTGTGAAATTCGGTCCAGTAGTTTTTTTGCTAGAGTGGATACAACCTTTTGCGGGCCATTTCGCTCAAAAAGGCGGGTTCATTTATCCCGAATTGTATCCAAAATTAATCAGCACCAGCCCCGCCCAAAAGTGACTTACCTACCAAATTTTGTGAAATTCGGTCCATTAGTTTTTCAGTTAGAGTGGATACAAAATCTGCACAGACAGACACACAGACAGACAGACAGACAGACAGACACACACACAGACGTCACGTTGAAAATGGTTTTTTCGTATTCTAGAGGTCTCGAAACGTGTAGATCCGTCGAAAACTCGAGTTGGGATTTTCAGCATGATTCCAATACTTTCCCTATACATTACCATGTATTGCAGGGAAAGTAAAAATCTGATGTGGGCAGCACATGACTTTCCCTGCAGACTTATATTAACGTTCTCTTTATTTTAACTAAATTTATTTCACTTTTAATTCAATTTTCGTTCTCATTCGGTAACAGGGCTTATTTTCAAAGGTGGAGTAGGGAAAGTACGAAAGACTAAAATATCTCGAGAACGGCTAGTCCTAGTGTAATGGGGTTGGTCTTATTATTTTCGTCGTTAAAAATTACGTCTTAAATCAGCATTTAATGGATATATTTGAGTATACCCAGTTCTTTAGTTTAGATTTGGACGATTTTTGCGGGCCATTTTGCAAAAAAAGGCTGGTCATTTTTTTCCGAATCGTACCAAAATCTAATCAGCACCAAGGTAACCCACAAGTGACTCATCTACCGAATTTTGTGAAATTCGGTCCATCAGTTTTTCAGTTAGAGTGGATACAAGCTTTTGCGGGCCATTTCGCAAAAAAAGACGGGTTCTTTTATTCCGAATCGTACCCAAAACTAATCAGCACCAGCCCCGGCCACAAGTGACTTACCTACAAAATTTTGTGAAATTCGGTCCATTAGTTTTTTAGTTAGAGTGGATACAAAATCTGCACAGACAGACACACAGACACACAGACACACAGACACACAGACACACAGACACACAGACACACACACAGACACACACACAGACGTCACGCTAAAAATGGTTTTTTCGTATTCTAGAGGTCTCGAAACGTGTAGATCCGTCGAAAACTTGAGTTGCGATTTTCGACATGATTCCAATACTTTCCCTATACATTACCATGTATTGCAGGGAAAGTAAAAAGGGTTCCGTCTTGCAGAATTTCACCCATATAGGTACTTGCTTGCAAAAATTCGTGGTCATGCTATTGTTAGTTTATCCAGAACGCGAGACCGAAACTCAAATATTTTGTCTTTGATTTTGGTATTAAATATTTCTTAAATTACAATATATATCTAAAAACGATTTTGTTTAGCGTATTCTCCAATGCCAAGTGTGCTAAAGTTTTCAAATATAATAAATTATTGTAGTATTGTGATCATTTTTAAAATATCACCGCTAAATTTATTTTAGATGTTTAAATGAAATTGCATTGCAGTTAGAAAGTGTTGCATAATCAATGCTTTCTGCATGATTAATCTTTATTGTTTCTCTACAAGTGTACCAAATTTCATTTTTATATGCAATAATTTTTGTGGTACGGATCAAAGGATCCCGAGAAACCAGATATTTCTCAAACAGCGGCGTCGGTAGCTTTAGCTATTTTTTTTAATATAGAGAGATATATTTACATAATAATGAATTTCTGATTAATTTCTTACATAATTCCTCGCTTAATTTCTTATATAACTGGAGCATATACACTCAGGAATTAATTTCGCATGTAGTTAATATTTTATCAAAATACTCCGCTGAATGACTAACACCATTGACACAATTTATGGAGCAAAAATACTCCGCTCATTAAAATGCATTGATAAAATGTTTCAGTGAAAATACTTTAAGCGGGAGTTTTGAATAATTGCCATCATTAAAAATCAACTGGCGTTAAATATATTATTCTTCAACTTTTAATATATAGTCTCTTTAATCATAAAGAAAATGCAGCATTTACTGCAGAGAGAATGAAAACTGGAATCCTCTAATTTCTTCCTAATCCGAAAAAATATAATTATTTTTCTTTGTTTAATGCGAAAGAGGGCGAAAATATGATATGGAACAGTCGACTGATTTAAATTGCTCCTCCATTATTCAATTCAATCTTTATTATCTTTTTAGAGTCATTTATAATTTTTTTTATTGTTTTGTCCTTGGGTTTATAATTCATCTTTTAAATTTTTCGCTTCTATGGTTCATTTCCGGACATTTTGCTTTTTTTATTTGCCACTATAAGTACTTTTTTTGCTTTACTCAATTTTTTGATAGATATTTTCAATAGCTTATCTCTAAATTTTGTAGTGAGTTCATGTTATTCATTTTTTCAACGATTTTTGAATAAGAGAAAGTTTGTAATCGCAGTTGAATAAAAATAATTGGCTAAAATATTGTAATATATATAATTACCAATGACTAAAATGATGTTTTATGGGTCTCAAAGTATTAAAGAAAGAACTACTATGGTTTCCTTATGCTTCCCTTTAATTCCCTATTGAAGTACTCTAGAGCTGCAGAAGTAGGGTCTAATAATAGGAAAGTGACTATACAGAGCGTGTTTGTAGCGCCTCTAGCGGAGAAATGAGAAAGTTTAAAATACTATCTTGAAAACAAAGCAAGATAGACGAAATTTTTAATTACGAAGTTGTAGACTGCTTTCTATTTAATATGAAATTACGTATAGTTTCACACATAACATGTACACAGACGATAAACATGAGTAAAAGGAAAGCGATAAATATGCAAATGCCTCTAACACAATTAGTACGTTCTTACAGAAAGCAAACAAATGCAAAATACCTGACGTGTGCTTTCTTTAATGAAGTACTGAGTGATAATGTCATAAGCATCCTTTATATACTTTGATGCAAATGTCTTCTTTGCTAGTGAAGTAAGTACTTCTAAAGGAAATAGCTAGAAATACGCATGGAAAAATAATAATCCATGCCATAAGCTAATTTGAATTAATTTAGAATCAATCTTTTTTTAAATAAACAATAAATGTTGTAAAATTAGTATGCAAATATAGAAAATAGTAGTTAAAATAAATTTACTTCAAAATTTGTCAATCGATAGCGAATGTTATTTTTCTTACCAGTAGATCTTGTATTTGCAGCTTTAGAAAACTTTAATCGAAAGTTAAAGGAATGCATAAGGACTTAGAAAGGACCCTGTAAATAGTGTTGTTGTTGTTGAGACCCAGACCGTCCGACCTACCAGAAAGGTGTTGAAGACCCAGACCTTCCGACTCATCCGAAGACTTGAGTAACCATTTGTACGGCCGGGACTAGAAAGGTGTTGCTGTTGTTATTGTTGAGACCCAGACCGTCCGACCTACCAGAAAGGTGTAAGGTAACTGTTTGGACGGCCGGGAAGTGCCATCCAATTTAGACCGGAACCCAGTGGGGGAGGCATCCACAGGGACCGTACCCTCCTTCCCCTACCACCAACCTCTCCGAAGGACTTACGGACCCACAGGTTTAACGTGATCGTACTCCGCATGAACACGGCGGCATTTGTGGCAGCGTGCAAATCTAGCGCGCAAACCACGGGGATACCGCACCCGAGATGTGCCAACAGCACACGGTGTTCCGAGGTGGTCACCCACCAAGTACTAACCGCGCCCGATGCTGCTTGACTTCGGTGATCTAACGAGAACCGGTGTTTTCAGCACGGTACTGCCGTTGGCCCGACTAGAAAGGTGTAAGGTAACTGTTTGGACGGCAGGGGCGGCCACCCATTTTAGGCCGGAATCCAGTGGGGGAGGCATCCACAGGGACCGTATCCTCCTTTCCCCATCTCCAACCTCTCGGAAGGACTTACTCACCCACGTGTATAGCATGATCGTATTCCGCGTGAACATGGCGACAATTTTGGTAGCGGAGGAAATCGAACCCGGGCCTACCGAGTGCAAATTCCGCGCGCCAACCACTGGGCTATCGCGCCCCCTGTAAATAGTGTGAAAAGTAAAATTCGAAGTCGACCTTCTTCAACAAGTTGTGCTACATATTTTAATGTTACGAGTAGATGAAGTGGACATCTATGATAGAGAAAATGGGGGAGTTCTCTTAAGTCATTAACTAAAAAAATTTGTATATTAGAAAGCTTTAGAGCGTTGTCAAATTAATATTAAAAATATATTGGGTATGGAAGCCAAAATCTTCTTGAGTAGAATTCCATCGCTTGCCGCTTGAAGAATACACTTTCGTATGTACAGCTTCGAATAGTAGAAGTAGCTTCATATGAAACACATTTGCTTATATAATAAAATAAGCTGAAAACTAATGAAAATAGTAACCGTAACGTCTGATAATGAATGATGACTGTTCCGAAACAAATTTTAATGCAGCAGTCTTTTGTCGGTTTTATGCAACCTTGAAGAGTATAAGATATATCATTTCGTCTCAATAACATGATGCAGTACAATTTTGTCTCTGATGCATTTTTGTAATGTTTTTAGTTCAGGGACTAGAGAAGTGAAATTCATCAGTTTACCGATAAGGAACGCAATCATCAATGTCATAGGATGAACCAGCGTTACTTTATTGTACCTACACATAATTTTTGTGGGTGCAATACAATTACGGCCCTAGCTAGGATTTAATATAAAAATTTTCAGCAGTGAAAGTGAGTTATATGCATTTTTGCTGCCCAGTGGCTGAAGTAAAAATATGTATATAATTACAACTTGTTGTAGTTTAATTGGGAAAAATTGATTGGGATTGATTTCGGGGGGGGGGGGGGGGCTGTCCTTAAGATTCCCCTCTGCCTACGCCCTTGCAATACATGCAAAAATGTGTTGAAAATTATTTGATGAGTACAGTTTTACTTTTGCATCCTATGTGTGTGCGCGTGTGTGTGTGTCTATATGTATGCATATATACATCTTCTGTGTTTGCGTGCGTACATGTTTATTTGTAGTACTTAAGGATAATTTACAAGCTTTTAAATTTGGATTTAACGATCATAGCATTAGCGATCATAGCATTAATAACCGCAGTTTAGCGATCATAGCATTAATAACCGCAGGTTAGCGATCATAGCATTAATAACCGCAGTTTAGCGATCATAGCATTAATAACTGTAATTTAGCGTTCATAGCATTAATAACCGCAATCGGGATGTTTTTAACCTGATTGGAGTCCATCTCGGCAATACACTTGTACATGGAATTAACATAATCAACTTGATTGTTTGCATGTATTTTGTCTACTTGATTGTTGTCATGTTTTTTTTTTACTTTTTCATGCAATGAGTTTCTTAAACTTAAATTGACTTAACTGTTCTGTCTGCTTAATTTATTGATTTATTGTAAACGTTTTCATATTATTCCCCCTTCTTGCCATATCAAAAACACCTTAATAAAGTTTCTAATGAGCGAATTATTCATCGCGCCGAATTTAAACTGCTTTGTAATTCTATTCGAGAATTACGTATTGATATCAATTTTTGTGAGAGTTCTTGTTATTTTTGGTATAGTGAATTCGCTGCCTGTTCCCATCAAACCATTGTGGATTCATTTTTTGAGTATGTGCATATACATCTATTCCACATCGACAATAATTTAGAAATTCGGCATGTAAAAAAACTTTCCAGCTGGACTAACCGATGTAAAGTGTTTAAGGATTATCGTGAAGGTTTTCAACCCAAGTATTTGCACATCTCTAATTGTACTCCCAATCGTGTTCCTTTTGCGATGAATGATATATATATTCCGCCATCCACTCAACACCCTACTTTTAAATATTCTCGTTTTGACCTGCGTGAGCTTAACCCTACCCTTTTTTCCCAGTTTAAAGTCCCAAATCCTTTTCCGGTTGTGAATTGTACTTCTCAGGCTATTTCCTCAATTCAGCGTTTTGCCCGTGAGAGAGGCCCGAAATTTGCTTATCCAGCTGTTAATTCTGATTTTATAAATTTAATTCCCCCTGTGGAGGATGCTCTGCTTCATGTGGCTCATGGCCATAAGGATATAGGCCGTTTTATTATGTATCGGTCTATTACTAATTTTCAAAATGAGAAGAAATTTAAAAGTAAAAATAAAAGTAAAAATAATACTGGTTTAGATGTTCTTTTGCATATTACAATCGCTGAACTTAATAAACTTAAATCTAATTACGACTTACAACTTAATATCTAAATAAACTTAACTAATAAACTTAAATCTAATTACGAGTTATATTATCAGCTGATAAGACTAAACAACTTATTCCTGCCAATCAAGTAGATTATGTTAATTTAATGCAGAATTGTATTGCCGGGATGGATTGCAATCAGGTTAAAAATTCCCGATTGAGGGAATTAATGCTAAACTTAAAAAAACAGCCTATTTTCGTTCTATCATTAAATATGCTGTTTTCCCGAACTTCGCATCAACTTCCACAAATTTTTGGATAAATTAAATTACATAAAGTTAATCGTCCCATGTGTCCATTTAGAGAAAACGCTGGCTTATTTCCTTAAACCATTTTTTAATAATCATAGTTATTCCATTAGATCTACTGAAAATTTTATTAAAATTCTGTTTAATACTAATGCTGTTCCAAATAGCACCTTCCACAGTTTTGGCGTTGTTTCTTTATAGTGTTTCCTAGTGTTCTTGTTAGTAATGCTATTGATATTATAGCCAAAAAACTTCAAAGTCAAAATTATAAAATTCCCTCTATCGACGCAATAATTTCTGCATTGAACACTGTTGTGGAGGCTAATTACTTTGGTTTCCGCGACAGTATTTACTTACAAGCCTCTGGTGCCCCTATGGGTAGCCCTTTATCTGGCATTTATGCCGAAGCTGTTTTTCAGGAGCTCGAGAACGAGATTTTGCCTTTTATAACGTTTAAACTTATTCTTTGGTGCCGCTATGTTGATGATGTTTTTATAATTTGGGATCATGATTTAAAGAATCACCAGCTTTTGGATAAAGTTATTGATTTTTGCCCCTCTATCAATTTTACCGTTGAGCATGAGTCTCATTTCTTTTACCGTTTTTGGATGTTCTTCTTTCCCGTAACTCTCTTGGTTTTCATACCTCTATTTTTCGTAAACCCACTTTTACTAACTCTTGTATCCCTGCTAATTCGTCTTATGCTATATCCTCTAAAAAAGCTTCTTTTAACGCTTATTTTAATCGTGACTTTAATGTTTGCTCTTCTATTTTGGCTTTAACTAATGAAATTAACTTCATCTTTAATCTCGGCCATGATGCCGCTTATTACTTTGAGCTTGCTTATACAATTTTCGCTCATATTCCCGGTAAATTTATTCAACCTAATACCAAACTTGCTGCTGTTGTTGACCTTATGCCGTATAAATCTAGTCTTCCGCATCACCCGACGACTTTTCGTCCTCTCATTCAATGTTGCGATGAATTTACGTTTAAACCTGCTCACATGAATATTACTACTTTATTCAAACGCATACGTATGAATAAGTTTAGGGATAGAGATAACTTAAAAATAAATTAAAAAAAGCGTTGAAAGTTATCATTAACAACATATTGGGCAAGAGCCTATATTGGTAGTACTAATATAGGCTCTTGCCCAATATTTTGTTAATGATAACTTTCAACGCTTTTTTTTAAATTTCTTTTTAATTAGTTGCAATAACCCTCGTAATATAATTCTTTATGAATCCCTATTTATTTATATGTACCGTGATTCCAGTTGTAATTTTGATCCTGTGCAGATTTTAAGTTACGCTTGGCGACTTGTTCTCAACTCTATGCGTGTCAGACCTCTACATAGTTATCTGTGACGTTTCCTTTTGATGTAATTTATGCTTTTGCTGAATTTCGAACATGTTTCATTTTCTCTTTTATATTTGTATTTAATACTTGTTTAATCTTAAATTTTCTGTTTATAATATAATTTAATGTAATTTTGTAATCATTCGAACTTAAATATCGTGTTTATAATGCAATTTTTATCATAGTCCCGTAGATGATTTATGCAAATTTTGTCTGCCGATTTGGTCTGTGTATAATCTTCTTACACGGTAATTTTACATAGCCACTGATGAAGGGCATGGTACCCGAAAGCGCTCTGGTCTTTTTTAGTGAAGGGTATGCTGACACCCGAAAGCGCTCTGACCTACTTTTATTATTTGTACGTCAAAAAGGATGGTTTTCATTAAATTACCTTTTAATCTACCAATTGTTGCTTTTGATTTAATACTCCAATTGGGTGATATTATTCTTTTACATTCCCATATGACCCACAGACCGTCTGAACAAAATACTAAAATTTCATAAAGATAAAGTCATTTTTACGGCAGTTATCGCGAGAACGAACAGACAGACAGAATGAAGAAAGTCATGAACACTTTTCAACTATGTTGGAAAGTGTTAAAAAATGGAAGGCCTGTTTTTATATACATTTCATAAAAATAGTAGCCACATTTTAAGACTCAATGCATCAATTAAAGTACAAAGTCGTCAAGATATACGTTTGATGTTTGGTCAGGTTTTGCTACTTGATAATACTGTTAGGAAACGTATACTCTAGAATCGCGGGTGTGTACGTAAAATACAAGAACTAGTCCAAGTTTCTGGATAATCTACGTTTATTCACAAGCACAAAGTAAACAGGAACAATATATAATCGAACAACACTTAAATACTCTACTAATCATGCAGAATAAGCGATATTATTTTCAAAATACTAACAAAAATAATTTACCAAAACAACAGCTACAAATCTCAGAATATTGACAAAAGTCACAGTTCACTGTAGCTGGTATATTGTCAGCTCGTCAATTGAACTACAACGAAGTGATGAGTCCTTTTTATATTCTCTCTATAGAAACTTCTGAAAATCATTCTGCAGAAATTTCCAGAATTATCTAATATCTCGTAGAATAATCGTTATTTTGCGATGTTTCTCAAAGTTTCGGGAAGCCGCCAAATGTCGCCGAATTGGTTAGAAATTGCAAAATCTGGAATCCCTTCTTCTGATTCGAAATTCAGACAACCATAAAAAGATGTCAGGGAAAGAATTTTCGTACCTCTGTCTTCTGGAGAAAACAGTGCGATGGCACTCTTGGTCTGCGATAGAGACGGAAGATAAGACTGGGGATGCCAGTGAGATGATATTACACGTTCTCAACAATATTGTAACCCTAGTAATGTTAAATCTTTATAATCATCACAGTTTTAATGAAACTTTAATTTTTATTATGTTAGCATTTATTTATGGATGAAAAGTAACTTATCACATTCTTTAGTATTAATTTCTCTACGCTACTCGCTAATATTTTCTTTACTAGAAAATCAGAGCCACGAAGTTTTTCGTAAGTGTTTACCCAATAAAAATGAGTCTAGTGACTCTAAAGTTCTTTTGTATATATCCGTTTCAGTAATTGTATCTTTTGTTTTTCTATCTAGAGTCCTTGAGTGAAGAAGAAAGTTTCCTGTGTTTAAGTATCCATGAACTCCTTAAGTAAGCTAAAGAATACTAATTTTTTTCGTAAGAGAAAAATTCCAATACTCTTGAGCACGTAATTCAAATATGTCCCTTCATGATTCACTAACGATGAGGAGTATTATGATTAGATTTATTTCAAATTTTTTTATACAATGCATGCATAGCTTATTATAATAGTCTTCAAAAATTATATTTATATCTATATTGAATTATATTCTGTTTTTTGCTTAAGATGTTTACCGTTTATAAGCGTAACCAAGGAGTTAGAAAGAAGGAGATAAAACTTCTATAAAGGAACCGCTTGAAAATGGCATAAAGCTTTGAGTATTATATCTAGGTGCCGCTAATGTTATCAAAGAAGTTGCTATTGTAAGTTGGCCCAAGAGAAAGACTTAGTATTTAGTATATGTATCTTTGATTTTTTAAATTAAGGGTTCCTTAATCTATATAAATAAAATTGAAAATATGTCTGTCTGTTTGTCTCATCAGCACGGGAGAACAAACAGCTGGACCAAATTTGATGGAATTTTGTGGGTAGCCTTGAAATAGCCTCACTTAAAATTTAGTCTATATTTCGAGCTTCTAAGACTAGCGGTTGTCGAGATATTAATTAAAAACGAACAATTAAATCTTGCATAGAGATAGCATTATGCAGACGATATTTATTCCGCAAATTTATTTGTAGAAAATTATATATCTGAGTTTAGTTAGAGTTTATTGAATTTAGTCTTCATATTTGCAAATCGTAAGTTTGAAACAGGAATTGGAATGGAAAAAAAAATCAACCTTCCATAGAGATAGCATTCTGCAGACGACATTTTTTTCGTCAATTTATTTGAAGAAAATTATATCTCTGAGTTTGGCTGGAGTTTATTGCGCTTATTAGTCACTATTAAAAACCGCAGGTTTGACACATAAATTGAAATGGAAACTCTATCACTCCGGTTTATTTTTCACAGGCTCTTACTCAACAATGAAAAGTATTAAGAAATCAAACTGGTTATTTGATTATCAGCATTTTATGAGAAAGATCCTTTCTTATATCATGTTGTTCAGCAACGCAATTAAATCAAATGTATTTGTTAATTTTTATTATTATTTTTTCGATTTGAATAATTAATAAATTGATATAAAAATATATCTTATAAATGAACGGTTTGATTTTTCTTTTAATTATATCAATTGCGGACTGCGTACATCACTTTCATTAAATTTAATTTTTGCAAATAGTTTTCAAACTTATATATTGTGTTTAGTCAATAAACTCATATATTGCACTTAGCTAATAAACTCATTTAGCAGATTGTTGAAACAGAATAAGAGTAGAACGGGTGTATCTTCTAATACAATTTTAATGTTTTCATTTAGTATGCACAAATGAGATCAGGATATTTTATTCCTCATATCTGCAAATTCAGATCTACGAATTTGGCGGAATATCGCTAACTTAGCACCTTTTCCTAAACGCTGCCAAATTGACGGAAATGTCGCCAAATGGATAAAAATGACACTAAATCAATGAAATTAATTTTGTTTTGTTAGAAAAAAGTACTGAAATGATATTTCGGTAGCATTTGTCTGTCAGTCCAACCGTCCTACATAGTAACACATTTAGTAAAATTTTAAAATGTCGCCAAACTAATAAAAATGTTTGTAAATCCATAAAAATATCTTGAAATTGATAAAATTTCTCTAAATAATTGAATTTAATTGCGTTTTGTTAGAGGATAGTATTGTGATGACGTGTCATCGATTTGTCGCCAAGTGGAACTGTCCTACAGTCCCAGTTGGCGATTAATTAGGTGATTTTATAAAATATTGCTAAATTGATGAAAATGTCGCCAAACCTTCCATAGAGATAGCATTATTCTGACGATGTTTTTTTCATCAGTTTATTTCAAGAAAATATCATGTAGTTTTGCAATGGATTTAAATCCAATGTATTTATGCTGCAGATTATTTTTATTAAATCTTTTCAGATTTAAATAATAAACATATGTATATAAAATAAATTTCATTAACATTGCAATTTTGACTAGATAATATCAATTACGGTCTTAATCTACGAGAATATCAGTAGTACATGTATATTGGCTTATATTTTGACATAGATTGGCATATATTGGAATTTTGCATATATGGATTCAATTTCATATTTTTTGCAAATTCGCTTATAAAAGGGACCAGGATGTTTTATTCTTCAGATCTTCCCGTGAAGATAATTTTGCATAGTGAGAACAAATAATCGTAAACTTCTTTCTAGGAGCAATAAATTTAATATTTTAACAGAATAGTTTGATTAACAATGTCGTTTAGTATACTACAGGAATTTGCACATGATTGTAAATTTTAAGTTCTTTCATGTTATGAACTTCGTACGAAGAACGAGTATGTTGCTAGTTATGAATATAATTAGCCAGTATTTTTGAATAGTTGTAGAATAGAATACAGAACATATGGAGTTAAAAATTAATTGAAAGGTAATATAATTTTGAATATGTAGGAAAATTGTTTATTTTTTCAGTTATAATTTGCATTGTGCTAATAATTTATGTTTACAAAATTGACAGTTGAAATAAATATTTCAGGCTTTAAGCCGCCAAAAATTCAGGACTACTTAGCATCTCCAAATATTAACTCGAGTATTGTCTCAAACAATATTGGCGTTTTCTTAATATAAAGGTTTAACTCCTTACTATTACATCCATGCCCGTGACACAAACTGTTTACCGTGAATGCTAATATACAGGGTGTCCCAAAAAGTTTGAAACGCGCTTTTATTCTTTACCTGTTGGAAATAAGTGGGCAATGTAAATTGCAAAAATGTTGAAAGTAAGGTAAGAAATAAGACTACGTTAATGAAAAAGTTCTTCCATTAATTTTCAAGAAGTTACACTTTTTAAATTTTTATACGACCCTTTTAGACAAATTTGGTCAATCAGAAAATTTCTTTTTTTAATGCAACAGCATCATTAAAAACCACATATCTGTATCTTTAAAATCAACTGAAATATGATAAAGGCAAAAGTATGACTTATGCCACTTTTCTGTACCATGTGAAAGGCTGTTTCTTCAGCAAAAATAGGGATCATAAACAAATTGACGATGGAAGTTATTTAGATCAAAAATACGTTAATATGTGTCAAAATTTTTTATCACAAATGCATCTAAATAAAGCATTACACAGACAGAGATCATATAAAGAAGTGGTACTCACTAAGCGGTTGGGTATCCTATGTATTATCATCCAGTTTTATATTTTTTGTGATGTGTCCCAAATTTACATTTTTAATTTGCTATATGGCCCCCATTCACAATGTTTAATTTTCAATTAAATATAACTCGCTCAATTTTAAAGATACTGATATGCGGTTCTTTTAATGATCTCGTTGCATTAAAAATAAAAAAAAAAATTGATTGACGAGATTTTTCTAAGGGGGTCGTATAAAAAATTAAAGCAAGTAACTTTTTGAAAATCAATGGGAATACTATTTCATATTAACATAGTCTTATTTCCTACCTAACGTTCAACATTTATGTAATTTGTATTGCCAATTTATCTCCAACAGGTAAAGAATTAAATTGCATATATTTTTTGTGATATGTCCCAAATTTACATTTTTAATTTGCTATATGGCCCCCATTCACAATGTTTAATTTTCAATTAAATATAACTCGCTCAATTAACCTTTTTGGGAAACCTTGTTTGTTGCGCATCAAAATAAAAAAAGTGTATGGTCAGCACATGACTTTTCCTACACAATGCTATGAGTTCTTTCACAGACAGCGACTCATGAGGATGTTCCGGATACAGTGTTTTTGACTTTAAATTGTATTTTAAAATTAAAATTTCTCTCTGTAACAATATGTAAATCTATTTTGAAGAGTCAAATTGACTTATACTTTTCACTAATCTAAATATAAATTAAGCTATATCACTATGTAAATAATATTGAATTAAAATCACAGAAATTGATAATTGCGAGCACGTTTGCTGACTTTGTAGATTAAAACAAAAAGAGAAAAGTTTTTTATACAACATTTATATCTTAACACCATCGGCAGCATTAAAGAGCGGCCTTTCAAACGATCTTTGAACTAAATTCATACGACAATACATTCACTTTAAAGATAATTTTACAAAATACTTTTAAAATACATATCTTCGGCGTTTAAATGTTACCATCTAAAAATTGAAGATTCGCTCAATTCTAATTAAATTAATTTGAAGTGGTATCTTCTTATTCTAATAAAAGAAAAAGTAGTTACGGTATTTTTAAATGTTTAAAGAAGGGGACTGTAAAATCCGACTTTGATAATAAGGAACTTAATATTTCCCTTCTGTGATACCCAGTTTCACCGTGACGTTACACGCTCCCAGTGTGTCACGTTGCTGTGGTAAGTTCATAGTTTAAATACGGAGCTGATCTTCAGTTATTACTTTTTTTTTATTTTAAGCGACGGTATCTTTGAATAGTTTTTTTGTTATTTATTTCAACCTTTATTTACCTGATTAACAGGAAACTTTAACTAGCGTAATCTGCTTAATTATTTTCATTATTTTACTTAATCCTGCTCCGCCTTATTTGACCCCTAATGGCAGTGACGGCTCGCGTATAGGCACTGTGGCACTGCGGGAACGACAGTGCTCTCTCTCCCTCGCAGCTTCCTAATTGCGCATGCGCTCAACAGTCAAACACCGCTCTCTCTCCCTCGCAGCCTCGCGTGCAGCTTCCTATGCGCGCATGCGCACATAGGAAGCTGCAAGCGAAGCTGCGAGGGAGAGAGAGCACTGTCGTTCCCGCAGTGCCACAGTGCCTATACACGAGCCTCCACTGCCTAATGGTTCAATATACCTAATTACGGCTTATATTGTTTCCTTTTGAGCCTCGGTAGACGACTATTTAAGGAGTATTACGCAAGCGCAGTGAAGTGTTTGCTTCCGCGCTATGGGCGAGATACGGCGGACGAATGCGTATTTAGGCGCTTATTCAGGCCGTATTTTGCAAGCGCAGCGGGTATCTAGACGGCCAACCGTTACTGCAAGACAGCTATTGAAAGTTAAAGACTTTTTTTAATGACACGTCCTTTTATAATGCGCTTCCGTAGGAAAATATTGAAATGAGTAACATAAAATAGATAAGTAAAAGCAAATATCTGCAAAGCATTTTGCAAGGAATTCAAGGGGCTATGAGATGAGTTTTAAATTCAGGACATGCCTCTTGATTTACTATTAAGAAATTTTCGTTCACAGATCCACAACCTGCATTTTTTTGTGCGTAATAAAGAAATATGAAAACTGCTTTGTAGAGAGAACTAGACAATGAAAACACAATTTCATATTTTAATGTGATTAAAGTACAAAATTTTACATATAATAATATCTTACTACAATCGTGAATTAGATTACATATGCACTCACACAGAACAGCATTACAGCGTTTGATCCAGCTTGGCTCGAAAATTTACACGTTTCAAATGATTTATGCAGAACACATATCTACCAGAAATATTCCCTTGAAACATAATTATTAAAACTTTAAATATGGAAATATAATGCATAAAGTAAAAAAAAATAAGCTGAAATACGCCGCTTACATGTTTAAATGCTATTGAGAATGTAATATGCAATTATGATTATGCGACAGTCGTAAAAGTATCGTTAAAGTGAAATCACAAGGATGTTAATAAAGTGAGAAAAATGGATTTGGAATAGTTCATTGAATTATTTTCATACATTTGAAATCCTTTGAGAATCATTAATTGTAAAAATAACATGGCAGCTATACAAATTATTAAAGACAGCTACACATGATATATATATAAATTATTAACGAATTCCAACAGTTATTTTATAGTTTCGAAAGTCTTCATATGTGTAATATAATAATTTATGTAATATTTTCCGTCATATACTTTAAACTTATTAAGATGTGTTTCATAGCTCTACTTATATGCATATACGTATATAGTGTAAGCATATATATATATATATGTTATATATATATATATATATATATATATATATATATATATATATATATTATATATTGATTTCTAATTTTATGTTTTTTCAATTGTTTCTCTTTTAATGTTTGTAGTCTGTGCACTGGCATTTATAGTAAATAGCTATTGTCAATTATGAAACAAGCATGTTTTTGGGTTATTTGCAGTTAGATACTCAGACCTGAAGAAGAGTTTAGTCTAATTAATCTTCAAAATTAAGCCTGTGCTGTGCATTTCGTTTTTCGGCATTGTAGCCGTGGTTTAACTGCTTTGTTGATTTTAATATTTCGGAATTACTTAAATTGGTTATTATTTCATTCTAATATTAATATATATATATATATATATATATATATATATATATATATATATATATATATATATATATATGGGTGAATGTGTTAGAATTTCTCAAAATTATTGTCTTGTTGTAACTGTGGACATGTTAGCATGTTATAAAAAACTTAAGGTTAGTGTATTGATTTTAGATGGCTTCATATAATCAATTGTCTACAGTTACAAAGTGTTGTCATATTAGGTAATTTTGTCCATTTTGTATAACACGTATTATGCATATGTTATTACGTATGATAAATTCAAATGTAAAGACAAACATATTTTACAATATTGAGCTTAAATTGTATAGTTAAAACGGTAAAATAATTTAATTGATAATTTGCATTTGATGATGTTTTGCGTAAAGTAAAATAATTAAGGATTTATGAAAATTTGCTTACTTTAAAAATACACCATTTTGAATAGCAATAGAACTAAAGTTAATCGAACATTAGAAGAATCACCAGTATTTTTTCTATTGAATTGGAAGAGTCCTACAAAATTGTTTTAGTGAAAATGTTAATATGTATAAAATAATTATCCACTTTTTGGATATTCATGCTATTGTTCACGTTAACCGACGTTATCAGGAACTAGTGCGTTTTAAACATATTCAGAATGTTTGCCCAATTACATATAAATTAAATTAATATTACATGTAAAAACGCATTACAGATTTAGTATCTAGATGCAATCATTGAAGTTACATTGCCATGCAATATTAAAAATATATATATTGAAGTTTAAGCTATTAGTTCTGCGAATGTGACTATATTTACATTACACGCTTATTTACATATTCAGTGGAATGTTCTCGAAGTTGAATAGTGTGTGGACACTATATCTAAATTTCTACAGTTATAGAAAATTAAAGTTTTAAAAGGTTTCATCTTGTTTAACTGCTGCATTTATTACTACTTAAATTTCTTCAAACGATTATTTTGTGTTTTTTATTTATAGATTAGGAAAATTTATCCCCCAAATTACGTCCATTTCGTTTTCCGCCTATTCCCTCTGTTCTCTGTGTGGGGGGCGTGTCTACCGAATCCAGTAATTAATATGAAAGACAGGGTTCAGATAAAAAATGTTTTTAATTATCCAGAAGCTGATTTGACTGAAGCTCACATGTCTGACTTAATTCTCAAATGCTAAATTATTTTACTGTACATTTGAACGAAACTACACCAGCAGCATACAAAAATTAGCATACAATATTACACTAGAATTGTCCTGGCCAATGGCCCTACCGTTCTGAAAACACCGGTTCTCGTTACATCACCGAAGTCAAGCAGCATCGGGCACGGTTAGTACTTGGGTGGGTGACCACCTGGGAACACCGAGTGCTGGTGGCACATTTCGGGTGCGGTAGCCCGGTGGTTTGCGCGCTGAATTTGCACGCTGCCACAACTCCGGCCACACTCTTGATTACCGTAAGCCTTAGGGTTGGCTGTGTGGCCTGAGCCTTCAACGCTGCCACAACAGCCGCCGTGTTCATTTGGAGTACGATCATGTTAATCATGTGGGTCCGTAAGTCCTTCCGAGAGGTTGGTGGTTAGGGAAGGAGGGTACGGTCCCTGTGGATGCCTCCGCCACTGGGTTCCGGTATAAATTGGGTGGCACTTCCCGGCCGTCCAATCGGTTACCTTACACCTTTCTGGTAGGTCGGACGGTCTGGGTCTCAACAACAACAACTAAAATTGTCCTGTGAGCTGGTTGACATTGATAACAATTACGATCCAATAATGGACGAATCCTTATTGACTCTTCCTTATTATCTTGATATATCCTAATTGTATTGACCCTTTACATTGTGAATATTTTTAATATCCCGATTACACTGCAATGGTAAATATTGACCTATAATAAATACGATTATCTTCAATGTAAATACCAAATTGGAGGATACAAATTTCAAACTGATCGAATGATTGTAATTATTGGCATTAAGTCCCGATTTCAATACTGACATGATATTGGCTACTGGTGTGGTATCTCACTATTGTACTAAATAAAAAAATATGTACTACCTAAATTATCTATGCATTGCATGCATTTTCTTTAAAGTACTAATTCTTATTTACAAATATCTAAATTATTGGCTGATGCATTGCTATACATATATACAGTTGTTATTTCTTATATTATACAAATGGAAATAAACCCGATTTGTCTCGGAACAAATGGGTTTCCCATAATTTGGCACGTGACATTCAACTCCGCTTTATACAGCTGGAGGTTCTCTTACAAAGATATATCTCTTAAACTAGTGCAAAAATCTAAGTGAAAAGGTGAAACATGCAAAACATGCAGTGAATTAAGACAAAGTGCTCACAATAGTTGTAATTAACTCTTTCCTTATCACACATGAATCTCATTCTTAGGACCGAAAAGTTCCCTATTCTAAATCTAGTTTTTTGTGCAAAAACGTTAGTATTTTTAATCCGTTTTTAATATACTGACACAGTAGTGCTTATAGTGAAAACACTTTTAAATCCTTGTCGGCAATTATGATGTTATAGTAAAGTCTTTGACGCTTTGAAATTTTCAAAACCTAATATAAATGCTCAACTGTTAAGCTTTTCAAATGAAGAGGTATAAAGTTGTACAAATTAAAAAGAAATTAAGAAATATAGATGATTTATGGATAGACAAATAACTGTTAAGCTGGTCAAATGTCAAAGTGGTGAAGTTATATTTACTCTTTAACATGCTGATTCAGCTCCCTTGCCACCATAGCCCTTTATTGGTGACGAACACCCAGACCACTCGACTGACCTTACAGCCGCTGTTTAAGCCTGTAATTGGTGTGCCATACATTGATTTTATTTTATGAATTAGGAAAATGACAGTTTAAGATGGCAGACAGCGTTTCCAAACCAGTGTTTTCCATTCATTTAATTATATTTTGTAAAGTTTTGAAAATGATCAGTTAAATTTTGAACACTTAAATAAGCTAAAAGTAGATATCTGTAATATATATATAGCTTTTATTTTGAGGGCGCAAATGGTGCAAATATGAAAAGAAAACTTTAGACATTACAAATGTTTTCAAATTACAAATAATCATTCCAGACATATATAAACAAGTATTGTAGTTTAAATTTTACAAAGGAGATAAGACTTACTGAAATATTTCATGGAATCAGTTTCACAGACTGATAAAAATTCATTGAAAATTGTTACATAGTACAATATTTACTTCGCTTATAAAATGCTTTTAATTTTTTATATATATTGGATTAATAAGTAAATAATATGATGCTTTCTAGGCCGCAAAAATGAGAAAGTAAGTGATAGGGAAAGATATTTAAATATAAGTTCAAATTCATTTTACTTCGCATGCAAGAACTTGTAAAACATCCAGGTAAAAGTGAAAACACAGTGCAAAGTGCTGAAGTGCATACCATGCAGAGCAATACTAGGTGCAGAATGTATTATATAACATTTCAATATGTGCATATTGCGCAATACCATTATTTAAATGTGGAATTATCAATATCCATGCTCAATTTATTTACAGTTATCCAAGTTATTTAAAGGTTTTGAATATACAACATTAAATTATTAAGTTATCAATTATTAAGTTAAACAGTTTAATTATCGAAAATTTACCAAATTATATACCAAAATACTGATACTGTGGGATGTTTTAAATCTGTCAGAAACAATTACAAGTTAGGCTTTAATTACTATAGTACAAATTAGCAACAAAAGTTGTGAGTCTATTATAAAAAAATATTTAGAATTAAATAAGGACGATTTTAAACAAAATGAAATAATTAAACAAATACAAATTTTGTCTTGAGCGTTTATCAGTTAGATAATTATATATTTATAAACTTTGGAAATTTTAATAAACAGTACGAAGTTGCGTGAGTTTTAAAAGAACACGAATTTATCAGATATCCTACGCTATACATAATTATCCTACACTAGATAAACACTTTTATATTTTATAACACGTCGGTACAATTAACTATTTTACATTTTGTTCACTTTTGGCTCAAAAAGCAGCGAGCTGTTGTCTGCAGTCAAAGTTACGAAAATATATTTACATAAATTTTATTTTTTTCTTTATAGCACCATTTCAAGTTCACATATATAGAGACATAGACATTAAATTTAACTTCTAAAGTGGGATTACGATTCAAATTAGGAATGCAAATAATGATAAATTCAAGATGAAAACCTAATATACACTGCATTCAAATTATACATGTGTATTAATAAAATAAATACGTTACATGGAATGACAGCTTGATAAATAATTTTAAAGATTAGATCAAATCGATTTCTAGAGTTAAGTAAAATTGCGTATCATATTCCAGAGATAAATCAGCTACCAATATTTTTTTAATTTAATATCTTTTATTAAGCTTCTAATACTTTGTTGAAATCATTTTATCTGAATAATTGAATTTTTCAATGAAGTTTCGGAAATTTTATTTCAGAATTTAGAGAAAACACGTTGCACCGAAAATATTTGTTAAAATTTTATGGTTTACGGGAAATTTTTCAATATAGAGTAATAATATGAAATAATATAACATAGTAATTAATAACTTTCAATCCGTATAAAATGGTTCAAAACGCAGTGAAATCATTGAATAACGAACAACGAGAGCACCAATTCTTTCCGCTATTTGAAGATGAAATTGTAGCCGAACCAATTTCTAAGAGATGTCCTGACTTACGTTCATTTTGTAGAATTATTCTCCACTTAGGAGGTTGGTTCTCTTTCAAACGGTTTCATGCAGATTTATCTATCCTTGTAAGATAGTGATACGCGTAATAAACACAATTTATTTTCTACTTTATAGATATTTTATCGGCTAGGATACAATTTTAACTAACGAAAAATACATAGAACTGAAATTAAATTACCTCTTAAATGTAAGCTTAAGAATCACATACTTGAAAATAATTTTAAAATTGAGTTACAGAAACAGAAAAAAATACGGGACATACAATTACAGGCTATTTACATTTATTTACAGGATTCACAGTGTTAACCGGTACTAGGACATTATTTTATACATGTGGAATGTAAAAATATTTGTGGTGAACAATGTAACGTCAAGGATTTCGGTAAATAGTATAATTTCTCTGGAAAACTTTCAAAAATCCATGTTTAAGTAAAAAGAAACTCATATATTAAGAAATGTTTGAAGTATAATTAACTCAAAAAATCAAGATTTCTGGTTTCAATGTGAAATTGTGTGCATTACAATTAAATATTGAAATTTAATCTGTTGAAATTTGCTTTGATAAAAAATGGAGATTTAATCATGAAGCAGAAAGACTTGTATTTAAATAGGAAATTTCTGTTTTACAATGGTTCCATTTTTTATCATAATTTATGTTTCAAAATGTTTATTCCAGCATAGTTAATCTAAAGACTAGAAAATAATATAAAAATATCTAGAGAACAGAAAATGCTAAACTCAAGGCTTAAATGATTTTGTCCCAGATTCACTATAGCATTTAGTCAACATGAACTATTTTAGTTTATTTTGAAAATTATAATTGCTGTATTGTTTGATATATATTTCAATAAGTATATGTTAAATACGAGTTTGTATAGGTTAATAAGAAGTATGCATTATACTTTTATATTCACTTACTCTTGTACGTATTAGAAAGAAAATTAAGGTTAACCAAGCAGAGCTATTCAACACATAAGTAATATATTTTAATTTATATGTACCAATAGCCTATTAATTTATATAAATATCAGTTCAAAATTTTCTCATTCAAGTAACTTGAACAGAATAGTGAACACAAATTATAGATCATACACAATAAAATGGGTTTTCAAGTGAAATATTTCTGTTTCAAATAATTAGTTCTGCATCCTTTTCATTGTAGCAAAATTTTACACTAATAACTTACATTGCAAAACGTCGCTTCAATTGCCCTAACAAATACTGTTGCAAAATATATCATAATCTGACAAGTAATGGCAATACAGAATTTAGAATGATGCCTTGCATTATCATCTCAGAGAAATCTAAATGTGTTTGAGTCGTGTTTAAAGAAAGATCTAATTGGCTTATGCGGAAATTTTAAAAGTATATCAGAGATCGTCAATTAACTGTTTGGGACGCTCTCAGTTGAGACTGGTCAATAGCACTTATAAGAGCAAAATTTTTTATCACAATAAGCTCCAAATTTATTGAGAAATATGTATACTTTTAAACTATATACATGTAATTTAATTACATATAAAAATCGTAGGACAGATCCAGAACTGTTGTTATTGGATCGAAAGTGAGTGTTTAGGCTATGAAAATATTTATTAGTAATGAAATTTAAAACCAATTCCGATATTTGAAAGTAAACACAATCCTAACACAGTTGATATACAGAATTGAGAACGATAACTAACCTATCTAAATATAGCATTGAGATTGAAAAAGGGGGAGATTGGCGGTCATATGTATTGTTTAGATTATTGGGGGAATTGTAGCAATGGTGGTGTTATGTTCTTTTAACACACCTTAATAACGCCACTGTTAAGAAGCATTAAACTCTTTATTGTTGCTAATTTTATCCGAGAAGCAAAATATTTCACGAATTCTGGTCTACATGACTGCTATCAAATTCTGTCACAGATGCATGTTACTTAGCTGACACATTTTTATAGAATAACAAACAAACTGCACAATATTGCAAGATTCTGTTCAGTTCGGAAACTAGCTAAATCATAACTCATAGTAAACACCGCAGTGACGCATAAAATTGCAGAATGTAGCAAGTTTATTATTGCAAATGAAGAATACTATCGAACTCGAGAAAATGATAATAAAGGTTGTGCAATTTTCGCATACTGCAAATCCCATTAAAGATTATTTTTTGGAATTATATTGCCGAGTAGAAAATTTGTGTTTTGCGCAAATTTTATATTTTTTATTTCATATATTTTTCTGATGGACAACAGACATGCTGCTTGCTATATCAATGTAATATATCAGATACGCACTTTCTGAATGCATCAATTTATAAACTAACTAAATCAATCCATTTATGTGTTAAGTTTCTTACCTATCAGAAATAGAAACAATTCCAAGATTTATAAATTTAAAACATTTTCCTCTAGAGGACTAAAGGGACACTCTGTCAGATGCAGGTGTAGACCTTGTAATATAAAGTGAAACTCCATTACTCTCGTTATTAGATAATTATATTTTCCAAAATTTTCATCCTTTTATAAGGATTTATTCTAAATTAGACAATATGCACGTTGACAGTATTTGAATAGGGTGATTACAAGCGTCGCTTCTTACAGAACAATCTTCACTCTTTAATAATCACTCTAATTCATTAATAATTAAAAACATGTTATTTACAGATAGACACCAATTTCAGCATGTTTCAGCAAATCACTGTGTACTCTTTATATTACATCACAAGATTATGTATGCAATGTACAAATTACTATACAGAGAGAAAACTTAAGGAAATTTTAGCCAGTTTTCGTAAAGCTGCATACTCATAATGATATTGAATGATAAACAAACATTGAATTAAATAAGTTCAACTAAGGTGGTATGGAGAAGTTGACTTCTATTGAGAATTCCCTGAAATATTTATTTTGATTAAAATTCATTTTCCACGGAAGTGAATTCAAACATAAAAAATGGATAATGTGAATGTTATGAATAAATTAACACCATTAACACACAAAAACATTTAACATTAACCCATTTAACATTAACCATTTAACAAAATTGGGCATATTTCAAAGAAACTATATTTAGATAAACATTTTGGATAACATTTAGTAAGAAGTGTATCTGTGAATCCCCGCCCCTTATACTGTGAATCCCCGCCCCTTATACTATGAATCCTTCTTCTCCCACTTCTTACATGTGTGCAAAGCATGATCAGTGATCACTCTTTTACAATTATGACAAAATCCGGAGTATTTTAAGGGAAGTTAAAGTCGGAATGTAATCGCTTCTTTTGGAAACGCCTCCTACGGGTGAATTCGGTGACATTTAACTTCGATTTTACAGCATTGTGTATAATGTTCTAAATGTTCCAAAATTTTGAAGCTGGCTGCGTGGTAGGACTACATTTTTTTGTTCCTAATATTATGTAAAATTGCAAATAGTGGAAATTAATATTTAATATCATTGCGGATATCGGCTTTTCCACGTTGACGAATGCATAATAAACGCGAAAACGATCCATGGATGTATTTTCTGACGTAGAAGCACAATGCTGAAAGAAGAAAAATTAATACATTTTAAGTGAACCGTTAGTTTTAAAAATACATATCACTTATTTCTTGAAAAATGATTATGACCACGTGTCTCTTTTAAACTAAGTTTCACTTTACATCAACATTGTTGTCGTCAAGCTTGAATGGCGGGGTTAAAAAATCTTGAAACATTATTTTTTAAATAAATTCCTTCATATACTCTAATGCAATTTATACTCATGACTTGCTAATGTCTTACATTAAAATACTACATCACGTTCAGACAATAAATCAAATATTAAAATATTTATTTTAATATAATACTGGTATGAATTAGACAGTATTTTATTTCATTTGGTGGATTAAAAATATTAATTAATTTGAAGTAAAATATGACAATTTTAAGCTGTAAAATCTATTAAAAAAGATAAAACCAATTATATTGTTTAATAGATATCGTTCAGTTGAAATTTCAACATTTAAATTAAATAAGTGAATATAAGTAATGGGTACATATAATTTGATCATTTTCAGACAGATTAAATACTATATTAAATATATTTATTCGCATTATGCCATAAGTACTTTTATTGTCCTCTCACTGCATCCGTTTCAAAATATATACAATCTGTTTGAAGATTTAAAAAAATTTCGATATATTGTCTGTTCAGAACAAAGATAATATTTGTGTTTTCTAAAAAATAAGCAAAACTCTCCAAATACAAGAGTGAGGTGAGTACAAAAAATAATCCCATTTCTACATCAGCTGTATTAAAATCTGTCTTTTCTTACATATTTTTTATTTTATCTGATTTCCAATTATTCTTGAAAACGAATGAAATAATGTAAATTCACATTATGTAATGTAAATTCACATAATGTAATGTAAATTCACATAATGCAATGTAAATTCATCCTCAACTTCTAAAACCTTTGAATATATACCGTCAATATTTAAAGATACTCAATTAGTTAATAAAGGATATCTTCTTGTCCTATTGTTAGATCTTAATGTGAAACGTAAAATAAAAAGCAAAAGCACCTTGATTCAAACGTATTTTTCAATATCGACGAATAAAAGGTTTTCAGATAATGATACTAGTTAATGAAGGAGATCTATCTTCTTTTTCCAGTGAGAAATTTGACATAAATATTTGCTTTATTGGTGCTCTAATTATCAATGTATGATAATAAGTTCATTGTGTTTGACAACAATTTTGATTCCTTAGTCTTCAGCATACTAACGATATCCACAACACTTTCAAGTGCATTAATAAGTTATACAAAACCTGATTTTGCCCAATAACAAATAAAGAAATCTCTCATAAAAAGAAGTTCAAATAAAATGATAAAAATTACGATCATTTCGAAAATCATTTGGTATATTCCTTCAGTCAATCAAGCCAGAAGCTGCCAAATGAGAATAACGTGAAAAGTCGTGAAAAGTTGGCATCTAGTGTGCGAAAATGAGATAAAATGATAAAAAACAATGGAATATAGTAAATGAAAAAAGAAATAATTGCACAAATACAATAAGATACAAAGAAACAAATTGAACCTATTCATGTCATAACAGAACGAGTAAAAGTGCCTATACAAATTATTATTCTTGAAATTGTATTGATATCAAATTGTATTGATATCAAATAAAATTCAAACCAAAAATTGACGAGTATGTTCGAATGATAGAGTAAAAGCAAAAATCATTAGCGATTAGTCATTAAGTAGTGATTAATCATTATGTAGTAATTTGCGAAACGATTTATTAATTTCCTGATTTCTCCAATAATTTTAACACATTTTTCAAGAGCTGTTTTAACCATTTCCTATACTAATACAAATGAAAAAGTACACAGTATAATTTTTATTGCATAATATGATTCTTTATCACATTTTCAAATATAAAAAATTGAAATTCAACAAAATATTTCACTTAATTTATTTATTTTACTTTAGATTTAAAAAAAGGCGTAATGTTAAAACACAACCCTATTATTCAGAATTGCAATCATGGTAAAACAAAAACTACTATAAAATCATCTTGAGACACTTTAAATTATTGAATTATGACTAAAAATTAATTCATTCCCAATTTATATTTTGAGTATGTGTTACATTGGTTGGAAAAAAAATTCCTAATAATTCAGCAACACTAAAGTAATATCAGGATATTAATTATTTGAAAAATATATTACCTGGAATTAATTTGGGATAACCACTGAAGTAATTTTGAGTTTAAATTATGTACGTTAGTCCTCATTTCCAAGGTACGTTTTCCCTCATTTTTCCATCATATATATTCTAATTATTGTAGTTGTTAAGATAAAGAGGAAAAAAAATTATATTTATTCCTGAGATAAAAAATCATTTTGAAGTCTAACTCTTTAAAAATTTCAACAGCTATATGGCAGATATTAGAATAAAATGAAAGGGGAAAATGCTGATAAATAAACAAAACATAATTGCTTCGTAGTGACTTAAAAAATCTAAACGTTCAAAACGATCGTTGTACACTATGTTATTTACACAGCAATGTACGTTGTAATTTCCTAATTTATATTAATGCTTTGCTGAGTTATATTGATCAGAAACGAGAAGTACGATTAAAGATTTTCTATATACTAAAATTACTTTTTTTAGTACAGCTTCAGTGTTTGTGAAAATACGGTTGCATAAAATTCCTGTACCTATATTGTGCCAAGTGCTGTGAAAGTGTTTATATTGTTTTTAAATCCTAGGATATATCAAAACATTATCTGTACGTTTTAAGTAGATTGAAAATCACAACTTTTAATTTATAATATGTAGATTTCAATATACGTTGTAAGTTAAAAATTTCTCCAAAATATAAATCGTTAGTGTTTGATGCATTATGATGAGATATCTGTTTTAAGTAATTTTTCTTTGAAAAATATCACAATCTAAATAATTTTAATAAAAATAGATTAATTATTGAACCGATGTAAGTTTAGATAAACTTTAGGGTTCAAAAATGCAATTAAAATCCTATTCTAATAAATACGCAAAAAGACATTCACAATTCTTTTATTTTACTAATGCAAGAAAACTAAACCATACACCTATACAAAATTATTTCTACAGAAAATTCGTGGAACCGCTTTATATTTTTCATTATTAATAGTTGCAATTCTTTAATTTCAATTTCTATACCCCGTGTTTACTACGATGTGGTAACGGTGAACATTGAATTTAATATATCCAAATTTTGTAAAACCAATATAAAACCAATAATTATTATAAAACCAATAATTATATATACGAAGAATTAGTAAAATTGCAGAAAGCTATCTTGTATTCATTAAGTTTAAATTGAGCTATACTATTGGTTCAGCGATTATTTTGAACAAATTAAATAAAAATATATTATGTATATTAAATAGACAAAAAAGAAAATATTTACTATTCTCGATTTAAAAAATACTGTACAATTTTAAAATCTGCTTAGAAAATAAGAAAGTTAACATTAAATTCTATACTTTTTTAACGATAAATATTTAGTACAACTATTAAGAATATTTTCGAATACTTACGAATTTTATGTTCACGAGCAATAATATATTTAACTTTTCGGTTCATTTCTAATCGTTATTAAAATACGTTATAATTTTCTGTAATCTACTTTATATTGTGCTTTTTAATATTTAAAACATCAAGAACAAGAGTTTTGTATTACTTAAGTTTTAATTAATAATAATGCGGCATTTAATAACTAAAATAGAGTTAATAAAATTGCATTTTTTTCTCCTCTCCAGAGGTATCAACTGAGTGCTATTTAGAATTTCGTTCAAGAACTGTGCAATGATTATATCGTGGAAGACAGTCTTTATCCATACATGCGAGCTAACACGTCTCTTCACTACTTTTCAGAAAAGACTAGCGTTGTGTGTTATTTACAGTGAAAATTAACTTCGTTGTTCACCTAACAATAAAATAGAAATCAAACACAAACTAAGCACCATTACTGAATAAATCAGCAGTTTCAAAGATGTACTGATGCTTTGAAAAGTCAATGATCGAAATTATCTTATTAATTGGTTCAAATTTCATTAATTTTTGTATTTGGCATCCATGCTAAACTAAAAAACATGTTTATATAATACTTTTGGAAAGCGGATTGATTTACCATCTGTATAAAATTTCATAAATGAAAATACACTTAAACACAAAGAAAAATGTTATCTCTCAATAAAAATGTATGCATACCATCCAATCATGACATAAGCATAAATATTATGTTTATAACATCCATTGAGCAAAGTTTTGAAAACTGTAAATGTTTTAAAGTGCAAATTGCATAAAGATTGATTTAAATATAAAAAAACATTTAATTCTACCGACAGTAAAAAAGGTA
Source organism: Amaurobius ferox (assembly GCA_951213105.1). Taxonomy (NCBI): domain Eukaryota; kingdom Metazoa; phylum Arthropoda; class Arachnida; order Araneae; family Amaurobiidae; genus Amaurobius; species Amaurobius ferox. The sequence continues at coordinate 144,980,446 of OX578137.1, forward strand.
TACACAGCATAAAAGTAAATAACATTCTGCTTTTCATTCTGTGTTAAGCGAATATTGTTATTCCGCGCCCTTTTTCTCAGACGGTTAATTAATTAGTTTTTATCTGGATTTCAAAAATAATAAATACAACTAAATATATGTTAATAGTTTTAGGTGTACTTTACGTGCATGTTACACTGATATAGCTTTTCAAAGGTGTTTTGGTAGTTTTTTTGCAGAAACATATGACACAACAATGTATTCACAATTTTGATATGTTTTTATCAACTTTTTAACTTGATTTTATTATTTCGAGATGTTCTGCACCAAATTCTGCATGCAGTATCAAAATTAAGCGCAACACCAATTAGCAAATTTGCATTCCATTTGTCCTTTAACGTTGTTAAATATGCACTTTTTTTAATGTATTCTTATTGTACAAGACACGCAACAGATATAAATTAAAAATGTTACATCAGTCAAATCGTGAAGTAGATATACGTTATAAGTTTATTTAGTTGCCCTAACAATTTTGTCAAGTTAAGAAAGCAAAGTACCAAAATAATGACATGCCTCACCACAATCCTGTAAAAGTTTTACTGGGAAAATTAACATTTGATTCAATATGTTAGAAATGAATGTCGATGCTTTGAAATATTTAACACCATCCTCAATAATTTTCTTTTAAATTAAAGTGCGTCTTAGCATCCCTGGGATGAATAGCTAAGGATCAAACTTAGCAAGCAAACCTGCACGTTTCTTGAGTATCAAACATAGCACGCAAGGAACTATACAATTCCCATAATACTTAGTTTTACACCACTTACATAGTTATGCTTATAATTTTGTATTTGATCTTTCCGTTCCGAAATATTTTGTAGATATAAAATAATTCACTCACATTGATGCACAAATAATCAGGGAACTAAATCACTTTGTTAGCAATAGTGCAAATTCAGATTTTTACAAATATAAATCGATTACGGGTGCAAATGCGTTCTTCACATGACTGAGCAATCACTAAAGCAAAGACATAAAATTATATGTCACTAAAAATTTTTCATATGGCTGAGGTAAATGATAGTGGAATATGGAACACTCAGACCAGCTAAATGATAGTAACCAATCTATTTTTCTTTGTTCTCTAGAGGGTGCCAACTTTCGTAATTTTGTATTTTCTCTGTTATTTTTTACATTGCTGTGAGTGATTTTTGTAATAGGTTGTTCTTTACAGCCAGCTGTTTCATACTTTCTTGTTTTTTTTAATTTAAGTCCATTTTGGCAATGCATTTCTTCCTAAGTTATATGAGCATATTTCTGTTGATATACATATTCTGCATTTGCTGATGTGATTGTTTTGTATCACTTATACTGAAGACTCTTCCCCCTCCAAAACCTTTGAATTTCTATTAAAATAACTTTGAATATTCATTTATCTTATGCCATCACTAACGAAGTGGTTGAATTTTCACATTTCGACAAAAGTTCCTTAGTCTCTTTCGCGATGGATTGCCCCTATTAATTGTTCTTGCAATGTTTTTCCCTATTATGAGCCCGTCTGGATGAGTTTCTCTATCATCTGTTGTAAACGATTTGTAATCTACAACAGTCTTAATGTTTTCTTGCTTTCCACAGCGTAATATATTTATCTGCTTTCCACAGTGTAATATGTTTCTCTATAACAAAGGATCATCTCCATACATAACAACTTTAAAAATAATACATACAGAGTACACAAACTGAAGTAAATAGGGGAGGAGTTTCGAATTCGGAAAAATCCAAAATTTTCTCTGTTTCATTTTTGCGTGAAGCCCTGAGTGCAGCAATAGCATATGCCAATAATTTTCCAATAAGAAGAAATATACTTAAACGAAATTTTCTCTGTCCTACTCGTCTACAAAAAATTCTACATGTCCACATAAGCTGGACATGGCTTAGCTGCCAAGTAAGGGCCGACCGGAGCAGGGTGAAAGTATAACAAATAAACACTGTCCCAATTATTCCTTAGTCATATTAAGTTAGTTCGAGAGTTCGATCATGCCACATGAAAACCTTCGATAGGTATTCTGTCATCGTATAAAGAAGGTGCTTGTAGAATTATACCGCACGTTCCGACTAAAGACGCTAAAGTGAAGATCCACAGAAATAATCTGTCGAGTACCATTGCGACGTACTTCCAGTCTTCAATGACCTAAAATGAAAAACGTCACGATTAATCGTATTACAGACATGAAACAGGTATATGCGAATTTCACAAATAGTCAATATGATTTCGCAAAGGGGGTACAACAGCCCTTTTCAGATCATTTGATAAGTCCATTTGAGGGCACAGCAGAAGATCGTAGTAAACTTTCACAAAAGTGGAACAGCATCCCCTTTTGAGATCATTTGATCAAATTATTATTATATAAATATCAAATATATATATATCAAATGTCAAATATATGTATCACATATCCAATATATATATATATATATATATATATATATATATATATATATATCAAATATCAAATCAATATAATGTCAAATATATAATGATTATTATCAATTAAAAAATACCATTATCAGAGGGCACAGTAGCCCTTTTGAGATCATTTGATCAGCCTTTTTGAAGGCAAAGGGCGGATCAGATTTTTTTTTACAGATTCTTAAGTCACAAAAATGGGGCTAAAGATGAATCCACGAGATTGGTTCAAAATTCAACCAATAGGGATGTTATATTTCCGCATCGCCCTGGGGTCAACCAATGATAGCTGAAGAGGCATATCAGACATCAGGCAAAAAGAGGTGGAAGCCGACAGAAGATTCTACAGATTCAGTTATGTAAAATATAGACGATAATAGACAAAAAGTCTGCAGAGCCACCAATGCAGATGAGAATATAGTTAAAGTGCAGTTATCGTCGATTTATGACATGCATAAAGTTCTATAGAGATATGTAATATAGAGATGAGAATACAGTTGGAGATAGCAGTTAGAGTCGGGATTCAGACATGCATTAAGTTCGTTACAGGTGCATAAGAAGTTGCATCAAGGTTATTATACAGTGCTGTCACAATTGGTATGCATTAAGTTCCACACAGAGGCACACAAATACAACAAGTGAGATGCGGATACGCACCAATAAGAGGCCGTGGTCACCTAGAGATGGTGAAACAAACAAGTTTCGTTTATCAATCTAATGCAGGACAAACGTCTAAAGACAACAAAAAGGTATGTGCAAATCAGATTATAAAAAGCCATAGTCAGTTTAGGAACTTTTGTATGCCTGGTCCCACATGTCCAATCTCCTCCTTAAATAATATATGTATTATTGTTTTAATCTAATTATGATTATAAACTGCTTAATAAATATGTATATTAAAGTTAAAATGGGTAAAGTTAATTGTGTAATTTTATGTTAATATATTTTATTTCAGCAACTCGCATTAAAGATTTAGTGGTGGATTTCAAAGTGGCACAATGTAATGTTTACGACTATATGATATTACGGCCATTATCAATATGTACAATTAAAAGTATGCTTTGCATTTTTTTTCATGTTGTGCGCCACGCTTTGATGTTTAAAAATGGATATATTAAGTGCCTACAAATACCCGAATTTAACAATTCACCTTCATTGACAATGAAATGTTCAATAATTTTTCTTATGAAAATTGCTTTTCTTTATATTTATTTTAACGTCAAACTTCAGTGTAATGTCAAACTAAAAATTTGATGGCAAAACGAATTCAATAGGTAAATTTATCTTGGAAATAGTGCAGAATCCACTTCAAAAATAAGAGCTTGTTGTTGTTGTTGAGACCCAGACCGTCCGATCTACCAGAAAGGTGTAAAGTATCTGTTTGGACGGCCGGGAAATAAGAGCTTGTGAATTTCGTCCCAATAGTTCAATGGTAGAGCGCCGGCTGGTTAGTTCGAAGATCCAGAGTTCGATTTCCGGTTGGTGCATCAAGATATTTTACAATGGCAACTGCACCAACGGCTCTACTGTGCTGAAAACACTGGTTCTCGTTAGGTCACCGAAGACAAGCAGCATCGGGCACGGTTAGTACTTGGGTGGGTGACCACCTGGGAACACCGCGTGCTGTTGGCACATTTCGGGCGCGGTAGCCCGGTGGTTTGAGCGCTGGATTTGCACGCTGCCACAACTGCCGCCGTGTTCATTCGGAGTACGATCACGTTAAACATGTGGGTCTGTAAGTCCTTCCGAGAGGTTGGTGGTAGGGGAAAGAGGGTACGGTCCCTGTGGATGCCTCCCCCACTGGGTTCCGGTCCAAATTGGGTGGCACTTCCCGGCCGTCCAAACGGTTATAATACAACTTTCTGGTAGGTCGGACAGTCTGGGTCTCAACAACAACAATGGCAACTGAACAAATCAACCCTGTAGGTTAGTGCAAAGATGTTGGAGGTCTGAAAGTGACTCTAGTACGGATTGAGTGGACTCTGGAAGAATTGGAAGAATGAGCGGCGATTTCAAATTCAGAGGATAACGACCACGCAAAATACTAACGTGGGTAAAAATAGTAATGGCAGGAGTTTAACCTGTGGTAAAAACAGTAGGAGGTGGCAGACAGATGGTCAATCGACCGTAAATATGCCATTAGAGGGTGGACAATGCAGAGTCCACTTCGATGATAAGAGCTTGCAATATTTATCCCAGTAGCTCAATGTTAAAGCGTCGGTTGGTCAGTTCGGAAATCCAGGGTTCGAGTCCTGATTGGTATAGCAAGGTTCTTTACAATATAGTTAAGAATATTTAAGGCTAATTTACATTAGAGCTTCTAATTCTAACTATTTAATATTTTTATGACAAAATCACAAAACAGTTTCTAGAAGTTTTTCTGATGAGACCAATTGCCTGGGAACAAAAACATAAGTTTTTGTCAGAGAGTGGCCCAAATTTTGTCCACAAAACGGTAAACGAACATAGTGAGAGATATGTGGATATTTAGAACACAAATAATTTTGAGTATCCCAGTATGTTTGCTTGGAACTGTATATTTCGTATGATAATAACGGGAAGACATTTTTGCGTTTCATGCTTTTGGGATGTCATTTCAATGTTGTAGAAAGTGTAATTTATGTTTACTTCTACGTTTATGGATAGTAAAGTACTGCAATCTTATTTTATGTTAACTGTATTTATTTGTTATGTGGCATTTTTTGTCAAGTCTTATTTGTTCTGTTCCAGAAGCATTGAAATTATGAGTTCTTGCGCATATGATAAAGACTCTTATTTGATGTGTTGTTTGTCTCATACTTGTTAAGATAAGGTATTTGTAGTAAAGAAGTGTAAATATTATTTATAAATATAAAACAATGTAAACCATATAGGTTTTATAGTGGTCTAGTTGTTCTTTACATATCCAGAGTGGTGTAATATGTCACATGTCTGAGAGCAATAAAATATGACAGCATTTGAGCACTGGATCTCTGCAAGTGTTAAAAAGTTGTTAAAATTAGATAGACCACATAGTAATTATGTTAAAACTGGCCCCAAGACCTAACGTTGGCTTTTCGGAAACGAAAAATGAACAACTAAATATATTTGATAATTAGTGAACTTTTATTATTTGAACTATGTTCAAGAGTAACGGAAAAGGTTGACCACTATAAAAATAAATATATGCACAAGAATGCAAATATTGACTTACACTTTCTTCTTCGTCTTCTTTTCTAATGTGCTCTGCGATAAACAGAATACTTTCGATTGCCTTTTGTGTTTCAGGAGCATATTGCTTGTACCTTCCACCTCCATTACCCATTACCATTGCTTCAGGATCCATGCCAACGTCTTCTGCTCCACTGGGGCGGCCATATCCCACGTGGAGATTATCTAAGGGTGGCACAATACCGTTGCCGTCTTCTCTGCCTGTTCTCCGCATCTCAACGCCATTACAACCCCTAACGGAAAACTTTGGAGGTTCAGCAAGTTCATCATCTGAAGCATACATGGGTCTCCGCATAAGCAAAAGTCTGGGCATGATGTGAATGAAAACTCTTCTAACCCACGGGGACATTTGGTGAGTGGATGGTGATCGAAAATGAACGTTCAGTACCCCAACAGTCACGGATATAGATAAAGTGACTAGTATCATTGTAAATAAGAGATACTTTCCAAGTAAAGGAACAGCAAGTGAGGTTGGTGGGATTATTTCTGCAAGCAGCAAGAAGAACACGGTGAGAGACACGAGGATTGAAATGCAAAGGGTGACTTTTTCTCCACTGTCGGATGGAAGATAGAACACCAAGACTGTGAGGAAGGAAATGCCTACACAAGGTATGATAAGGTTAACGGTATAAAAAAGGGTTTTTCTTCGCATGGTGATGTTGAAAGTGATGTCGGGATACGGTTCGCTGCAGCAGTCATAGTATTCTGCGTTGTACTTCGCCGGGACAAGAAGTATGTCCCACTCCACACTTTTGTAGAACTCACTCATGTCGATACCCAGTGGTACCAGATTGGTACCATCTTGCTGCTTCACATGTCGTAAGTCAACCTAAAAAATAAAAATTATCAAAGCATGCAATATTTAAATCTTAAAAGTAGTAAATACATTTTATATCTTTCATTATATGTAAAGTATGCTGACATGTTCACTTCTTAACAATTAAATAAAATTAGTTTCATAATTTAAATGAAGACATGTTTAATCATTAACCTGTTTTCGAAATGTTTCTTTCTTTCATAAAACAGTTATAAACAAGTGTTTTCAATTTGTATTTTGTTCAAAAGTTTGTAATTCATTAAACGTTCAATGCACACGAAAAATCTACAGCATTAAACAGATATATAAATATAAATATATAAATGGCACATTTTGTAATTATTTTATTATTAAAATAGATGTAATTGTATTCGAGTGTTGTATTTTATTATTAAAATAGATGTAATTGTATTTGAGTGTTGTATTTTATTATTAAAATAGATGTAATTGTATTCGAGTGTTGTATTTTATTATTAAAATAGATGTAATTGTATTTGAGTGTTGTACTTTATTATTAAAATAGATGTAATTGTATTCGAGTGTTGCATTTTATTATTAAAATAGAAGTAATTGTATTTGAGTGTTGTATTTTATTATTAAAATAGATATAATTGTATTCGAGTGTTGTATTTTATTATTAAAATAGATGTAATTGTATTCGAGTGTTGTATAACCAATTAATCTGTTATTAAGCAATGATCTGTGTGTTGTATACGAACTTAATGAAGTTATTTTAGTTGTATAATAATGCAATAACTGTTGAAATTTGTTATTCTGAGGCTCGAACTTTATTGCTTTGTAAGATGGTTTTTCATAGAGAAACGTGACAGCAACAGTTTGAATAGGAATTGTCTTTAGGTAGTTAGGCAAAATCTCACGAATTGGCAACAGCTGGACTTATTTTAAAAAGGTTTCACAGATTCTTCACGTTTGTTAATGTGAAAAATAATCCCGATTTTCTACCCTTTGATGGGTCCTGACACAAAACATTTAAGTCATCGATTTAGCTCTCGACAACAGTGTTATTCTATTTTGCGTTCTTCCTCAATATTCGCAAAAACTGCAATGCCTCGATGTAGTATTTGAATTCGTACTATGAAGGTCCAACTCTGGCAAACTAGGTATTTACTTTGTGGTAAGTTTCAGCCTTATTTGGATAATATTTTGTGTCAGCAACAGCCATGAAGACTGTACGGGAAGGATTTATGAAAGATTGATATTTGGGTAATATAGTATGAATGCCTTCACAAGTTCAGACTTCTTACCAGCTGTATTGAATTATATTTAAATTATTGAAACATCAAACATTGCTAAAAATCCGATAGTCAATTTATCAGCATATTTTGGTATGGTTACAAAGATTCCCCATCAACACATTCTCCAAAACGGATAAATCGTTTCAAATGGCAATCAAAAGAGCTTGGACGTAGATTTCAATGTTGTCATATTCATATCAATAACTCTAGTGTGTTCAGTTTTTCAACAAATTTCTCAGAAAATGACATGCTAGTTTCCAAAATGAAGCCCAGATAGAAACAATTCCAAAAAAAAAAATAAGTAAATATGTTAATCTCACATCATATACCGACGATGCGAGACTTTATGATTCAGTAGACAAATATTAGAAGAACGACAGAAAAAGTTTTAAATTGGAAATCAGAAGACAATGTAGAGAAAGAGGGAAAAAAATAAGGAGAGCGATGAGTAAAATGAAGGCGCGACATGTTTGAATTTCAATTAATATAACTTAAACCTAAAATAGTTGAGTTTCATGTATTGAGTACAGAACGTGGTCCCATAATTCAAGTATAGAGAAATAAAATAGCGGTGGTAAATTCTTAATTATTTGGTCATGTTGTAAACCATAAAATGACCAAGCATATAGACTACCAAGCCATTCTACGAAACATATAGACTAGAATACTATTTTGTAAAAAAATTTCGTCTTAAAGTAACGTTTTGAAGTTTTGATTTTTTATCCCTCATGTAAGTGGAAAAATGTTTAAATAAGTTATTTTGTTGTTTTCAGAATTGTTGCTTCCTTTTTAGATGCACTTTTAAGACTCACCCCAAATGATAGGTATCACATTCCTCTCTAGTTAAAAATATATCACTTTTGAGGAAAAGTATAAGAAACAGTTGAAATTGACATAAAAAATATGTTCTATAAAATCATAAAAAAAATTTCGCATCGCATTTTCCAAAAAAAGTATTTTCCGTTTCATTTTAACCATGTAAAAATCAGTGTTTTATTTTGGCTAAAACGCGAACAGTTTCTAATTATAAACATAACTAAATTTCGCAGAAATATTTGATAAACCATTTTTCTGTAATACTAATTTCGAATTTGGGATAACTGAATGTGTGGGTATTAAACGAATGATAATATTTAATCCAAATCCAAATAGATAAATGCATTCTTGTAGACTACAGCTTGCATAATTTTGAGCTTTTAGATAAATTTGTGAAATGTATTATTTATTTCGTCTGCAAATGTTAAACGCCATTGTAATTAGTTGCTAGTTGTAGAGTCCATGAAAATTACCTATTATATGAACATCTTTGACTGAATTTACACTTAATCTAAACTACACTATTTTGCCTTACAAAATATAATCGTAATCGTGTATAATACCAGCTGATGTTCTCTTAAAATTATATTTTCTTAGCTCATTAATTTGCATAAATAGAGAATGTAATAAATTTAGTTCAGCAAATAAAATCATCACCAAATTTATTTCCTCTTCGCAAAAAAGAGTAAAACTCGGATTACCCAATCTCATGAATATCAAAAGAGTTCCAATCACTCCTTTATTCAATCAGCTGCAGACACAGAACGATTTGTCACTTACAAATGAATCGTTGAGAACTTAACACTCTCCTCTTCATCCAGTAAAATTTTAAATTAGTGCCGTCCCCCCTTTCAGTACGAACAAAAAGGAAACGAGGAGAAATAAATCTATCCTGAAAGAAAATCCGGAAACTGAAATAAACCGTTCTGTACTCCAGTGACACATCATAACGATGCACATTCATTCATTTGTCACAACCATTGTCTTCTCTAGCATTTTGGGGCAGAATTGGAGTACGGCGATGCCGGAAATGTATTTTTGACCCATATCAAGGAAAAATTCGTTGAAATATCGCTTTTGAAGTTTTCCATTTATCTTATACTGCTATTTTAGTTTAATAACTTCTTATTTTTTATTTCACAACTTTATGTGTGTTGTTTTTTATGAGTATAGGTACTATGTGGTTGATTCCTCTTACTAAAATCTAGAACTGCAGTAAGAAGCATTCATTTCCATAGAGGCATTTGTTTACTATGCCCGATTTTTTACTCGGTATTAGATTTTTCAATATCAGGACACCCATTAGAGCTTACTTACAGAACTTTGGCTGGAATGCAACTTAGGGATACGGTTTATAATAGGTACTCAATCGTTTTATTTAAGCTTTTATTTCAAGTTTATTTTATGCTTTTTATTCTTACTTTTATTCTCCAAGAAGGGACGTACTTGTTCGCTGGACGATCAATGTGCTGGTTGAAAATAGTTTTTGATTAAAAGTGCTGTTATATGTTAACTGTAGAAAATTTAGGTTTAAAAAAGAAGGATGAAATGCCACAACATACACTACCAAAGTAAGTTCGCTGTTGAAATTGCAGTACAATGCTGGAAACGCACGAACTACCATATCCCAAATACGAATTATGCGGGGGATGAATCCGCCCCAGGGAACTGAATCCCAGAATGATCTCTAATTATAATTTATGTATGCAATGAGAAATTAAACTAAAAATTTGGGTAGCGAGAACTTTACATATGTCGACCTGCAACTGTGGTGCAGACAATAGTAGGGGAAGCAAATCCCTTATTTGATGAATGATTGTGCCAGAATGATAATTTTCTACCTATCTTTATTCTTCAGTTTGCGTGTGTATGCATTGAAAAAATATTCGTCCCGGTCCTACTTTAGTAGAAGGTGGTCGCGTGTGTTAATTTTCATTTGTGGTAATTTTTCACGTGTGCTAATTTTTATATGAAACAAAAATATTATTCTTATGGTATTTGAACTCCGAAACCTTCTTAAAAGAAAATAACTATACTTTTATAAAAGTACTCTCCATGTATTCTAAAGCTTAAGTTGGAACAGTGATTAGCAAAGCGTTAAAGCAAATCAAAACAGTAGAAAACAAAAATTAAAATGCGTCAAAAATTACGAACATAATGACAGAATACTGGGATAATAAGTCAATTTTGACCAAATTCCAACTTTCTATCTGACAATATTCATGCGGAAGCAGAATATGGTCAGATAGATTAAATAGACGCCGTTGTAATGGTAGTTAATCATCTACCTCCAAGAAGTTACCAATTTTTAGAAGCTATGTTATTCTGGTTTCATGTCATTGGCTTACCGTTATAATAAAATGTTGTTTTTGCTATTAATGCTGTTAGAATGCATCTCGCAGAGATTTCAGGATTTATCCTAATGCTATTACTGTATATATTATCTTTGCCATTAAAAGAAATAAATTATGACGAAAAAAAATCTAAATTATTTTCTGTTACAATGGAAAAGTAGATGTATAAAGATAACATGGTTTACAACGTTTTAGTAATCAACAGTATGCAGAGTCCACTTCGACGGTAAGAGCTTGCAATTCCGCCCCATTTGTTCAACTGTTGAGCGTCGGCTGGCCAATATGAAGATCCGTGGTGGGATTACCGGTAGGGCAGCAAAACGGGCGCCCGGACAAATCAATCCTGTTGGTTAGTGCAAGATGTCGCAATTTTGAAAGTGATACTAGTAGTATTGGTATATATTTAGTACATGGAGTATGATTTCAAATCGTTAGGACAACGAACACACACAAAGTTAACCTGGGTGATAAAAATAGCAGCAGGAAGCTAATCTTAGGTAAACATAGCAGGCGGTAGTCAGTCAGATTGTCAGTTGTCCGTCAATCTGACATTAGAGGGAGGAGAATACAGTGTCCACTTCAAGGATAAGAGCTTGCAATTACCTCCCAGTAGCTCAACGTTAAAGCGCCAGCTGGCAAGTACGACGATCCAAGGTTCGATTTCCAGTTGGGGCAGGAAAGTTCTTTACAAATACTCATATTATACGTCATTCTGCAACCATGTATATTTTAACGCGACTTTCTGCAAATTTTATATCCCTACACACATGGACATATTTGTAATCTGAAATGGTAATATAATCAGACGATAAATAAATACATATACAACACTTGTGTATTTATTTCTCCTGAACCAAACGAAATAAAAACGGTATAAATGGAGATTCTACTTCGACGACAATATAGCTTACGATTCCATCCCTGTAGTTCGATTGGGAAAGCATTGGCTGGCCAGTACAAAACAACGCGGTGGCCAATACAAAACAACGAATTCCGACTAGGACAGTGAGGTTTTTTACAATGGTGCCCAAACAATTTAACCCTGCGAGTTAGTGCCATGATTTCGGGGGTCTAAAAGTGACCCTACTATAGAATATCATGGATTCATTAAACTCTGGAATATTGAGTGCCGATTTGATATCGGCAGGTCAACGATCCCGCAGGAAGTTACTGAAGGAAAAAGTAGCACCAAGAGTCTAACCTGAGGTAAAATAGCAGGAGGTGGTCAATGAGATTGCCAAGATTCATGCCAATTTGTCAGCAGACAGACGAATATACAGACTCCACTTCGTTCGAAACAACTTGCAATTTAGTTTCAGTAGCTCAAATGGGAGAACGTCGACCGGCCATTATTAATGTTTGCGGCTCGAAACAGCAAACTGCACTACATAACTTAGTCCTGTTTTTATTTACGGCCATAGACTCATTTCATACCAGACCCTCTCATCCTGAAATCCAGAATAACAAGAAAGGAATACACCTCTTCTTGGCAAAGAAAGGGAACTTCTCCCCTTCGACGTATTGTTTTTCACTCAATCCCTTTCATCGGTATGTGCATTTGAAATCATATCATTTCAATTTAAATTGCTCGTTTAAAAGCATTGCATTAAATGTGTAATTTTAAGAAAAGCTCCAACTTAAGGTTTACCACTGATGTGTATTTCATGAAAAAAGCCGCAGTGCAAAAGTCGAAGAAGAATTAATGCATTCGCTTAAGTGGCTTAAGTTTCAATGACTGGAAAGTATTTTTTTCTCTTGTCTTTAAATGCGGGTTGTATTTAACTTATTTAAATAAACTGTTTAAAGAAGAAAATCTTAATCTTTTGCAATTACGTTTAGAAGATATCGAATTGTAAGTACAATTAGCTTCTGATTTTACATTCCCTAGAATACATGGAAATATATAGAGAAAGAAGTATTAGAATCGTGTCAAAAATCGGAATAATCGACAAAATTTCACATAATTTGTGGATAACTCACTTGTAGATTAGTCTAGTTCAGATTTTTTGATAATTTTGATACGGTCGTACTTACGATTTGGTACGAGAAAACATAAACTGCCATTTTTGGAAAATGGTCCACAAAAATCGTCAAAATCTAAAACATATGACTAAATATGATAAAATGTACTCCGTAAATGCTTGTTTTCTACGTAAGTTCTGACGCCGAAAAGAATAAAACCAATATTCAATATTATTACTATAGAACAAACCATTCTGGAGATATTTCAGTGTTTTCGATATTTTCGCAACATGGCGCTTGAAAATGCATCCAATCTTCAAATTAAATCGAAAAATTAAATTTAAATTCTATATATGGTGTAATTTAAAATAAATAACTTTATTATTTTGTGCAATTAAACTCAATCAGATGCGTTATGAAAGAAAGTGAGAGCGAATTTGAGTCTGCAGTGAAAGAAATGTGCTGGCCACATTAGATCTTATAATTTATTACCGTATCTGCGATTAGCTGACTTCACTGTATACAATTTAGGAAGAAATTCAATAAAATAAGTTATTTCGTCATCTGTATATTTTAATCTCTAAGTAAATGTATTTTTTTACTTTCTTGTTTCTTGCAACTATCTGATTTCTAGAAAAATTCTTAAACACATTTATAACTTTGAATGGAACGGGCCATGAGTGAGTACGTTAGGTTTATCTGTAATAAAAAGAGAATGTTCGATCAAATACAAATGATTTCAGTGCCCCTAGCGAAGAATTGAAGAATTTTAGAACACGATCTTGGCAAGAAAGCGAGGTAGAAGAAAAATGGGAATAACAAACTCATAGAGAATTGTCCAACTAACAGGAATCACGCTACACAGGTTCCAGAAAGCATTTATTTGACACAATATGATTATAAGCGAATGACTATATTCTGGAAGTCAATATCGTATTCAAGACTGGTTCAAGAATGTGTCTTGATTGTCTTTCCAGGTCTGTGAAATTAATAAACACAGAACAATTACAAGACTCACAGACAACTCGTCATCCCAGAGGATTGAAAATCAACAGTGACGGAGCAAGAACTTATAGTTGTTGTAGAAATTGCTCACAGACAGAACTATCCCCAGAATATGTTTTGACATGTCCAGCCATTATAGCGACATAGCAAAATATTGATGAATTTCCACAGGAAAAACTATACTCAGATTTAATCATTTAAAATGCAGAGACTGCCATACCTGCTTACTCATGTATTTAAAGCCTGATTCAACTGGACACTACACCAATCAACCAATTGAAAAGAAAACAACACTCACATTTAGAGGAATCTTGTCTGGAACCTGTTCAAAACGTCTCTCGTCAGTGACTATGCATATTTGAATTCGAGAAAAAATATTACCTTCATACTTTGGCAAATAACATGTATGAAATATGATATGTGATATGAAATATGATATATGAATTATATGATATGAAATGCATGAGATATGAAATATGACATATGAATTATATGACATGAAATATATGAGATATGAAATATGACATATGAATTATATGATATGAATTATTACATATGAAAAATATGATATGAAAAATATGAGACATGAAATATGATAGCTATTTTTCAACTTCATTTTTTACCATGTACAAGCTTCACGCATTCTCTTTTTGCCGATTCCTACTAATTTTACATTGTCATACAACTTTATAATTAACGTGTTCTTTCTATCTGGCTTTGCTGCCGAGTTTGTGTTATCTACAATTTTAATTCTTCGCTCACTTTCGTTTAACTGGACATGGTCATTTTACTTCTACATATACCTAACGTGTAAAATCATAGACCAATTCTTACAAAGATATTTGAGCGGTATAGGATTTTCCTAGGAACTCTCTTTTCTTACTATTTGCAGTTTATTACATTTCAAACAATTAACAAAACCTACATTTTTGACGAAATAAGAAATAGTTATAGCACTTATAAAATGTGGTGTTTTTACTATGTTTTTAGGGTATTCAAATAACAATTATCTACCGGTTGGATTTTTGTTAAATCTTCAATGTGATGTATTGTGCGCTGAAAAATAAAGGATATAGTGAAACTACTGGAACAGATAAATTCACCGTCGTTCTCATTTCTTCTTTGAAATGCGCGAATTTTAGACTATTTCATGAATATCGAAAAGATCCCCTTCATTTAATTAACTGCAGACACTGAATGATTTGCCAGTTGAAAATTAACCTTTGAGTGCCTTCATTCTCTCTCTTCTGCCTTCACAAATAATAAATTTGTACCGGTTCTATTTTGTACCGAACAAATAGAAATCGAAGAGATAGATCTCTTCTGAAGAAAAAGCTGGGGATTTAAATAAAGTGTTCTGTACTCCAGTAGTACATCATAACCATTCGGCTTCTTAAACAATGAAATGCAGGGAAGACGAAATTTGTGTTCTTCATACATTTTTAGGAAAATTAAAGACGTTGAATCTCTTTTAAGCTTTATTCATTCATTTCTATTCATTTCTTAGGATAATTTATGTGTTGATGTATTATACTTTACAATACTATTTCTTCCTTATCAAATTTACATAGGCTATATTTGTTCTTTCCTGAAATAACTTAATGGTCTCGTTCTAGACTCCCATCCTACGTAACGAGTTAAAACCCGACACTCAGTTCCAAGTCATAGAATATTTTCATTTATTAAACTTTTATGTCATTACATCATTTACTTACGACACTTTTTACGGGCTCGTTCTTGTCTCCCGATCACATTGAACCTTGACATACAGTTTCCTCTATCTAATTTTCACATCAATAAGTTACGTTGTTACGTCACTGCGTTACGTCGTTACATTATTTATGTATGTTATGTTCTGCGGACTTCTTCTCGGCTTCCAGTGCACGTTTCGACCTGAAAATTGGCACACAAATTCATCTCGCCAAATACTTCCATCTGTTTAATTTTTTACGTAGTTATGTTGCATGGTTATGTCATTACGTTACGTCGTTGAGTCATTTACATACGCTATCTTTTGGAAATTTGTTTTCGGCTCTCAGATCACATAGAGATCTGAAAATTGGTACATACGTTCATTCCCCCAAACATTTTCATCTATCAAATATATCGTCATTATATTGAGTCATTACGTCATTACGTTACGTTACTCAGTTAGTTACGTACGTCATCGTTTTAAAATTTCTCGGCTCCCAGAACACGCAGAAACTTGAAAAGTAGCATACAAATTCATCTCACCGAGCTTTTCCTTTTACCAAATTTTTTTTTTTTTCTGTCGGAGGAAATGGGGGTAAAGGCAGATTTAGTTTAAAACAATATTATGTAAATCTTATCCATATGAGAAATTGATATGATTAAAACTGTCTCATCTACATATATAATCATTTCCCTTCAACAATTCTGAATAATACCAATTCAATTTTGGACAATGATACGATTTATATAGCATTGCTTTGATTTGAACATGCATACATTTTCAATTTGGTTCAATTTAGTGTGTGATTAAAATGTATTTTCTACTTTTCAGTGGGCCACTGTTGTGTAGGGTAAGGCATTGTAAACCTAGTTTTTCATCCTAATTTATTTTATATTTTACACAGTAAGTTATGTGGTGTTATTTATCGACATAGACTGTTGATATTTTCGTAGTGCAAACTGTTCCCCAAATTTAAGATGTCAAAAAAAGCACTTTTCTTTTTGCATAGCAGAAAGTCTTCTCCTTGGTATATTGTTTTTCCCTATTCCCTTTTATCAGCATGAACATTTGCAATGGATTTCAATTTAGATTGGTTGCTTGAAATGATTGCATCGAACGTGATTTTTTTAAAGTGGGCGATAATTAAAGTTCGCGTTAGATGGGCATTTTATCGAAGTCAAGGTGGCAGAAATTCACAGGACTAAGCCTACGACGAAATTAATAATGTATTAATTTATACAAAACATTAAATTTAGAAAAAAAAATAATTTTATATTTTCTTTAAGGCGCTTTTTCTTTTTTAGTTTTAATTTTAATCTATATATTTTTTGTAATTTTTAATTTAATTTTATTTATTTATTTATTTATTTATTTTTTTTAATTCAAGTTATGTTTCTATTCGCTAAGTAAGCAGTCTCAAATTAAATATGTTAAACAGCATTTGTAATTACACATAAAATATCCTCAATTTAATCTAAGATTAATTCTAATCTTTAAGATTATTAATCTCTCTTCTAAGATTTAATCTAAGATTAATAAGATAATCTAAGATTTTACAACTATCCCGATTTAGTACATATTTTTTTCTGTACTTGATTGCAATTTATGCTACTGACTCAAAATATTTAAATTTTTCTCAACGAAATGAGTATCATACCTTTTGCATCATTTGCAGTTCATGACTCTCTACAAATTAAAGTATATTAAGTTGTATACATATGCAAATATATATACATATGCAAATTTCAGTTGAAAATATGTATTAATAATTAATTGAAATAAAAAAAAATGTTTTATATTCTGTCAGTATATTTCAGTTATCTACCACCGTAATAAATGCAGAGAGTATTTCCAGCTTTATACCTAACTAAGAATATATCAAGCGCCTTGGACAAAATATACCATATAATGTAGTAAAGCTTTTTGCGTCGACATTATAACATCTTATCACACACTTCTGTGACTCTAGTATTTAATATTATGAAGAGTTCCATTGACTTCTTTCATCTGTTCCCTAGAGAGTCACGAACTTGAAAATATACATTCGCCACCGTATAGATGAATTTCCTACGACGGTTTAATATAGCAATATATTCACAACAATTGAGCTTCGTAAATTAAACAAAAAAAGCTTTCTGGTGAGAATGGTAATTTACCACCTTTCTTGTAATTGAATAACAAAATTAAAAGATAGTGTTTTAATTTGATAATTGCATTAACACAGAATGATAACAAATTATGTACACTATGTTTGTAAGCAGTATGCCATATGTAAAGTAAAAATGTTTGCCAATTTTAATAACAGTAACTAATGAATAGAAATATATACAATAAATACTTTTAAAATATGTTATTCAAAATACGGATTAATTATTGTTTATCAACCCTACTGTTTTACACGGCTATTTTTACATTTCCCCTTTCGAACCCAATATGTATCAGCCAGGTTTTTCTCGATATTTTACAAAATAGTTTAGTGAAACCTCTAAATAAAAAAGTTCGGGAATCACTGTTTTATTGAATAGGTATATGTACAAAGAAACACAAATTCGTCTTCCATGTTTATTATCATTGTATTTATTGGAATGCACTACAATGGTGACTCTGACGTAGATAGAAAGCAACTATTCATTTCCTCTTGGATAAATTTGGCAAAATTGGCATTTTCCACTTAGCAACTATTCATTTCCTCTTGGATAAATTGGGCAAAATTGGCATTTTCCACTTATGAAGATCTTCCACTTATGAATAATTTAATCAAAAGAAACTCAAAAGAACGGTCTTCATTCATTCAGCTACAGATGTAAAACGATTTGTCAGATCAAAATCCTTAAATTTTTAGTAAAAATACTTAAACTCTAAAAATTTTTAAATTTCTTTCTAAGACTCGCATGATCTTAAATTCTCCGAGCAACCTATTGACTTTTGTGAACTTCCTTTCGTAAAAATTCCTTTCCTTCGTTTTTCTTTTCCTTTTAGACAGGGGATTTAAGTCTGGTTTTTCAAACCCAGATTAGGCACCCCTTTTAAACACCCACCTTGCACAGATCAAAATCCATCTTTGAGCGACTCCTAATCTCCTTCTCCCTCCTCCTCCCCTTCAACTTTAAATTAATACCGTTTCTATTTTGGACCGAACAAAAAATGAACTATGAGAAACATATCTATCCAGGAAGAAAAGTTCAAAACTGAAATAAAATGTTCTGTGCCCCAGTGACGCATCATAACGATGCACATCCAGTCATTTGCCACTTGCTATTTTTTGTCTTCCCCAGCGTTGTTCTGTGCCTGTATTGAAGAACTGTGAAGAAAAAATTTGTGGTTTGATACATATCTAGGAAAAATCCGATACAATATATCTTCTTCTGAGCTTTTTTATTAATTTCTTGCAACAATGCTTTCTTTTGATATATTTTTCTTTTTCAAACAAGATTTATTTATGACCATAAACTTTTCTTTTCATATTAGATCATTCTTCTCCAAAATCTAGGATGAGAAAAAAAAGATATAATTTTTTGCATAGCAGAAAAGATATTTTCCCCCACGATTGTACTTTTTTCATCCAATCCTTTTCATTTGTAAGAGCGTTTACAATGATTCCGTTTCATTTTATATTGCTCTCTTACAATTAAGCATCTTGCATTACACGTCTCGTATTACATTGAATGTTTCTCTCTATATTAAAAGAAACTAGCTACAGTCATCGCCGCTGATAGAATCCTTTTAAAACAGACATTTTCCGTGAAACCTAGTACCAGAGCAATAACATCAAATGATTTGCATTTTTGCATGATGATTTACAATACTGCACTATGTGTAGTCTCCTATTTTGAATGCAATCAAATAAAATATTATATTTGTTTATATAATATTGAAGTGGTGTCATTTTCCCTTCATTAATCTTTAAAAGCTATACATTCATTATTGAAAACGCTATAGCCATCTCAAAAGACATAGTGTTTTAATGATTTAATTTTCATTGTTGAAAACATTGCTGCCATATTAAAATACATAATACTTAAATCTCTCTATATAAAAGAAAAGTAACTGGCGCCGCTCTTTGGCAAATTTTGTCACCCTGGAGTTTATTTGTCTCGTACAGTTAAAACTATATAACATACAAAAATATGAAATGCAATATATTTGTAGAGAAATGCTACGGAAACACGCTGGAATAAACCGTTTCCAGATTTAAATATTAGTTTAAGATACATTTAGTGTCTAAAGGCCCCTGTATTCGATGCAAGAAGTTGAATCAATTGAACTGTCAACTTTTTGTGCGTACTTGCATTGTGCAAATTGGAATTTGAACAATACAACTTCTTGAACTCTGACCAATCACAGCGGTTACTGGATATGACATCAAGATTTCTTTTATATTTTTTCGCAAACTTTGTTATCGTAGATGAATTACACCATTAACCACTTTATTTATGCATTTTTAATTGTCTACTTAACTTGCACAGTTTTAAGTTAATTAATTTGAATTCAGTGTATTTAATGTAGCTTCTTTTTTCAAAAATTGTTTTTTTTTCTCTTTGAGTTTCTGCGTTATATGAGATTCCTCTTTCTCTGGGACTGTATTTATTTCCAGTTTTACGGCGATATCTTAAAATTCAATTTTTCAAATGTTTTGTCATTGGAATTTAACTTTGTTTGTGATTACTGCCATAAGATAATTAGATATTTATTATTATAGACTGAACGATTTTATATATTATAACTTAGTTAACCTAATGATGATTTGTTTACAATACTCGTACAGAGATGGCGCCAGTGCCACTTGTATTGTATTATTGATTTAAAATGGAGAGTACTACGTATGTAATTATGTTGTTACATCAGTGGTGTAGTCGTAAAAAAAAGGTGGGGGGACGCTCTTTTTTTTGAAGAATTTTAGCCAATACTGTATAATTTCTGTTATTGACACAGGGCTAGGAAGTATCGCGATACAAGTATCACCCATATAAAATGTCTTGAGTAACGACCCTAGTCTCTAAATGTATCGTGGATTTTGTATTGAGATACTTTTTCAATTGTATCCAGTTTTTTTTGTTTTAGTTCTTTTTTTTTTTTTTTACTTTCCAACTCCAACTCTTAACATGTTGATAAAATCAAAAGAATAATAATTATTCTAATTTTATTTAGTTATTTATTAAAAACCAAAAATTGTGCTCCAAAGCATATGATTCTCAGCTCAAGAAAGAAAAATCAATTAAGATTCTTGCATTTTGAAATGAAATTATCTCAAAGAACCTTCCAACTATGCCAAGCTGCAGAGGGGTTATATATGTACACATAAATTTAAAAAAAAAAGAGCGTCCCCTTACAAAATAAAAAGTGGGGGTACGCTTGAGATCAGGAGAAAAGGTGGGGGGTCTGCGTCCGCCCGCGTCCCCCCTCAACTACACCCCTGTGTTACATATGTCTTTTTTGGAAGTCAATCCATTACTTAACTGGCATCTCAAAATGCTATAAAGGTAGAATTCAATAAACTAGCTAAACACAGAACAAGAATATTAGAAATTAATGAGAAATACCATAGCCATTATCCGTTACACATTTAGCCGACCCTGGAGGCTCGTGTGATTTAAGGTGTGTCACGGACGCGAGTATACATTGCCAGGAAAACATTATAGTAAAAATATTCAATATAATGTTTCCAGGCAAAGCTACTTGCGTTCGGGACAAACCTTAACTTTCCAAATGAAATGTAATTATAACATACGAATGTTCATAGTCGATGCATTTTCATTCCTATATGTTGTCACGGATGTATGCCTGAAAGGAACACTGCTTCCAACTGTTCGGTTTATGAATATATTTTTTTATACTAATTGCAATTTATAAAGCTGAGTAAACCCATTTAGATTATTTCTGTATGTATATATTATATTTTTATTTTGTGCAGTTCATGACTATCTACAATCTAGAAGATATGCCTGTCATATGGTGGAATTGAAAATTTACAAAGCATTGCCTGCTATTTAACGTCATTTTTATCCAGTTGGTGACATTTTTATCAATTTGGCGACATTTTCGTCAATCTGGCAACTTTTAAAGAAATGGTCGAGTTTGAGACATCCCTCAAAATTTCTCGCCAAGCATTACGGATAGGCGGAGAAATGGGTTATTAATTTAGTCGTTTGTTATGTTCAGTCCAGGATATTGAATTTTCATCAGTTAGTCGTCATTTTCAGTGATTTAGCGTTAATTTTATCAATTTGGCGACATTTTTGTCAATTTAGCAGAATTTAAAAAGATTCGTCAAATTGGCGATATGCCGCCAAAATTCGATGCCAGAATTTCGCCAAGCGTTACAGACGGAGAAATAGATTATTCTTATACTAGTAGATTCTTATATTCTTTTCAAAATATTTAATTTTCATCAATTAGTCGTCATTTTCATTGATTCATCGTCATTTTTATGTGACATTTTTATCAATTTAGTAACATGTTCTTCAATTTAGCAACATTTAAAAAATCTGGCTAAGTTGGCGGTATTTCGTCAATTTCAACGCCAAAAAACACGTTTGTCAACACTTTGTAGCAACGTTAGCCAGAGATAGAGAGATAAACCCACAGATAAATCAAGGTGTTTATATTATTAATTAGATTTTTGGTAATTCTTGATAGTGCAGCATTTCGGAAAGAAAGAGAGATAATATAGTGCAAACATCCGCGATAAAATAAATTCATGACCATATTCATTTTCTCCTAGCTGAAAGGTGCAAAGTTGGGACAAGCATCTCATGAATATCAAAAGGACCGCATTCATTCAATCAGCTGCAGACATGGAGCGATTTATCAGATAAAAATCAATCTTTGAGCACCCTTTCTACGTTTCTTTCCCTCCTACCAAACTTTAAATTAAAACTATTCCTACTTTGGGGAGAACAAAATGGAAACAAGGAGAAATGTTTGCAGAAAAGAACAGTCGAAATTGAAGTAAAATGTTTTTTACTCCAATGGCACATTATAACGACTCACATGCAATCATGATCACGACATTTTCTAGCTTTTAGAAGCATTTTGTGCCTGTATAGAAGAACGGAAGCCAAAATTTATGCTTTTGACATATATGTAAAAGAAAAAAATCCTCGTTAAATCTTTTTTTTTGTTTTGTTCATTAATTTCTTATTCTTCAGAAATTTCTACAGCGATTTCGCTGATGTCTTCTTTTTATTCTTCTTACAACTAGCTGCGTGTTGTTATTTATGGACATAGACTGTTATTTTCGTGGTAGATTTCTCTCCCCAGAATTTCGTATTCCTGAAAAGGAAGAGAACAACATATTTCATTGGAGGGGATAAACTGCTTTTCTGATACAGTGTTTTCTCCTGATGCGTCTCATTGGCATGCGCATTTGATATAATCTCATTTCAATTTCCACATCTCAACTTGAAAGTGTAACAGTAACATTTTCACTTAAACGAAACTAGTTTAAATTCCATGCTTCATAAAAGTAGACAATGTTAAAATTTAGAAGGGAATTAGCTTTGCATTTATTAGTAGGTTCCAGCTCTTTTAAGACCCAGAGTGACTTATATAGTTACTTATTACCCAGGCTCGCCCAAAAAGTGTTGAAAACCCAGACCACTCGACTCACCCTGAGGTATGAACAGCTGTTTGAGTGGTCGGAAACGGACCCAAAGAGTATCGAAGACCCAGGTCACCCGACTCACCCCAGGGTATGAGCAACAGGAAGAGTGGCTGGAGACCCAAAGAGTGTTGCTGTTGAGATCCAGACCATCTGACCTACCAGAAAGGTGTAAGGTAACTGGTTGGACGGCAGAGAAGAGCCACACAGTTTAGACCGGAACAGTGGGGGAGGTATCCACAGGGACCTTACCCTCCTTCCCCTACCACCAACCTCTCGGACGGACTTACGGACCTACATGTTTTTACGTGATCGTACTCCGCGTGATCACAGCAGCTGTTTGGGCAGTGGCGGGAATCGAACCCGGGCCTACCGAGTACAATTACCGCGCGCAAATCACTGGGCTACCGCGCTTTGGGGTCCCAAAGAGTGTCGAAAGCCCAGACCGTCTGGTTCATCCGGGGACATAGATCAGTAAATTGGGCGCCTGGGACCCAAAGATTGTTATTGTTGTTGAGACCCAGACAGTCCGACCTAACAGAAAGGTGTAAAGTAACCGTTTGGACGGCCTGGAAGTGCCACCCAATTTAGACCGGAACCCAGTGGGGGAGGCATCCACAGATACCGTACCCTCCTTCCCCTATCACCAACATCTCGAAAGGTCTTCTGGACCCACAAGTTTAACGTGATCGTACTCCGCATGAACACGGCGGCAGTTGTGGGAGCGTGCAAAGAGTCAAAGACCCAAAGAGTGTCGAAAGCCCAGGCCGACCAGCACATCCTAGGACATAGAGCAGTTTGATGGGCGGCCGGGGACCCAAAGAATGTGGAGGAGTTGCAAGGAAAAAACGGATTATATAATTACTTTTTTCTTTTTTTCGACCCAAACCCTCCGACCAACCCGAAAGTGTAACGTGTCTGTTTAGACAGACGAAGCAGTGCCACCCAATTGAGAATGGAACCCAGTGTGATTGGCATCCGCAGAGACCATGCCTTAATTACCATGCCACCGCAATCTCTCGACAGAACTTTCGAACCCACAGATATACCATGCCCGTACTTACCGTAGACACGAGGATAGTTTGGTCAGAGCTGGAAATCGAACTAGGATCCTCCGAATGCGAACACCGTACTCTAATCACTGGGCTATGCCACCCACCCCTTATATAGAGTGCAGAAAATTGCTGTCCCAACTGGGACTCGAACTCTGGATCTCCGAACTGACCAGCCGACGCTCTACCGTTGAGCTATTCGGACGAAGTTGCGAGCTCTTATCGTTGAAGTGAACTCTGTAATAGTTACTGTAAATAGCAAAAATTGCGCAATATTTCAAGAATTATAAAATACTGGGACGGATTACTCAGAATTTCTCGGTTCCTAAATAAGTGCCAGTTACTTAAATAACACAGATGCAGATGACACCACTCAATTTTTAAATCGCCTGTTTTGAGCCGAAATCATTCCGGCTAAGCAAAAGAAGAAAAATAAAAATGTTTGAAGTCACAAAAATGTTGCTTTGCTCTCGATATAACATTATAAAAATATTGTTATCTAAGTGTTTTTTCATCCAGTTAATGTCTAATTTAAGCGCACTACTCAATGCTAATATATCAATTAGAACAAAAATTAAATTAAAAAATTATTTTATATTCATAAAGTTAGAAAACCGATAAATTAAATTCACTAGCTTGAAAACAGCTGTCCTTTCTTTGAGACAAAATGCCTGTCAATTAAAACAAGAAAGATCAATCATGCTTAAACCATTGATTATGAAACACTTTCCAACTTCAATGCAATTTTATTTAAAAAAAGTCGAAAATGCAATACATTCCTCGGTAATATTTTAAAACTTATCACAATATTACATTGATTTATTATATTTGAAAACTTAAACCTTCAATGAAAAAAATGAACTTCATACAAATGACGGCATTGAAATATAAATTGCCTGGTTTAAATATCTCTAAAATGCAATACATTCCACGGTAATATTTTAAAAACTATCATAATACTACGATAATTTATTATATTTGAAAACTTCATCGAAAACAACTGAAATTAATTCAAATGACGTCATAGAAAAAATAACACGCCTGGATCTTTCTATAAAAACAGGATTTCATTCATAACTTTCTCCCATTCATTTCATTCATCACAATACTATAATAATTTATTTTATTTAAACATTTTATTTAAGACCATGGAGCTACAAATAATTAAACTCTATGCTTAAAACTTCATCGAAAAAAATCGTCCTTTTCTTTATAAAATCAATTAATATTTCATTCATATCAGCCATGCAGACTCCATGGACTAAATTATTTTGTGTTAAAAAAATACAGGAATTCTAATACATCTCATTCTACATATTTTGCTGTTTACATTTTACATAGGTGAAAAATAGGCTTAGTTGTAGAAATAATCAAATTTAGATGAGCATTTAAACTCAAATATATTGTCATTGCGTTGTTTCAGTATGTAGATGCACAGAATTTAAGCAAAAATAAAGTAGTTTTAGGACGGATACAACACTCAATAAGAGAAAGAATTAAAAAGAACTTTAAAAAATCCCGATTTTGAAACAAGATGGATGCCAAATATCATTTTGAAGTGGGTCATGTGATCGTTTCATATCATGGTCACGTGATCGTTTCATATAAGAGGTGTAATTATTATTTTAATTTTTATTTAAAAAACTACTGAATATATTTCGCTGAATTTTTTTTTATACATTTTATGGAACAATTTGAATATAATCTAACATTTTCGAAGCAATTTGTGAATTTTAAATCCGCTTAAAAAATGTTTAAAAAATTAGGTCCCATAGGGCTCAATGTATTTCATTTTTTCAACCCGGGTTCAATTCAAAACTAATTGGGTGATATTATTCATTTATATTCCCATAGGTCCTACAGACCGTCTGAACAACATACTAAAATTTCATTTTGATTAAGTCATTTTTACGGCTGTTATCGTGCTAACGGACAGACAGACAGACAGACAGACAGACAGAATGGACAAAGTCATAAACACTTTTCAACTTTGTTGTAAAGTGTTAATAAATAAAACCTGCTCTAGAATATCATCTGCGACGGCAATGGATGAATAAATTTCATTTGATGAATTGGCGAAAAATGGCCTATTTTGTTCTTTAAAAGTTTAAAGTTTAAATTAATGTCAATGTAAAAGAATCTCACCGAGATATGTGGTATTGGGTGTAGAGAGTTTCGCTGCTTTCCGAAGCTTAGAGTTTCCGCTACAGAGGTACACATAGACAGACTCAATATTTTTATTCATCTGTTTTTATTATGTAAAATATGGGTATCACATATAATTACCTCTAGCTATTTCCTACCCGCAAAGCACAGTGGGATGATGAATTTCATTTTATGCTTTGCCTAAATATGAAGGGATGAAATAGTATGCTCAGATATCATATGAAGAAAGTAAGGGAAAAACTAGTATTGTATAATTTATATATTCCATACTAGAATAAATTAGCCAACTTCTCACTATTTAAATAATACAGATAATGTTACTCCTTTTACAAATCGTTTGTTTTGAACTAAAATCATTCTCTTGTTCCGTTTTGTTCAATCATGCCAATTGTACAACACAGGTGTAATGCGGTCTAAATTAGCTCATTTGATACGCCCAAAGTAAGCGCGCTGCAATTAGCTACTTATGTGCACAGACTTCTTTCTGTATTGTCGCTTGCCGATCTTCGGCAGAATGATGCAAAAATATCTGATATGCTTTATATGCTATATCTGTTAAATGCGGAGGTTAGAAAACCAATATTCAAGAAGCTAGATATTTAAATTGCTTAAAAAACAGTAATAAATGGAAATACTTAAAGTTACAAAAAATACAAATAAACAAATAATGAAAAAATACAAATAATACAAATAATGATAATAAATCAATAATACAAGTTCATTTTCCCAGAAGTAAAATTAAAACATATATATCTCTATTTTAGTGAGAATCGCTGTCAAACGTTTTTTTAGATCCTATGACATCGCATTCTCATATCGCTCACGCTAACAATGCCCAGTTTGGAAGAAATTGTCCAGGGAGGAATGGTTGCTAATCAGCACTTCAGGTATCAGAGCATTGAATCAGGTATCAGAGCTCTGCAATAATATTTTCGATCGCTAAATATGCGATTTGTACGAACATCCTTCAAAATGGCACTTCAGCATTTAATAACTAAAAAACGAAATCACATTAAAAAAAATTCAAGGAGGTGGGTACGAGGGGAGACTAGGTTCCACTGTACTAAATTTCATGGTTGTGGGCCGCTTAGATTCCCCACTAAGCGACAGACAAACAGACAGACAGATATTTCTTTATTATTGTAGAGGAAAATATATCATAATTTATTTTCAATTACTAAATACTGATTAATTAGTAGAACTGATGTTACATATTTTTGTTGTTGAAACCCAGACCGTCCGACCTACCAGAAAGGTGTAAGGTAACTGTTTGGACGGTCGGGAAGTGCCACCCAATTTAGACCGGAACCCAGTGGGGGAGGCATCTACAGGGACCGTACCCTCCTTCCCCTACCACCAACCTCTCGGTAGGACTTTCGGACCCACGTGTTTAACGTGATCGTACTCCGCATGAACACGGCGGCAGTTTTGGCAGTGGCTAGAATCGAACCCGGGCCTACCGAGTGCAAATCCAGCGCGCTAACCAATGGGCTACCGCACCCCTGATGTTACATATTGTGAAATAGTTTACCTCATAACTATAAGCTATCAATATACTGAAAGCTATAATTTATTACACTAGGAGGCTCTGCTCTCGTCCCCCTCTCCGCTCGCGTAACCCCCCTCGGGAGGCTTTGCCTCATACTCGCTGCTTTTGCAGTGCTCATTTCATATCTATATTTCCTAAACATTTTACTTTTAAATATCTATTTTCTATCCCTGCTTATTTTCCACAGGAGGGAAAAGCAGGGATTTTTCTTAGCCCAGGGAATGCAAAAACTGAATTTCTTGATTCTGAGCTCGCTTCGCGAGCTATTTCATGCCAAACTAAAGTTTAAATCGATAAACAATTTACTTCATGGTGTTACTTTATTATTTCTCTATAAGCATACCAAATTTCATACTTTTGTATGCTATAGTTTTTGCAGTATGAAACAGAGAAATTGCTAGATGTGACGATAAGGTAAAAAAATTTCACTTCAAAAGTGCATAAACAGTAAAATATCTCAAAAAGGACGTCGAAATTAAAAAAAGGGGCTCCGTCCTGCAAGAATTCACCCACGTAGGTACTTGCCTGCAAAAATTCGTGGTCTTGCTATTATTAGTCTATCCAGGACGCGAACTCGCAGCTCAATTATTTTGTCTTTGACATTGACATTAAATATTTCTTAAACTACAATATATAATATATATATATATATATATATATATATATATATAATATATATATATATATATATATATATATATATATATATATATATATGAAACGGTTTATTTCAGAGTATTCCCCAAAGCTTTTCAATCAGTGTACCAAGTATCATATTTTTATATGCAACAGTTTTTGCCGTACGAAGCAAAGAATCTCGACAAACGAGAAATTTGTCAAACAGCGGCGGCGGCGGCGGCGTCAGCTCCTTTTTTTAATATAAACAGAAACATTATATTTTCCCTAAATTTGTTATCAAACTACTGATTAGTATTATTACTTAGGATTTTGTATCAGACATATATTTAAAAGTAAAAATATATTTTGAATAAGAAATGGTATAAACTCAAGTTCCAACATTATAACTGCAAAGCTAAAACAGTAGAAATAAATCAATTACAACTGTAAAATACCTAATATAACTTACAGTTCATGGTTATATAGGGTATTTTACAGTTGTAGTTCATAACCTACTGTTTATCATACTCTAATTTATAACCTACGGTGTGTTTTTACGTACGATTTTTGTTAATAACTACAATTTTTCATTACATTTAAATAGATATACCATGAAGTGTGTAATTTTGCACTCAGTAGAAACATTTAAGAACAGTATAAAATGAAGTGGTTCAACTCGACTTTCTCAAACCAGAATTCATTTTTTTTTTTAATTTTACAAGAAAAAAAAATGAAAAATCGGTATCGCGGGTTCAAATGACTACAACTATAGCTTGTTACCTTTTACATTAAAGGGCTCGAAAAATCTTTTAATTGATACCATACATGGCAATGTACCCCCGGGGGGAAACTTTCACGTCGCGAATAGGACGTCGTTAGGACGTCGTTAGGACGTCGTTAGGACGTTGTTAGGACGTCGCTCTGTATCGCGCCTATTTTTCATAACAATGATTGAAATTATTAAGTCTCATGATCAATGAGCCATAAATAACCCCTTTTATGCATGATTATGTCAAATGTCGTCCTATGCTGCCATGTTAAGAAATATAAAATTTTGAATAAATTTTGAAGTTTCTGCGGAATTTAAAATAAAAATCTACCTAGTTCTATATTTTTTTGATAACACAGATATAATATTTCGTAAAAATCCATTAATATTTGTGGCTGCTATAGTACACACAAGAAATCGACTACAGTCATCAGGCAGACATACAGATGGAAATCACTCCAAAAACTGTCAAAACGTGTCATCAAAATCTCGAATTCGAAAATTTTCCTGAAAATAATACTTTCTGTATATTATATTACATAGTATGACAAAGTGAAAAAAAATCTGATGTGGGCAGCACATGACTTTCCTTATATAATGCAATGGATTTACTACTTTTACAGTAAAACAAATAGATTATTTTTATAGTAAATATTTATATTCTTTCTAAGATATTGAATTTTCGTCAATGAGTCGTCATTTTCATTAATTTAGCTTCATTTTTATCCATTTGGCGAGTTTTTCATTAATTTAGCAACATTTAAAAAAGCCGCCAAGTTGGCGACATCCCACCTAATTCGTCACCAAAATCTCGCCTAACGTTATGGACGGAGAAATAAGTTATTCTTACAGCAGATAAATGACTATTGGCATTCAAATACAAAAGTATTACTCAATGTATCGTTTTTCATGAATGAAACAAGCTACATCTACAAGAATGATGTCCACCAAATTTATCGCATAATATTACATCTGAAAAGTGAACATGTTTCTTAATAGGAAATATTTCTTTTTTCTTTTATATGATTTTTTGATAATTATTTTGAAAAATGTACAATATCTCGAGAACGGTTCATGTTAGCGTTCTAAAATTTATGTCAATCGTTTTTCAAATGAAAAATTACATAAGAAATGTCTATTTGCCTAACTTTATTAGCGGTTTAGATTTTTTGCCGATTTTTTCAAAATTTCACTCGGAAATTTAGGGGGTTCTGAACATTCAATTGCGTATGAAAACAATAGGCTTCCAGTGTTTACAGATTGTAATTTTCGTACCAAATTTCGTTCGAATCGGTGTATTCGTTCGTCAGTTATCGTCTCCACAGGCTCACTGACACACACACAGACATCACTTCAAAAATGTTCGATTCGGGATCAGGAATGCTTGAAATGTGCTCTTCCGTCGAAAACTCGAATTTGAATTTTCGACCCCGTCACAATACTTTCCTTATACATTATTGTATATAGGAAAGTAATAAAGTAGAAAAAACAGTAAGAAATTAAATTACAGTCTATTACAACTATAAATATGTTTATAGTCTATTTCAATTCACAATTTTTATTCTTAACTGGCATTTTCTATTAAACTTAAACAGATATGATCTGATATGTATAATTTCGCGCCTTTTAAAGAATCAGTCATTGGATACTTTCCATTAAAAGCAATCTTTCTAATACTTGCAACTTTTGCATTAAACTTTCTCGAAGCATTTAGTGGAAACAGGTTCATAAAGTTCGTTCGAAGAAACTTTTAGCGTTGAAATTGAATTTAGAATGTTCTCTGAAATGACGCCTTAACGTTCGAAATTTAATTTTCATCCGATGGGAAATAAAGTTCAGTTTTTGCGAGGGCGAGAGAACAAAATGCATGTAATCTATTACGTGAATGTTTCTTATTGACATGTGAGCATCCTTGCGTCTTTTTATCGGAATTTTATCACTTTAATTATGAATTGGAGTTTTCGTGAAGAATTTGCAACAAGTTCTTATTTAAATCCCGAATACATTAACAAATTACACTTCGGTGTCTATAAAACCAAATAAATGATGCCTTATAGAGAATACACTAAAACAATTGCTTCAAACGCTTTATATAGAAATTAATTTATCTGCATAATAATTGTCTATCGTGGTATTTTTTCAGGCCCTCCAAAAGCAATCGGGTGACTCAGAATTCTGGATATTTTCAAACTTATATATATCAATCATGAAACAGAACCAGAGCCGGATTTTTGGTTTCTCTCCAAAGAATCGGAGATCAAAGAGTTTTCTCCCCGGAGCGAGTGCGCCAAAAATTATTTCCATACTTTTTAGATACCCCTTGTAAACCGAAAAAATGATTCTTTGCACACATAGTATTGACCACTGGATAGATCATAACATAACCAGATTTTTGATTTTACACCTGGAGGCGGACAAATGGGAATAGGGGAGGGTGAAAAGATTTTCCCCACACTCTAAACAGCTTGAGTAGACTTAGAAGGCTTAAACGTTGCACAGTTGTATTATCAACCAATGAGGGTGTGATATTGGTTAAGTCACAGGATTTACACTCGGAAGACCTGAGTTTAATTCCCAGAACTGCCCCAAATATAGCTGTGTCAGTGAGGAAGGAGTATGGACACGTTACATCTGTGGATCTGATAGTCCTACCGTCAGGTTGGTGATAGGGGAAGGAGAGCACGTTCCCTGTGGATGTTACCCACGCTGGTTTTTGGTCTAAATTGGTTGGCGCCTTTCTACCGTCCAAACATGTACCTTACACATTTGGGTAGGTCGGACGGTTTCTGTTAGAACGAAAGTAAGTATCGACCATAGGGTAGAGCGTAAAGGAGCCAATTTTCAACTTCTATGGCGATTTTCGATGCACAGTGCTAAACTAAATTAAACTTATTAAAAACAGCTGCAACTTCATTTTCTAAGAGTATAAGTTGTATATTGTATAAAATTCCTAGTCATGTTGCAGTATATGAATACTTAATATTTTAATGCTCTCATTCCAAAGGCACAAGTCATTGTAATGATGGGTAATCTTAAACTAAACCATGTCACAACATTCTTTTGTTGAAGTATGATGAAAACTGATCTGTAAAAAGAAGAGGTAATTGCGAAGATTAAACATCTGTTAGAAATCTGCACCTGTCAGTTGCAAAAACAGTTCGCAGACAAGACCACAGAGAATTTTCAAACATTAATAAAAATTTATGTTGTTATGCTAGTATATGTATTATGTCGTTTATCATTTAAGAAATAAGAACTATCTGATTTAATATCAATAAGACCAGGAGAAAAATTTATAATTGCACAATTATCATATTACTTTCCTTATATACATAATGTATAAGGAAAGTATTGTGACGGGGTCGAAAATTCGAATTCGAGTTTTTGACGGGAGAGCACGTTTCAAGCATGCCTGGTCACGAATCAAACATTTTTGAAGTGATGTCTGTGCGCGCGCGCGTGTGTGTGTGTGTGTGTGTGTGTGTATGTGTGAAAGTATGTGTGTGTGTGTGTGTGTCAGTGAGTCTGTGGAGACGATAACTGACGAATGAATTGACCGATTCGAACCAAATTTGGTACAAAAATCACAATCCGTAAACACTGGAAGCCTATTGTTCTTATACGCAATCGAATGTTCAGAACCCCCCTAAATTTTCGAATGAAATGTTGAAAAATTCAAAACCCCTAATAAAGTTACGCAAATTGACATTTCTTATGTAATTTTTCATTAGAAAACGATTGGCATAAATTTTAGAACGCTAAAATGAACCGTTTTTGAGATATTGCACATTTTTCAAAAACATTATCAAAAAGTCATATAAAATAAAAAAAATATTTCCTATTGAGAAATATGTTGACTTTTCATATGTTATACCACACGATAAATTGGGTGACATCATTCTCGCGGATCTAGAGCTCGTTCCATTCATGAAAAAATATACTTTGAGTAATACTTTTGTATTTGAATGCCAATAGCCATTTATCTGCTGTAAGAGTAACTTATTTCTCCGTCCATAACGCTTGGCGAGATTTTGGCGACGAATTTGGCGGAATGTCGCCAACTTGGCGACTTTTTGAAATGTTGCGAAATTAACGAAAATCTCGCCAAATGGATAAAAATGACGCTAAATCAATGAAAATGACGACTAATTGTCGAAAATTCAATATTTTAGAAAGAATATTAGTATCCACTATAAGAAAAACCTATTTTTGTTACTGTAAAAGTAGTAAATTCATTACATTATATAAGGAAAGTCATGTTTTGCCCACATCAGATTTTTTTTATTTAAAATTAAATTATTTGAATAAACGCATGCATTGCATGAAGCTATTATAAATCGTAAAAAAATCCCTTATATATTTCAAGAGTATATAATAAAAGTTAGACACGAAATAAAAGGATCTAGATATTAATTCAAAATTATTATGTCTTTTTTTTAAGTCTTTTTTTTAAGGTATATTTACTCTAAAGTGTTTTATAAATGTTTTTTTTTATCTTTCGTATTTGCTTGTTTCATATATTTTCTTACTATCATATAGAATTCTCCTTTTGTTATTGTCCTTTGTGTTATTATGATGTAAGCAGGTCCAGATAAGCACGTTTTTCAGATACAGTTAAATACAAATTACATGTAATTAGTCAAGCAACCAAAATAGACGTACTAGTATAGCTTACGTTAGAGCTCATCAGCACTATATTTTGTTATTGCATTGATCAAAAAATAAAAACTTGCTGTGATCCAGAATGTTTAGAATACCCGTGATGATATAAATTTGTTATTCCACTTACGATGTTTATAGACGTATCTGCGATGACTTTACAATTCACAAATGTTCTTCCTGCCATTGCATTTAATGAATTACTGATATTGATGAGCTTTTTCAGGAAGTATACATTTTTTCATTAATACTGATCACTGCTCTATAATCATTATTCTAATATTTACAATGCCCGTTAAAAGCAGGTCTTGTGATTATAACCTAGCACTGCAGACATATGCAGTTTTATCTCAATTGTGCATAAATTTGATATTGGTTGTACTTGGCGCATTTCGATGATCAGAAAATTCGTTATACAGTTTTCAAAATTGCGGCACGTAAAATGTTTACTTGCTACTGCAGTTGCAAAGTCCACTTCGATAACAGCTTGCAATTTCTTCCCAGAGCGTTGGTTGGTCAGTTCGGATATCCAGGATTCGATTCCTGGTTAGGGCAGCAAGGGTCTTTACAATGGCGCCCGAAAAAATGAACTCTGTGCAAAGATGTAAATGGTCTGAAAGTGAGCCTATTACAAGTACAAATTCAGTAGACTCTGGAAAATTGAGCGCCGATTTCAAATTGAGAGGATAACGATCACGCACGATACTAACCTGGGTAAAAATAGTAGTAGCAGGAGGCTAACCTGGGGTAAAAATAGCAGGAGGCGGTCAGTCAGATTGTCATTTACACGCCAATATGACTTTAGAGGGTGGAGAATGCAGAGTTCACTTCGAAGATAACAACTTGCAATTTCGTCCCAGTAGCTCAACGGCAGAGCGCCGGCTGGTCAGTTCGGAGATCCAGAGTTAGATTCGAGGTTGGGAGCAGCAACGGCGTTTACACAGTTATTAACAGAAATGTATTGGGTGAGACAGCCCAGATGTTAAGGTACGGGGATTGAACTGGATGATTCTTGGCTGTGCCCAAACTGTCCCCGTGTTCACGCGGAGTACGGGGACATTAAATATGTGGACCCGAAAGTCCTTCCGAAAGGTTAATGGTAGAAGAAGGGTGATTCGACCCTTATGGATACCGACCCCACTGGGTTCCGGTCTAAATTGGGTGGCACTGTCCCGGCTGTCTAAACAAATACCTTACGATTTCTGGTTGGTCGGACGGTCTGGGTCGAAGAAGAAGGTATCCTAGACCCCATAACAAAACGTCTGTCTAACAACAACGGTGAAACTCTCTATATTTAGATTCAAGAACATTACATTCCAAATTCGTCTACTTCTTCTTCTAGCCGTATTTCCTATACAAGAAAACAAAACCTAACGTGTATCTTCATATTTTAATTACTTTATTCAGTAGAAGTTGTCATATATATGTTATTCAGTTTTGCAATTCGCTGAACTAGATTGACTCCTGGTGGCGATTTATAAAACTGCACTCTTTGCGGAAATCGCTACTGTTATATTGTAATTTTCAATTCCCAATATAACATTGCTCTTTTGAAAGAGGAAGTGGACCTAAGAAGACGGTCCCTCATGAAGTGAGGCAATTTTTGTAACATTCCCTCGAACGCAGCTGCACCGGACATTCATTTCGAAAAGAGAGGGTGCTTCTCAAGTTCATGTCAGCGTTAGGTGTTACAACAAACGGAAGGGGTTGAACTTCTTGACCCCAGAGTCAATTAATATCACTCGAACCTTGGGAAAATTCTCGTGAGAACTTTCAACGATTTTAAAACTGGAGACTGCATATCTCATATTTCAGGGGGGCCTTGACCAATAATATAGCCTGAAGGGCGTAGCCCTTAATTTACTTAGCCAATTATGGACAGGGGCGCCTTGTTAAGGGGGTAGAGACAGAGAGCAACTTTGGACTTTAAGTTTTTGAAATCGAGGACTTGAATTTTGTGAGTGAAAAGAAGAGGTCGCAAGAGCGACGGATCTCGGAGAGAGCGAGCCCGCGGGACAGAGCCGGAGCGCGCCGTCATAAAGTCCGACATCGGCAGTGATGATCGAGGTAGGACAATTCTACACATATTTTTGCACTTTGATTATTATTATCTCTCTGACCCTCCTAAATAAGGTTAACCTGGGCCATTAAGACGTAGGCTAGTAAGAATAGTGAGTTAATGCACATTAATGGGTTAATAATTGTAATGCTCATATTATGATCATAGAATGAGGAGATTTGATTGTCTTAATGTACTACACTAAAGATGTTGGTATATGAAATTTACCAGATGTTAATAGTTATTAAATAAGGTTTTATCTTAATGAAATAAATTCTTTGTTATTGTTTAAAATTAAGCCTCTTCATTTTAATTACTGGTATTATGTATTTCTTTATTTACTCCACTTTACGAGATCGGTCTATATAGCGTCAATACATGACGTGTGACGACTCACATATCATTTTGGTGCCGTTTAAACCAGTTTCGAACCTGGACTCAAAATTATTGCACCCTTATCATATTGGTGCTCATGAGCAATCAAACCTCGATTCAAAATTATTTAACCCTTCTGGCGACTTTGCTGTTTTAGACCAGTTATATGCCAGAATTTAAATTTTAATGAAGAGAATAAATATATTTGGAATTAATGAGAAATGAAAAGATTGAATAAAAAAATTTTTTTGTGTGTAAAATAAGGATTAAATTAAAGAAAGAATTTTAAAATTAAAATAAATATAGGTAAATTTAAGAAAATTTATTTCACAGTATGAGAAGCAAGCAAATAGTGAATCATTATGTGTTCTTAATGAGACATGCCATATTGTATGTGAAAATATAATTATTAGGGAACTTGAAGCTTTTAAGAAATTTTTGAATTGTATAAATATTTGTGTAATATTTGAGGAGTTAATTATGAGGATTGAAGTATTTGCATGCGTAGATAGTGAAATGATTAGAATTATGTTTTTGAATTTATGTGATATTGTATTTAAATATTTTGGGGGAACATTTTGAGGTGTAAAAACAGGAGATAATTTTAGATATAGAATTTTTGCGAGAAAGTGAAATTTAGAATGACGGAAAGCGGAGAAAATCATCCAGCAACGAGGGGCAGGTTACCAGGACTTATACACCTATTAGGGGAATGCAATGGCATAGAGAATGATGTAGAAATTTTTTTTGACCAGATCAAATCTTTAAGCAGCTTGGGGGATTGGTCAGAGGAGGAAAAGTTAGCAATTGTGAAATCGCGGTTAAGAGGGAATGCAAGAAAATTTTATATAGGGTCACAAGAATTAAGAAGGGAAACATCTTTCGAAAAATTTAGGGATAGGTTATTAGAGTTCTTTACAGAAAAACCGAACATTACAACAAATCAGATCCTTTTCACGACCGCAAAACAGACACAGGGAGAAACGATTAAGCAGCTAGCACACAGAATAACAACACTAACTTTAAATTATATTGGCGACACAGAGCACAGTGAAGCGACACAACAGATTATGGATAAATTAAGGTTAAGTAAATTCTTAGAGGCGGTAACACCTGAATTCCAGAAAGAAATAATAAAAACTAATGCACAAAATTTTGATGAAGCTGTAAAAATAGCCACAAACTTGGAACAGGCAAATTTAGCTGCGATAACGGCAAATGTAAATAGTGCTACATATAGACAAGAAATTGAGACGCTCCGCAAAGAGCAACAGGAATTTAACGCACATATTTTAAATTCAATTACCCAAGAAATAAACACATTAAAAATCCAAGAAAAAGTACAAATTCCCACGACACAAACAAAAAAACTCGTAACATGCCACTACTGTAATAAACAGGGACATTTCATGAGAGAATGCCGAATATACAAAGCTGATCATTTTAAACAAACACAGAGTCAAAACATAAACAACGCGAGGACACAGTGGCATAATCAAATACAGTCTCCTCCCCACTCATTTCAAACCCAGCCGTATGATGACCACAGAACTTACTCCTCCCAGCCGGACACATACGATTATAGGCCAAACCACGCCTTTGGAAACTATCAACAGAGCAGAAATTACTATGCAGCACCCCCTCCACAAAGTAGATTTTCTAGGGAACAACGATATAATAGGGACGAGTCAAACCAAAACAGAATCAGAGAATCGGGCGGGCAAAGAAACAATGGGAGAGAGATGAATACAAGATTTGAATACAGAAATTTCCCTAATAGAAGAGATAATTTAAACTAATTGTGGGAGCTTTAAATAATAACTTACAAAGAGAGAAAAATTACAGGGTAAAGTTCCCGAGAAAAATTGAAATTCCTGTACAAACAGAAAATAAGAAATTGGAGATACATAACGATGAAAGTACTGAAAAACATGAGGAAACGATTGCATCTGTAGGAGAACAAATTGAAAAAACAGAATTGCCAACAATAATAGCTCAATTTAAAAATATACAAAGCGAACTCATGATAGACTCTGGAGCGAGCGTTAGTGTATTATCATTAGAATTGTTCAATAAAATTAAAGATAATGTCAAAATTAAATATGTGTCAAGGAGTGTTACAATATCAACTTTAACAGGACATAGTATTGAATATATAAAGACTGTGGAAATTCCATTTAAAATTCAGGGAAAACAGTTCAAACATATTTTTTTTGTCACAACAGCAAGATTTACACAAAAATTTAAGGGAGTATTGGGTTTTGACTTTTTACAGAAAAATCAAGCCATTTTGAATACACAAAAGAACATTCTGAAGATGGGCGACATAGAAATAATTTTAAATTCTGATAGGCAAATTGATAGACAAATAAATGAGATAATACAGGAAAGACCGAATCTAGCCAAAATTTTAAGAAAAGTAGAAATCAAACCGAATTCGAGGGAGAATGTTGTAGTATATAGTGAGGAAAGTCTAGAAAATGGAACAGAGGTTTTGTTCGAACCCAAAGAAAAATCATACATTGTAATGAATTATGGAATACACCACATGAATGAGAACAAAATTAAAATTGAAGTTCAGAATAACACGAATGCGACAATTACATTAAATAAAAACATGGCTTTAGGAAACATTACGACAGATTTTACGATACAACAACAGGACATTAAAGAACCAGAAATTAGTGAACGGACACATAAATACGAAGAGATGATAAATTTAATACAGGCTAAACCGGAGATAATTGAAGAAAGAAAAAAAGATTTGAAAACAGAAGATTTTAATACTGACCACATGGACCCAAACATTAAACAAGATTTCCTCAAATTTGTAATGCAATATTCGGACGTTTTTTCAAAATCATTAAAAACTTTAGGAGCGACGGACATCGTAAAACCGGTGATAAAGCTTGCACATGACCACGCAATACGTTCCAGGCCATACGACGTTCCGTACGCACTGCAGGATACCGCAAAAAATCAATTAAAAGAGTTAGAAGAAGCAGGGATAATTGCCAGAACAAAATCAAATTTTGCATCGCCGATGATTTTAGTGCGTAAAACAAGTGGAGAGTACCGTTTATGTTTAGATCTGAGATTAATTAATAACATATCCACTCTTTTTCCTTACAAAATTCCCCGTGTAAATGAAATTATAACTAAATTAGCCGGACATAGATACTATTCGAAACTGGATTTTCATAGTGCATTCAACCAATTGGTTTTACCTGAAGACACAAAAGAATTATTTGCTTTTACAACGCCCTATGGCAACTACCAATTTGAAAGACTCGTTTTTGGACATGTAAGCTCCGCTCCAATTTTTCAACAGGTTATGGACACCATTTTAGCGGACTTAAGAGAGGAAAACATACAAGCTTACATCGACGACATAATAATCCCGGCTAACTCTTATTCAGAATTAATACATAAATTAAAATTAGTATTCGATAAATTAAGAAAATACAACCTAACTCTGACATCCAGCAAATGTAAATTTTTTGTAGAAAAAGTAGCATATTTAGGATTTGAAATTAGTCAAAAAGGCATTACACCAACAGATGAAAATATAAACAAAATCACTTCTTTTCCAGTACCAAAAACATTAAGAAAATTAAAAAGATTTTTAGGCATTTGTAATTTTTACAGAAATTCAATAAAAAATTATGCTCAATTAACCGCGGTTTTATCAGACTTAACAAGAAAGGATAATAAATTTAAATGGGATAATAAATGTGAGGAGGCATTCCAGGAACTCCAAGAATGTTTTTTCAAGAAACCATTACTTATACAGCCAGATTTTGACAAAGACTTTTATCTGAATATCGATGGCAGCATTCAGTCCATAGGAGGCGCTCTTTTACAATACAGAGAGGGAATTTTAAAACCGATTGCATATTTTAGCAGGAAATTATCGATACAGGAGCAAAAATACCCGGCCATGAAAATTGAATTACTTGCTATGCATCAGGGAATGAAATTTTTTAGGAATTTTCTTTTCGGACGAAAGTTTTTTGTGCTTTCTGACCATTTACCTTTGGGACAGCATTTAAAAATACAAAACCCACCCAGCGTATTACAGAGGTGGCTTTTAGAGATATCTGAATATGATTATGAATTTATTCACGTCCCGGGTAAAGATAATTTATTAGCGGATTTTTTAAGTAGAGATGATTTTGAAAATAAACAAACAGAGCAGAATGAGGGAAAACAAAACATTGAGAATCCAAGGGGAGAAATTAACCTGATAGAACAAATTAAGGGAGAAAACACGGTGAAAAGAAATGGATATGTGAATGAGGATAGTGTCTATATTGCACAGATAAACACAATAACAGAAATCCCGGCATTAGATAGAATTTTAGAGGAACAAATTAAAGATCCAAAATTAAAAATAATCAGAGAAAATTTACAAAACCGGAATTTTAAAGAGGGTAAACATTATGACACATTATATATTGACGAGGAAACTAATTTATTAATGCACGTAGGAAACTGGAAGGACAGACCTTGGAGAGACAATTTGAACAAAACTATAGTTATACCCAGAAATTTACAGAAAGAAATTTTAGCGATTACACATGTAACACATGCAGGGATCGATAAAACTTATAAACTTTTATCGGACAGATATTTTTGGACGGGTATGTACAGTGACACACAAAATTTTATTACATCTTGCGAACAGTGTAGAAAGAAAAAGGGAAAAAATCAGCCCGTTCCCCTGGGAAGAAATCCTATACCTGATGGGCCCGTGCAAATTTTGTCGACAGACATTTGCGGACCGTTTCAAACTAGCACTTCAAATAATAAATATGTGTTATCGGTGGTAGACCACTTCTCCAAACATATACAAATGTTTCCTATCCCGGATATAACGGCCACTACGGTTGCTGATAGACTCTTAAATTACTTTATGAATTGGGGATGTCCTAAGACAGTGTTATCGGACGCAGGCTCTCAATTTACATCTAATATACATCAAATTATGACAGAGAAACTCGGAATAGTTGCCAGAATAGCATCGGTACGTTCGCCATGGGTTAACGGTATAGTGGAGGTTACTAACAAACAATTGAAACACACCTTAGCGACATTAGCGGAGAATTCGCCATACTGGGATACTGCAGTACAATGCCACGTAGCTGTGTACAACGCGACGGTACATTCAAGCACCAAAGAAACACCAAACTTTCTTTTTTTTGGAAGAGACCTTCCAACTTTTTTTGAAACTAATGTAACAGAAAATAATACAGAAACAACATATCAGGATTATATATCAAAAAAAATAACAGTGATGAATAACGCATTTAAGGAGGCAAATAAAAATTTAATTCTCGCGAAAGAACGCCAAGAAAGTCAACAACTCCAAAGAGCTAAATTCGGGGATTTGGAAATCGGGTCAAGGGTGTTCATGGAAAACAATAATAATCGGTATAAAAAGGGGAACCACACGGGACCTTATCGAGTAATTAATAGAATAAATAGATTTATATATGAAATAAAACTGTGTGACAAACCAAATTCTAAAATCATAAAAGCCCACATAAATAGATTAAGGACTCTTCCCGACCGCAAGCCACATCTAAAAATGCCCTACATAAACAAATACAAGTCACCTCTTCTCCCCACTCCTAAAAACGCACAAAACTCTGAACCGAAACCGGAACTAAAGAAAGACCACGGTCAAAATGAGAATATTCCGTTTATCATGTTGGAAGAGGAAATAGCAAACGGACAGTACAGAGAGTCTTGTCAAACCAGTGCACACAACGCGAAACCACACCATACGCACGAAAACACTCTTACTCTTGGATCCGCGAAACCAGTTACCGCACAAGTACAAAACGAAACAACTCAGAGCGCACGAGAGAATGCAATCATCCCTCCAAAAGACTCTCCGAACGCAAACATTCTTTCAGCAGGGGGGGAATCAGGCAGACATAGCACGCTAGAAACACACGAGAATTTGGAACTTTCAGAACAGGGGGACGGTACACGAATTGAAGCAAACACGAATGAAAAGGCGGGAGAAATAGAACGAGATGCGCAAGAGGGACCAACACAAGTGGATGGGGGATGTATACAGATGGAAAACGTTCAGGGGAAAGATGAATCAGCGGGAAATTCACAAGGGGACGATATAAGCAGTACAAATTGTTCACGCACAGTACTTCTTCCAACACCGGTTAGGCCGAAACACAGATATGATTTGAGATCTTTAAAGAATTTAAATTTAAATTGATTCAATTAAAACACGAAAGAAGTTTAAACATAGGTAAGAACGCGGACAAACCGTGATTCAAAATTTTGAGAATGTTAGTAACAAAGAAAAATCGCCATTCACAAAATGCAACGCGAAAGATGGAACGCAAATTTTAAATAAATATTGGATTGTAAATAAAGGAAATTTTAAATAAACATTGAATTATAAATTAAAGAAATGTAAATAAGTATTACATTAATTAAGAAAGTGTAAACAAATTGTGAAAAAAAAAAAAAAATTGAGGAAATTTTAAATAAATCATACATTAATTAGTTGAAAGTTTAAATGAACAAGAAAGTTTAAATAAATATGGAACTATAAATAATTGGGAATTATGAATAAAAATTGTGATTTAAAAAAATAAATAATTGTTACAAAATAAATAACAAGTATCGTTGTAGGACAAAAGAAATTTTAGGGTTGATAGGTTAAAGATGTGGATATATTAAATTCAAATTTTGGAAAGAACATAAATAACAGAGAAGATACGTCACATTTCAAAAAAAAAAAAAAAAAGCAAAAGGGGGACATCGTTAGAATTCTATAAAAAGTCGTTATAACTCTATAAAAAGAAGGTTTTTTTTTAAGAGAACTTTGATTTCCAGGCAATAAAAATTTCGATGGATAAGATATTTAGGAATATTAAATAAAGGGATATTTTGAATTTCTAAAAAAAAAAAAAAAAAACTCTTTTCAAAGAACAGTGAAATTTTAAAACAAAAGTAAACTTTCTCCACGCGCTCTTCATTTAATTAGCGGATTGATCAACCATTGTTGGATGAATACGCGTGAGGAAATAGGAGTTATAGAATTATAGTTTAAAATAATTAGATAATTGGTAAATAAAAAAAAAAAAAAAGAAAAAAAGAAAAACAAATTTTTTTTTTCTAGTTTAAATAAATAAATAATTCATAATTAAAAATAAAAATTGTAATTCAAATAACTAAACAATGGGTAATTAAAAATTAAAATTAGAGTTTAAAATGGATAGAGAATTTTAATTAAAAATCATAATGGCAGTTCAAAGAAAAAAGATAATGGTAATGAAAATTATACACAAATTATAATTTAAAATGAATAGATAATTTTAATAAACATACGCGAATTGTAGATTAAATAAAAAGCATTTGAAAAAAAAAAAAGCGTTTCTACATATATTTTGATAGGGTCGCACATATAAAATTTTGAGAGAGACGAACTTTCGAAGGTAACGCTAGAACGCGGGAATAAACATGATATAATAATAAAATACAATGGTAGAACAAAAGGACACTAACCGCATTTTAATTAATCCGTGGGGTAAATGAATCCTTGCGTAATCCATAGGAGTCGCGAAACACAGACAATCACACACACTGCTACGCGCACAACCCGTCGTCCTAAACACTTTACACAACATGGCGGAAACGTAGACGAGAAAATTTGTATCATTTTGCCAAAACGACATCTTCAAAAATTTGTACAGCTAATTGGCCATGGGAAGTTACACGAAGAAATGCCCGTATTAGCCGCAGGCCAGAAAGGGGACCGCTTTCCAGGGAAAATGACACAATGGCAGAAGGACATGTTGACCTTGTATACCACTACTTGATTTTCTCTGGGGACTAGATTTTTCTGTTTGAACAGGGAATTTAGATGCTAGAATATATGTTACACAAAAGTTTGGGAAGTTAAAAAAAGGAAAGAGGAGAAATGAATTAATTCAGGAGACTTTGCATTCAATTACAGGGGATATAAGAAAAGAAAATGTACATTTTGGTATTCAAGTATGGGATTTGAATTGAGTTAGATGGTTTTTGAGAGAAAATTCGTAATTTTGTAGGCATTGAGAGAATTTCAGTGAGTGATAAGATTTACGAAAAAAATTTAAGTATGGTTTCATTAAGTGGGAAAGTGAATAATGTAAGGAATTCGGGAAATTCCGTATCCAAGTATAAGATTTGGATTAAATCAGGGGATATGTGAAAGAAAATGTATAATTATGGATAGTGTAATATAGAATCGCAGGGGAGTTATAAGATTTTCAGTAGGATAATAATTAAATGATTACATGGGTTTTTTTTTCTGTCATCTCAGTTTGTAGGAAAATTTTAA
Source organism: Amaurobius ferox (assembly GCA_951213105.1). NCBI lineage: Eukaryota > Metazoa > Arthropoda > Arachnida > Araneae > Amaurobiidae > Amaurobius > Amaurobius ferox. The sequence goes on from OX578137.1 coordinate 145,025,211, forward strand.
AGTATTGTGCGGAAATTTTTGAACCTATATAAGTCTTATTTTGATAGTATTTGAGAGGATAGTGTAATTGTTTAAGTATTTTATTATAAATATGTACATGAGTTATATTTATGGCATGTCCGGTTCAGAACACATGATGGATTGGATGTTAGATAAGAAGTGTATATAATGTAAAAAAAAATATATATATATATATATATATATATACATAAGGTAGAGAAATGTAAAATAAATAAATAGTAGGAATTTGAAAAATTTAAGTTTGAAGAGAGTAGCAAATTTAAGTAAAAAATGTATATAGTATATGGAAGGATTTAAAGTAGATAAAGTGTAGAAATTTCAATGGGGCAATTTTTGAGAGTGTTAACAAATTTAAAAGGAGTTTGAAGAAAAAAAAAAGAGAGTTTTTTTTTGTAATGTTTCGTGTGCCGGGTGACAAATTAAAATTATAGAAATTGAATTTATAAAAAAATGATACTTAAGGGAGTTTTAAGAGAAGAGAGTATTTTAATAAGCTTGAGTGTAATGTATATGTATTGATTGTCCTAAACAAAACATGAGACAGCGTACAGATCCGGTTGCCTAACGATTCTCAAATGGTCAGCAATTCCTGTTGATCAGCGATTCCGAGTGCTCAACGATTCCTGGTGCACAAAGATTATCATTTGGTCAGCGACTCCAGCAGTTCAGCGCCTTACAGTTCAGCGAATTCCAGTTAGACAGCGGTCCAATCCTTCAGCGAGTTCCAGCAGTTCATCGCCTTACAGTTCAGCGAATTCCAGTTAGACAGCGATCCAGTTCTGCAACGAGTTCCAGCAGTGGAGCGATTTACATTTCAGCGGTTTCCAAGTGTGCAGTGATATCAGTGTTTTTTTTTTCCAAAGGAAAGATATTTTACACTTTCCACCATAACTACAAGGGGACAAAGTGATATTATTAGGGACCATATGCGTAAGTCCCTGATCCCAACAAATATCCAATTGACGGTCAAAGTGACTTTGGTTATCATATGTGAACAATTTTACAGATATACACCTTGAACTTGTGTGGAACTATATTGTTTAAAAAAAAAAAAAAAAAAAAAAAAAAAAAAGACATATCACCAGTGGACGAACTTGTGCTTACATGAATAGACTTTTAATCGACATTAAGTACAACTGAACGACACAGATATCGTCATTTGCAGACACATTGAGAATTGTATTTTTGTATAGTATTTTCGTGTTCTTTTGATGGCATATAAGAGTATATATATGATAATATGATTTGTGTATATGTGTATATAGTGCATTTTTACAGTAGATACAGATGAGAGCAAGACGAGTTGTTGGACTACACAGTGGACACGCCTGCAGCAACTATGAGCTGGCACTTTGTAATTGGCTTTTTTCCCACCAAATTTTGGGGGGGGAAGAAGGGTAATTGTTATATTGTAATTTTCAATTCCCAATATAACATTGCTCTTTTGAAAGAGGAAGTGGACCTAAGAAGACGGTCCCTCATGAAGTGAGGCAATTTTTGTAACATTCCCTCGAACGCAGCTGCACCGGACATTCATTTCGAAAAGAGAGGGTGCTTCTCAAGTTCATGTCAGCGTTAGGTGTTACAACAAACGGAAGGGGTTGAACTTCTTGACCCCAGAGTCAATTAATATCACTCGAACCTTGGGAAAATTCTCGTGAGAACTTTCAACGATTTTAAAACTGGAGACTGCATATCTCATATTTCAGGGGGGCCTTGACCAATAATATAGCCTGAAGGGCGTAGCCCTTAATTTACTTAGCCAATTATGGACAGGGGCGCCTTGTTAAGGGGGTAGAGACAGAGAGCAACTTTGGACTTTAAGTTTTTGAAATCGAGGACTTGAATTTTGTGAGTGAAAAGAAGAGGTCGCAAGAGCGACGGATCTCGGAGAGAGCGAGCCCGCGGGACAGAGCCGGAGCGCGCCGTCATAAAGTCCGACATCGGCAGTGATGATCGAGGTAGGACAATTCTACACATATTTTTGCACTTTGATTATTATTATCTCTCTGACCCTCCTAAATAAGGTTAACCTGGGCCATTAAGACGTAGGCTAGTAAGAATAGTGAGTTAATGCACATTAATGGGTTAATAATTGTAATGCTCATATTATGATCATAGAATGAGGAGATTTGATTGTCTTAATGTACTACACTAAAGATGTTGGTATATGAAATTTACCAGATGTTAATAGTTATTAAATAAGGTTTTATCTTAATGAAATAAATTCTTTGTTATTGTTTAAAATTAAGCCTCTTCATTTTAATTACTGGTATTATGTATTTCTTTATTTACTCCACTTTACGAGATCGGTCTATATAGCGTCAATACATGACGTGTGACGACTCACATATCAGCTACCATATTGAGAATATACCTCCTAAATTTGTATAGTTTCCACCGCTAGATGTCTCTGGAAAACTTTTTGAATAGGAATACTTTCATTATATGAGTGTCTATATTTTGACAATACTGCTGACTTGAATAAGTAAAAATATTGTGATAAAAATATTAGAGTGTCTGGGTGAATTTTTAAGGGATATTTGATATATATTTCCGCTGCATAAAATCTCCCATTTTATACGATTCATTTTGAGAAGAATAATTCACTTATTGACTACAAAAACGTTTATCGAGAAAAGTTTTCGATCAAAATAATTTATGATCCTCATAATAGTACAGTTTTATATGAAAACGGAATGAAACTTTCCATTAGACATAAAGTTTGTGTTAAACAAATTGCTTTATATTCCATAACGACACTTTTTTGATTAAAACATAACATGTTATTTGTCACGGTCGCTTCGAATTTTCACCACCGCCTTCCTACATGCCAAAACAAAGGGGAATAATCCTAAATATATATCTCAAAATATTCCTGAAACAAAAAAATATATATCTCCCGAGGCTGTTTATCTCTTTCCTTTTTTCAATTCCTACTTTCTGATTATTTTTTCTCTTAAAAAGAATTGCCTGATTTCGTTGATGTCTTCGAAACCTATCATTTGATGAAAACCTGCTCGTGCTGCAATCTCCGATTACGGGGAAAAAGAGGGATTTTTTTTTCTCTTACGGAGAAGATTAGAGTTTTTCGTTACGCATCATCTCATCAGGTTTTCCCCTGCATATCATTTTGTATGCGCATTTAAATTTACCTAATTTAGATTTAGACTTCACATTATTACATGGGAACTTTACGCATTATTTTTTTTCCATTTTTTACTTATGAATAAGGCTGTATTTTAAAGTGTTCTTTTCTTATATATTTTACAGACAGATATTAATCTCCCGGCGATACATTCCGCGTCCATGCTTCTATTTTTCTCTCGAATACGGCTATTGAAAAGTTTTAGAAGCTTAGACTGCTGCTATTATCAGCAAAATCTTAAGACGGACCTCCTTAGAAATATCTTTTTTTCCCTATACGAGCGTAAATTGAAACGTCTAGAAAGTGATATATGCAAGGCATTTGCATATTCAACTTCTGGTAAAGAAGCCATTTTAAAGTTTCTTCTCATAATGAAAATAATAATCCCAGCAGTGAATTTTCAGATGTTTTATGACCGACTCAGATTTAAAATTTAAAATTCATATCAATTCTTATTACTGAGGTGATTTCATGTATTAGAATATATATAAAGTTTTCAATCTTTTGATCAAAAAGGAGTTAAAAATTAGTTTCAAAACTAATATTGAAACAATAGTTTTAAAATGGCAGTAATTAATGTTGAACAGGTGTCTAAACAAAAATTCTTGCAAAATATTATCATATTAGATAGTGTTACCAGCATATAGCACTAGTTATATGCTTCTGTTGCATGTGAATAAATTGAAAAATTTATTAGGGGAGGGATATCATTTCTAAACCTTAAAAAATCGGATAAAATGTTGCCTTTACATTATTAAGACTGAAGCATTCTGAATCAGTTAACAAAAATTATCAGAAAATCCCATTTAGTTCGGATTTCAGAGTCAAAATGGTGAAGCAGTCATGCAGTATTTATGGAAAATTTTAAGCTTCAACTGATTTTTCCCCAAGCTACATTTTTTCAAATTACACACACTCTTGTTTAAAATACAACAGTGTTAGAATCCTGAAATTTTGTAAGTTATTGTTCAGCGCATATATGTACAATACCTACCTAGATTTAGGTAGTGGTGGGATTCATTTGAATGAAACTATTGAATAACGCGATAGTTTCAGATCATTCGATAGTCTCGATAGTAATAAAGACTTATTCGAATACTTTTTGACCAATAGAAGAGCTTTTCCCAAGCTCTGTAGTTCAAAAAATGTCGAATACTTTTCGTTTGATAATAATATAGCAGCATAAGTAAATAAATTATGTGAAAGATGTTGGACGTTTGCCAAATCTATTGGCCACCGCAATAGCATTCTTTTGTATTTAGCGATGGTTTGCATTCAAATGATGTTGATCGATAGCTTGAATTCTACAAATTTTGAATTAATAGTAAAATAAATTATTAATTTGTTTATTCGGTTGATTTTGACGATGTACTATAGTATCCATTAGATGGTTTTGAAATGTTTTGAAAGATAGTTCGCTTGACGATATAAGATATATGTATTATTCAACCGTTTCTTTCCTTGTAAGATAAAATCAATCATGGTGGAATAAAATATCTGAAATGGTTTTGTTATCTCTATTAAAACAGGGAGCTGATGCTGACTCCGCTGTTTGACAAATTTCTCGTTTCTTGAGATTATTTGCTTCGTACCACAAAAACTATTGCATATAAAAATATGATATTTGCTACACTTGTAGAGAAAGTTTTAAGGAATACGCTGAAATAAACCGTTTTGGATATATATTGAAGTTTAAGAAATATTAATGGGTTTGGTATCTAAATTGCTGAAATCTGCAATTTTGAAGAAGTGTAATTTTTTATATTCAGGTAGATTTTAAGTTTAGTAAAAAAAATGTGATATTCAAAATTAAAAAAATTAAAAAAAAAAATTAAAATTTCAAAAATTTGACAAGTTTTATTTTTGATATAAGAAAAATAATTTTTCTAAAATTTTAATTAGAACATTTTTTAACATAAAAATATGTGAGAAATAAATTGTCATCACAGTTTTTGTAAATATGAATCAGAAAAAATTTAATATAAAATATTATAAAAAAACGTGATTTTACACCACAAATATTATTTTCGAAAATCATAATTAAAAAGGAAACACATGTTTCAGCAATTGCATTCAGCAATTTCAACACATATTTCAGCCAGACAAATTAAAGAAAAGTATATCTATAACAATTGTTCCAAATTTCATTCATATCCGTGCAGTAGAATTTGACTTATATCAGTTTAAATTTATAAAAATTTCGAAAATCACGCATTTGAGAAAAAAGCAGACGAAAATGGGCGTGGTCGGTAATAACTTCAAATTTTTAATATTGCAATATAATCTGTTCTATTTAACGTAGCAAGATGAATTTGGTGTCATTGGAATCAGAAAATTATAATTTGTTTTTAAAACAATAAAAGAAAATTGATTGAAAGAAGATTTGTTGGGATTTTTTGGGTACCATACTCCCTTAATGTCAAAATCATAGACAAAATATTTGAGCTGCGAGTTCGCTTCCTGGATAGACTAACAACAGCAAAACCACGAACTTTTGCAGGCAGGTACCTAAATGGGTGATTTTTTTGCACGACGGAGCCCCCCTTTTAACAGTTTACAACACAGTTGAAAAGTGTTTATGACTTTGTTCATTCTGTCTATCTATCCGTTAGCACGATAACTGCCGTAAAAATGACTTTATCAAAATGAAATTTTGATATGCTTTTCAGACGGTCTGTGGTATCTATGGGAATATAAATGAATAATACCACCCAATTAGTTTTGGATTGAACCTGGGTTGAAAAAATGAAATACATTGAACCCTATGGGATCTAATTTTTCAAACATTTTTTAAGCGAATTTAAAATTCACAAATTGCTTTGAAAATTTTAGGAAATATTCAAACTATCCCATAAAACATATAAAAAAATGTCAGTAAAATATATTAGGAAGTTCTTTAAATAAAAAGTATTTAATGTAGGAAGAAAAACAAAATTAAATATAATTCTGCTCTTGTTAAATCCTCCAGAAAGAAAAAAGAGATATATTGTATATTAAATATCTTTCCAAGAGCTTCACTATTTTATATATAAGAAAGGTTTTACATTTTAAAATAAATATTGTAGATAACAATTTTTAATTTTTTTAAAATTTTATATAACTGTTCGTGTTTGTTGGTCGTTTGTCTGTCTGTCATTTTACACTTATTCGATGATATTTTTAATGCACTTTCCAGCGTCCTAGAGAGTTGAAATTTGGTACACAGCTTAAATTTGTAGAATATTTTATTCTACAAACATTTGGTGGATCCTCAAATATATATCCTACATTGTTTTCGAAATGGCCTGCAAATAATCCCCGTTCACTTCTATGAATCATTGTTGTAAGATTGTTAAAAACTCTGATGTAGACAGCACATGACTTTCCCTGGAGAGTTATATTCACGTTCTCTGTATTTCTTCAATAATAATTTGAGTTTGTCTGCACAAAATAATACCCACAAGTAATTTGAATGATACTGAATTTGCACGTTAAACTTAAATTTGTTTCTCAACTTTGATAACTGAACTTATTGTCAAAGGTGGAATAGCGAAAACGCATAAAAACTATAATATCTCAAGAACGGCTAGTCCTAGAGTAATGGGATTGGTCTTATTATTTTTGTTGCCAAAAATCACGTATAAAATAAGCATTCCAATGATATAATTGAGCACACATATCATTTTATTTTTAGATTTAACGATTTTTGAAGGGTCATTTCGCAAAAACAGCCCATTCCTTTTTCCCGAAGCATACCAGAATAACCTACAAGTGATTTATATACCAAATTTTGTTAAATTTGGTTAGTTTTTATCTAGAGTGGATAAAGGAAATATTTTCCAAATTTTATGAAATTCGGTCCATTAGTTTTTCAGTTAGAGTGGATACAATATCCTCATAGACACACAGAAACACACACAGATACACTCTTACACACACAGACGTCTCCCTAAAATTAGTTTTTTCGTGTTCTAGATGTCCCAAAATGTGTAGATCCTTCGAAAATTCGAGTTCCGATCTTCGGCACGATTCCAGTACTTTGAATATGTATACACACACACACACATATATTATCTGTGTATCTGTGTATTATCTGTGTATCTAAATTCCGTGCCTACGCAATTACAATAGTTGTGATTTAAAATTATCCTTAAACTTGTATTATTTCTGCAACGATGCCTAATTTTTATTTATGCAGACTGCAAATATCTCAAGCGATTGTATGGTGAGTTATATAAGAATTGCTGAATTTTTTTCACGCAAAATTATTTAACTCTGGAGTCCAGAATTCAAGTTATATGAATGTAATATTCATTGATTTTTCATAGAGAATTAGACGATTTATATTTCGATGAAGTTTTACATATTTAAGTATAATAAATCACTGTAGTACTGTGATAATGTAAAAGATATCATCACTGAATTTATCACATTTTAGAGATTTTTAACAGAAATTGCATTTCAGTTAGAAAGTGTTTCATAATCAATGCTTATGCCTGATTAATCTTTCTTGTCTTTTATTACCATAGATAGAATCCTGTCCAACACAACTCTTCCGGAATTGAAATCATAACCATAAGTCGTAGGGTTTGAATAATACCAAGTTCCAATTTTATATTATTTGGATATTAGTCATCCACCAATTTCATTTTGCTTAGTTTGATTATTCGGGCGGTATTGGGAAGATTTCTTGTGCAGCTGGAAATCGAACCACCGATTTGCAGACTGCCAAACATTGAGAATTTGATCAGATTATCTTTTATCCAATGCTTTGGCTGGTTATGTGACGCCTCCTGCAGCCTAAAATATTGCGCCATCTTTCCCTCCTCCTGTCTTTCAGCTCTTATGTTATCATGTCACTTTATGGTGTATTATATTTAAAAATGGAAGTTTCTTAAACTTCCATTTTTTTTAAATGTAGTTGATTGTAATTGATATTTTTATACAAAAATGATGTTTTAATATAAAATCTTAAATATGATATTAATCTTTTAACATTTTTAATTAATCTGGACCTGCCTGGTGCAGACATAGACCTCTCAACAGCTTAGTGTCACTTTGTCTCTTCGTTCATATGCTTTACTTCCTCAAAAGGTGCGGTACAAACAATTATTGAAAAAATCGCAAGTACAAGACTCTGAAACGAGACACGCGACGCTAATAGATAAAACGAATAGGTAGAGAAGACAATTGGCTGACTTATTAGGTCTGAAGGAAGACAAAGTTGCTAAAGGTGTTTTTGCGATCACTGCATATGGCAATTTTTGCTGCTTCTGTCGCAGATTAATGAGGAACCGTAGAGAGAATGTAGAGGGTTATAGAAATAAAAAATTCGTTAAAAACTTATATATACCGCAGCCCCCGTTACTATATGCCCTCCGACTTTCGCCGTTTCCTTTGTTTAAACGGCAACATAGCAACAAGGGACGTTACCGCTAGAGGTCAGGGATTGCGGGCCACTCTTCCGCGAAAAAGAGTAAATAAAGCAGAGCGCCAATATTCGTAGGATTCAAGCTGCCGCTACTTTTCTCATTAAATATTTTAGACGTTTCTTGCTTTTTCATTGACGTATTTTGATTCATTTATTGCTATTTTTTCGTCTGTTTTCTTTTTACCTAATAATTATTTAACCTTAAGAACGATATGTACACCCATACACTTTCTTGCACCTTGCGAGTTTCCCGAACATGCACTTTGAATTTCCGATCGTTCATGGAAAAAAAATGCACCATAAATTATGTACATGTACGTAAACTTATTATTATTATTTTATATATAATAGTTATTTGTTACCTACTCATATAATTATACTACGACAATGAATGGAATATTTTTATTTGCGTTCTTAAAAAGGGGGGGGGGGATGGTACTTATTGGAAGGTAATAAAATCACCTTAGACTGTTGACTTCATATACAAATACATACACTTTTCTTCAAACTTTAACTATGTTAATCTTCTATTAAATGATCATAAAAATAATTAATTCTATTACACTTTTGAAGTTTTAATGTAGAGGTGTTTCAGCTACATGGCATTCGAAAGCTACAGGCCATTTCAGCTACAGGCCATTTCGAAAAAAAATGTATGATCTGTATTTAAAGATCCATCAAATTTTTGTTGAATAAAATGTTCAACAAATTTAAGCTGTGTACCAAATTCTAACTCTCTAGAACGTAGGAAAGTGCATTAAAAGTGCCATCAATTAAATATACCATGAAGAGTCATAAAAAATTAAAAAATTGTTATCTACCAAATTTATTTTAAAATGTGAAGCCTTTCTCTTATGCATAACGTTTAAACAAATGGAAAGATATATATTATACAATATATCTTTCTTTTCTTTCTGGAAGGTATTCCAAAGTCAGAATTTAATTGAATTTGTTATTTTCCCTATAATAAATAATTTTTAATTAAAACACTACTTAACATATTTTACTGAATTTTTCTTTATATATTCTATGGGATAATGTGAATATTTCCTAAAAATTTCGAAGCAATTAGTGAATTTTAAGTTTACTTAAAAAATGTTTGAAAAATTAGGTCCCATGGGGTTCAATGTATTTCATTTTTTCAACCCGGGTTCAATAAAAAACTAATTGGGTGATATTATTTATTTATATTCCCATAGGTCCTACAGACCCTCTGAACAACATACTAAAATTTCATTTTGATAAAGTCATTTTTACGGCAGTTATCGTGCTAACGGACAGATAGACAGAATGAACAAAGTCATAAACACTTTTCAACTTTGTTGTAAAGTGTTAAAAATGCACGCTCTCCAACCTTTTCTTTTCTGATTTCAGAATATGGATACGCTTATTAATAAATAATAATCTTAACTTACCTTCTCTTGATATAGCTTTGATCCAGATTTGTCGTTGTGGTTCTCTGCTAGGTATTTCATGCCAGTAAATTTTATTTCATGCCAGCAGTGCCAGTAAATTTACTTGACGAATTACAACCAGGAATTACGCAAGCACCTCTACAACGCGAAAATTAAAGAAGTAAAGCAGCCTATTTCTTCAGTCACAAAATTGGCGAACACACGTGGAGATTGTGCTATTAACCATAGCCCCCATTACTATAACCGTGCACTGTTACTGTGCTATTAACCGTGGCCCGCTTGGGTTTCCCCCAAGCGAGGAAACTAAGCAGCAAATGTTGCCTGGTAACCGCAGAATACGGAGGTCATATAGTGATACATATGCCGCCTTTAACGATAATTGAAGAAGTATTTAGTATATTACGACCCCCTCCCGGTCTTAATGTAATAAAATTAAATTATTCCTTTCAACAATTCTTTTGCTTCTTCTAATAACTAGCACAAACGTTTTTAGCACTGCGTCCCTCAAATATCTCCAAATTTTTTGCGCCCTTCCCCCATCCGCAGTCGCGGAGGTTGCATGTCCACATCCCACGTATTGAATATTTAAAATTGGTTCGATATCGATGATAAAAATTTTGTCAATCTACTACCACTGGTTGCACAAATATTTTATAAAAAGTGTTGTTTTATGATCTACGTAATATTTTTAAAAGTAAATGCTTTGTATTATTATCTACCTAAAAGTTCTGAAAGTAAGTTGTATATAAAATATGATTCCGTTCAATTAGACATGCCCAATATCGCCAACTGTTCAAGAAAGCTGCAAATGTATTTGTGGCAAACATAAAACGTAGAGACAATAGGTAGAGTTCTGTTGAAGACACGTAACGTTGTGCACAGGCTTGCCAATATTAGAGACATTTATTCCCAAAATTTTGCCATTTATATCCATAATAGCTATTTATTTATGTCAATAAAACAAGTCATTTTTTACCTAAAACAAATTTTTTTTTAATTAATTTTCGAAATGTGTTGTATTTTTATATTTAAATAAATAATTTATAAAAATTTCTGAATTATATATGATTATATGAGCATAAACAATGCTATATAAACAGGTTAACACAGATTTTGATGTCTTTAAGGTTAGACATAGTCCAGAATAATTTTGATTATAGCATCAAGATGCCGTATCAACTATAGTTTTGTGGGTGTGGTATAACTACTTTATATGTTCATTCTACCTAATGTCAGTCATAATTCGGGATCCTTAATCGGATGATCTTTTATTCTTGATATGATTTAAAAAATATTGATGCTATTAATACTACATACTTTTAAAAACAACAAATTGCCAAATCACTTTTTTTTCGACCCAAAGAGAACATAAAATATCCAGTCTTTCAATATATGAATAAGGGGCTTCTTTTATACGACATTCTAGAGTGATTTACCAGGACCGTTTTCAGCAGTAATCTACCATCGCTTGAGGTTTACATCTACCCTAGTACTTTTATTCAGTAGTTTTTATGCCCTGGTGAAATATTTATTCTTGCTCTTTGCTTAAATCACCAAGATTTTTTGAAAAACGATCTAAATGGTAATATTCGTTGATGCTCATATTACAACCAAACATTTTCAAATTGGAGAATATGTTTGCTAATAATTCCGAGTAGTTGTCTGCCTTATGTTCGAGAAGATAGTCTGTGACAAATGAAACAAACAAAGAATAAGCACAAAACTCAATCTTGTCCATTGAATCTACAAAATGTAAATATTTATAAGTTACCGTATTTGGAAACCATCACAAAATTCCCTGGTTTCAGATTTTCCGTGCTCAGTCTAATGAATTTACTTGATAAGTAACTAAAACATAAACCTTCTTTGCTCAAAGCCTTCGCAACTTGTTTCACCAGGCCTAACTCGATATGTAATGGTAACAAGATAATTTTGTCTGTATGTACCAAAGGTTCGTTAATTACATTTTCCTCTTCAACTAATTTATAAATTCTCAAAGACAATCTTTTTCCAATTCAATGGTCAGCGTTGCTTCTGCTTTTAATTTGGTTATACTGTATCTCTAAAATTAGAACTTACAGCCAAACGGATGTTATTTCTACAATTAGAGACCCAAATATATCTGACAATAAGTCTAACTTTCAAGTCATCAGAGAAAAAATGTTGGGCTGTGTATTATTTCAAATTTTGATAGTGGAAAAATTATTAAACTCTTCGATATCTTGCTTCTCAGTAGAACCCCCATGTTGATTTATATTCCCATAAAGTATGGAGCAATTCTACTAAGATTCAGCTATAAACAGGTTTTCATATCCTTTTCAAGAGTCAAGCATGAAGTGTAATAATTTTAAGTAGTAGGGGTATTTAATGTTTAAAATTCTACCAGGTTTAAGGATAGTATTTAAAATGAAAGTTGGTTTTGATTTATTTGCCATTTTAGGATTATAAATAGATTTCAGGTTTTCTGACTTTTGAAAAATAATATTGATAAGATACTGTAAAACATTTATTTAATCTGGTATTAAATAAATCGGGTATAATCTGGTATTAATGAAAAGAGAAAGGTTTTGATTGGTTAAATTCAGGACACGCCCATATCTGTACCACGCCCATGACTTTCCTGCACAGATGAAAAATGTTTATCACTTTGGTGATTCTGTCTGTTTGTCTGTCTCTCTGTCTGTTCCCTCGCAGGATTAATTCAGTAAAAATGACTTATCGAAATGGTAGTTTTGTATAGTGTTGAGCCTGTCTATGAGATGTTTGGAAATCAAAATGAATATTATCACGCAAATAATTTCGGATTTAAAATCTGATGTGGGCAGCACCTGACTTTCCCTGCAGACTTATATCCACGATCACTTTATTTTAATTAAATTTGATTCACTTTTAATTCAATTTTCGTTCGCATTTGGTAACTAGCCTTATTTTCAAAGGTGGCGTAGAGAAAATACGACAAAACGAAAATAACTCGAGAACGGTTATCCTAGTGTAATGGGATTGGTCTCATACTTCTCTTCGTTAAAAATTACGTATAACAGAAGTATTTAAAGGATATATTTGAGCATACGTAGTTTTTATTTTAGATTTTGATTACTTTTCTCGGCTATTTGGCAATAAAAGGCAGGTTATTTTTTTCCAAATCGCACTAAATTCTAATCAGCACCAGGATCGCACCCAAGTGATTTACATACCAAATTTTATGAACGTTGGTTCATTAGTTTCTGAGTTAGAGTGGATACATACATTGCACAGACAGAAAGACCGACACACACGTCACGCTAAAAATAGGTTTTTCGTATTCTAGAGGTCTCGAAACGAGTAGATCCGTCGAAAACTCGACTTGCCATTTTCGGCATGATTCCAATACGTTTCCTATACATTACTATGCATTGCAGTAAAAGTAAAAATCTGATGTGGGCAGCATCTGACTTTCCTTGCAAACTCAAATTCATACTTTCTTTTTTTCTTTAATAATTCGGTAGATTGTGTTTAATTGCACAAAATAACACTGAATTTGCATTTTCAATTAAAATTTTGTTTTTATTTGGTAATTGGACATTTCCCCGAAGTCGGCGTAAGAAATCTGAAATATTTTGAGAAAGGTTAGTTCTAAAGCATAATGGAGTGTGTTATATCATTTACCTCGTAAAAAACAGCGCATAAAACAAGAATGTAATAATGTAATTGATAGATTTGAGCACACGTAGTCTTTTTTTTTTTTTTTTTTAGATTTTTGGTATTTTTGCGAGCCATTATTTCGTAAAAAAGGCAGTTTATTCTTTTCCGAATTGTACCAAAATCTAATCAGCACCAGAGTATCCCACAAGTAACTTAATCTACCAAATTTTGTGAAATTTGGTCAATTAGTATTTTAGCTAGTGTGGATACATGAAATTTTTACAGGGCAATTCTGCAAGAAAAGGCAGGTTCTGTTGTTACGAATCCTACTAAAAACTAATCAGCACCAGGGTCTCACTCATATGACTTACCTACCAATTTTTATGAAATTCGGTCCAGTATTTTTTTTTTACTTAGAGTGGATACAAACATTGCACAGATAGGCAGACACACACACAGACGTCAGGCTAAAAATAGTTTTTTCGTATTCTAGAGGTCTCTATACGTGCATATCCGCCAAAATCTCGAGTTGCGATTTTCGGTATGATTCCAATACTTTCCCTATATACTACCATGTATTGCAGGAAAAGTAAATTTCTAATGTGGACAGCACATGACTTTCTCTGCAGACTTATATCCACGCTTTCTTTATTTTAATTAAATTTAATTCACTTTTAATTCAATTTTCGTTCTCATTTAGTAACTGGACTTTATTTCAATGGTGGCATTGAGAAAATACGAAAAAGGTTGTTGTTGTTGTTGATACCCAGACCGTCCGACCTACCAGAATGGTGTAAGGTAACTGTTTGGACGGCCGGGAAGTGCCACCCAATTCAGACCGGAACCTAGTGGGGGAAACATCCACTGGGACCGTACCCTCCGATACGAATACGAAAAAGGTAAAATATCTCGAAAACGGCTAGTCCTAGTGTAATGGGATTGGTCTTATTCTTTTCTTCGTTAAAAATGATGTATAAAACAAGTATTTAATGGTTTTATTTGAGCATACGTTTTTTTTTTTATTTTAGATTTTGATGATTTCTGCTGGCCATTTTGCAAAAAAAGCAGGTTATTTTTTCCGAATTGTACCAAAATCTAATCAGTACCAGGGTAACCCACAAGGGACTTACCTACAGAATTTTGTGAAATTCGTTGCATTAGTTTTTCAGCTAGAATGGATACAAATTTTGCGGGCCATTTCGCAAAAAAAGCGGGTTCTTTTATCCTGAATCGTTCCCAAAACTAATCAACACGAGATTCGCCTTCAAGGGACTTTCCTACCAAATTTTATGAAATTCGGTCAATTAGTTTTTTAGTTTGAGTGGATACAAAATCTGCCCAGACAGACAGACAGACAGGCATACACACCGACACACAGACATACACACAGACGTCACTCTAAAATTATTCTTTTCGTATTCTCAAGGCTCAAGGCGGGGAGGATTAGTGCAGTGCCCAGGAGAGGATAGAATCCTCCCTTTAAACTTCAGGCGAAAAGGAAAGATCAGAAAAAGCAGTTCAGAAGAGGAAATTAAGCAACTAAAAGGTGCTTGGGAGGAAAGATGATGACCGAGATCATGCCGATCCCCAAGTCTTCAGAAGAGAAAGAGCTGGAGCCCAAGTAGACTACCAGCAGGGAAGAGCAAAGTGGGGAGACAGAGGGGCACCCCGAAGAGCCTTGAGCTTGAGATACCTAACAAAGAGAGGAGGAAAGCTTGCTAACATACGCGAATTCCCAAAAGCGAGGGAAGTTTTCGTATTCTAGAGGTCTCGAAACGGGTAGATCCGTCGAAAACTCGAGTTGTGATTTTCGGCATTATTCCAATACTTTTTCTATGCATCACCGTGTATTGCAGGGATAGTAAAAATCTGATGTGGGCAGCACATGACTTTCTCTGCAGACTCAAAATCATATTTTCCTTATTTCTTTAATAATTCATTAAATTGAGTTTAATTGCACCAAATAACACTAAATTTGCATTTTTTATTTAATTTTCATTTTTATTCGGTAATTGGATATTTTTACGAAATCGGCGTAACAAAAATGCAAGAAATCTCATATATTGAGAACGGTTAGTCCTAAAGAATAATGGAGTGTGTGATATTCTTTTGCTCGCCAAAAATTGCGTATAAAACAATAATTTAATTGATACATTTCAGGATACGTAGTCTTTATTTTTTTCCAGATTTTGTCGATTTGTGCGGGCCATTCCGTAAAAAAAGGCAGGTTGCTCATTTCCAAACTGTATCAAAATCTAATCAGCACCAGAGCTTCCTACAAGTAACTTATCTACCTAATTTTGTGAAATTTGGTCAATTAATATTTTAGCTAGGCTAGAGTGGACACATGATATTTTTACGGGCATTTTCGCAAAATAAGGTGGTTTCTGTTTTTACGAATCCTACCCAAAGCTAATGAGCACCAGGGTCTCATCCAAGTGGCTTATATACCAAATTTTATTAAATTCGGTCCTTTAGTTTTTTAATTAGAGTAGATACATATATTGCACAGACAGACAGACAGACACACAGATACACTGACAGACGCACAGACACACACACAGACGTCACGCTAAAAGTAGTTTTTCAATTTCTAGAGGTATTGAAACGTGTAGATCCGTCGAAAACTCGAGTTGTGATTTTCGGTATGATTCCAATACTTTCCCTATACATTACTATGTGTTGCAGCGAAAGTAAAAATGGAGTATATTCAACCCTATAGGACTTAATTTCTCAAACAATTTTAATTTGGATTTAAAATTCACAAATTAATTCGAAATTTTAGGAAGAATTCAAATTATTACAGAAATAGTGTAAAAAAATTTCCGTATAATATGTTGGATAGTTTTTAAAATAAAATTTGGAATAGTAATTACATCCAAATTATATGAAAAGATCATATAACTCATTGCAAAATAAAACATGGCTTCCATTTTTTTCTGCTGTGTGTTTTTACCGTAGATGTTTAAATATCGTTTTAATTTATATTTATTCATGCATCAGTCATAAAACCGCTTTATTTTTGCGCATTATCTGTGTATCTACATTCTGTATTAATGCAATTACAATATTTTTTTTATTTTGATTGATCACTAAACTTTATTTATTCCTACAACGAAGCCTAATTTAACTCTAAACTATAGTATACAGAATATAAATGAATCAGGCGATTTGCACACATGATTATGAAAATTGCAACACCATAAGAACCGATCATAGTAGAATGATATTTATACCACATATTACTAATGGTGATACTAATCAATGATTACAGTTTCAGTCTAATACAATCCCATTACTGGCACTAAATCAGCATTATGTAAAGCCGCCCTAGTGGCAATTAGAGCTTCTGAACGTCGCGCCATCGAATCAAGGAGAGTTTGGATATGTTCCTGGGTTATTTCCTGACAGGCTTCTTCGATCCGGGTCCGCAGTTCATTGGTGGTGACTGCTGGAGAACAGTAATTGCTCAGTCGCTGAGTGACCATTTCCCATGCATGTTCATACGGTGACATGTCTGTCTAACGGGCAGGTCAAGGCAGAATCAGCATCTGCTGTGCAGCTAAGAAGGCTTGGAACATTTTAGGAAACATGTGGTAGGGCATTGTCTGTTTGAAATATAGCGCCTTGAGTTTGCTGTCAGAAGGGTGCAACTTCAGCCTCCAAAACCTCCTTGATGTAGCGGTTAATGTTGCGCGTAGCAGCTGTGATCGCCTATGATAGCCAATGGCACCCCCACACTTAACTTTCATGCAGTTTGATGCTCTAAAATGCAAGCAGGAAGATTGCGCTCCCCACAATACCATGTAACGGGTATGCGGACATCATTGTAGTCCTAGTTGTAGCGGAACTAGTCTGAAAACACGATCTAATGCCAATCCGCAAGCTATGATCTGCACGTCTCCGTCCATTGTAAATTAAAGCATCGATCGTTCAGGTTCAACTGTATCCTCCGAAAGGGAATTCTTGCACACAGTCTTCTGCGCAGCAGCCGCTTTCGAAACGTAGAGGAATACGATACCACACCCGTATCAGTGCTCCAGTGCTGCGTTAATATTCGAGAGGAAGCTGTACGGTTCTCGACCGCCATGCGTAAGAGATGTTTATTATCCCGTGTTGTCGTCACATTGTCTGGTCCACTGCGGGATTTTCGACTCGTCCGGTTCTCTTCGGCCCACTGCTTCCCCGCTCGCAATGTTGTCGTAGCATTATGCCCCGTACCGATGGCAATATCCTGGTACGGAAATTCTCCTTTCCGCAGGCCAATGCTCCCCCGTTTGAATTCTGTAGTTTGCTTATAAAACGCCCTCTGATGTTGACGAGGCATAGTGTCTTCGATAGAACAGTTTTCAGCTCACGCACACAGATACCATACTTGTCTGGTTCTTTCACAACCCTCTATTTATCGCTCCTATTTATCCCTCCTACGATCTGGTGTCAGTCCGCAAGCCATGGTCTGCCCGTCTCCGCCAATTATAAATTAAAGCATGGATGGTACAGGTTCAAAGGTATCCTCCGAAAAGGAATGCTTGCACACAGTCTTCTGCCAAGCAGACGCCTTCGAAACGTAGAGGAAGAAAATATCACACCTGTATCAATGGTTTAGTGCTGCGTTAATATCCGAGAAGAAACTGTACGGTTCGTCACTGCCATCTGTATGAGATGCTTATCATCCCGTGTTGTCGTCATATTGTCTGGTCCACTGCTGGATTTTCGACTCGTCCAGTTCTCTTCGGCCCACTGCTTGCTCACTCGCATTGCTGTCGTGACATTATGCCCCGTACCGGTAGCAATATCCTGGGACGAAAATCCTCCTTCCCGCAGGCCTCCTTCCCGCCCCCTTTCGAACTCTGTAGTTTGCTTATAAAACGCCCTCTGATGTTAACGAGGCATAGTGTCTTCAATAGAACAGTTTTCAGCTCGCGCACACCGATACCATACTTGTCTGGTTCTTCCAAATCCCTCTATTTATACTCCTCGTACGACCGTTCAGAGGGCACTGCGGAACCTAGGTATGCTCATTCATTCTGCATTTCTAAACAATTGCATGCAATCTGCTTTGCATGTTTCGTACGTTTAATTCTAATCTGACAATTTCTTCGTGGTGTTGTCAGTTGGAAAGTGTTTCATAACCAATGCTTTATGAATGATTGATCTTTCTTGTTCATTAATATCTCGATAACCACTAGTCTTAGAAACTCGAAACTTGGACTAAATTTATGGGGGGCTATTTCAAGGCTATTCACAAAATTTCACTAAATTCGGTTCAGTTGTTCTTTCGTGATGATGAGCCAAACGAAAGTTTCGTTTTTTACTAATATCTCGAGAACCACTGGTCGTAGAAACTCCAAACATGGACTAAATTTTAAGTGGAGCTATTTCCAGGCTACCCACAAAATTTCATTTAATTCGGTTCTGCCTTTCTCCCGTGATGGTGGAACAAACAGACAGACATATTTCCAATTTTATTTATATAGACATTGCAGACTCCAGCGCTAAATAATTTTGCGTTAAAGTAATACAGCAATTCTAATACAACTCATTCTACATATTTTGCTGTTTGCATTTTACATAAATGAAAAATTGGCATCGTTGTAGAAATAATCAAATTTGGATGATCATTCAAACTAAAAAATATTGTAATTGCGTTGACGCAGTATGTAGATGCACGAAATAAAATCGAAAATAAAGTGGTTTTTGTACGGATGCAACACTAAATATGAATTAAAAAGAACTTCAAAAATCACGATTTTGACACAATAAGATGGATGCCATATTTGATTTTGAAGTGGGTCACGTGATCTCTTCATCTAATATGGGTGAAATTAATATTTTATTTTTATTTAAAAAACTACCGAACATATTTTGCTGAAAATGTTTGTATATATTTTATGGGCTAATTTGAATATTTCCTAACATTATCGAAGCAATCTGTGAATTTTAAATTCGCAGCTAGGTACTTCAGGAAGATCATTCAGTGAGTGGGAAAACTTCTGAGTGCACAACCTATTTTACTTTCGCAACTACTCCTGAGCGACGTCCAGTCACGCAGCACCGACCGTACACATTCCGACACATTTTCTCCAGGCTAAGCTCAGCGGTTGAAATTACGCTTCCGGAGCATTGAACGTCTTTGAATTAGTGGTCCGTCCAGGTAAGGCAAGGTAACAAAGAAGTTCCCCCCTTAAGTCTTCATCTTCACTATACCTCAAGAAGCAAAGTAGGATAGCATGGTTACTCACATCAGTTGATTCATCAAGTTGAATTGCGAAAAATCTCGATTTCTTTATCCCCTCTACAACTTGCTTTTCAATAATCATTGGCCATGTCGTCAACAACTCTTCTCTGAATGGTAATGCCCGAAATCATTATAGACTCTAATTTTCTACTGACTTTGGAAAACAAAATTTCTTATACGGCATTAAAGATGCAAGGCTTTTCTAAATCCTCGCTAATAGTAAATATTTTTTTCGCTTGAATCACAGACTTGTTACCAGTCGTCATCATTTTTATTCGACTTTTCTGAATTTTCATCTGGACACGTAAACTTTAAAAAAAGTCCAGTGCCTTATCAGTAAAATCTATATGCTTCGAATGTAAATGAGTTGAAAGTTTGGAAGATTTCATATCGTCATTTGACAGAATTTCGGAACATACTACGCGCCAAGGCTGTGGCGATAGTTCATTGCCAGGGGCTACAATGAAACCAAGCTTAAAATTCTCCTTATCGTAAAGCCTAATAAAATTTCCTTTTCTCATTTTGGTTTGAATTTAACATTCCGAATTATCAACAGATTTCTTTTTCTTTGTTTCTTCTAAATTTGAAGCACTAGTACTTGGTATACTTTCGGTACCATCGCTGCTTTTCTCTTCAATATTGTTTTTGCCTCTAGTAAAGAAGATTTTGCTGTTTGACTTATTTTTCTCCATTTTGTAGCGTAACAAATTTTACTTCTTTTCGGAAATAACTTCTTTTCGGAAATACTCCAACATAATATAAGAAAGCAATAAGCAATACGCATGAGTGCGATAAGATAAGAGTTTTTGCGAAGTGTGGTCCAACACAACTCTTCCGGAATTGAAATCATAACCATAAGTCGTAGGGTCTGAATAATACCAAATTCCAATTTTATATTATTCGAATATTACTCATCCACTAATTTCATTTTGCCTAGTTTGGTTGTTCGGGCGATATTAGGAAGATTTCTTGTGCAGCTGGAAATCGAACCACCGATCTGGATACTGCCAGATATTGAGATTTTGATCAGATTACTTTTTAACAAATACAGCGGCTGGTTATGTGACGCTTGCTGCAGCCTAAAATATTGCGCCATCTTTCCCACCTCCTGTCTCTCAGCCCTTATGTTATAATGTCACTTTATGGTGTATTATATTTAAAAATGGAAGTGTCTTAAACTTCCATTTTTTTAAATATAGTTGATTGTAATTTTTCGTTTTATAAAAAAATGGTGTTTTGATATTAAATATTAAACATGTTATTAATATTTTAATATTTTTAATTAATCTGGCCCAGTCTGCTGCAGACATAGACATCTCAACAGTGTCACTTCGTCTCTTCGTTCGTATTCTTTACTTCCTCAGAAGGTGCGGTACAAATAATTATTGAAAAAGTCGCAAGTAAAAGAATCTGAAAGGAGACACACGACGCTAATAGATAAAACGAAAAGGTAGAGAAGACAATTGGTTGACTTATGAGATCTGAAGGAAGACAAAGTTGCCAAATGCGTTTTTGCGATCACTCCATATGGCAATTTTTGCTGCTTCTGTCGCAGATTAATGAGAAACTGTAGACAGAATGCACAGGGTTATAAAAATAAAGAATTCGTTGAAAACGTATATATACCGGGTGATTCAAAAGTTCGGACCAAAAGTAAAACGCTATAAAAATATCTATGGGTCGAAGAGACATGCGGTTTGCAGATTTATATTCACCATGGTGGGGGATTTTGTACGGCATGAAAAAAAATGTTCAAAATCTCTACACAAGGGGAGAGCTGCTGTGAAGAAAACAAGGCGGGGTATTAATAGTGAAATGAGATATTTGATTTCGGCATGATGTACAGCTGCAAGTGCTCAATGTGTCCACGACCACATTCCGGTACTGAGTGCAGTCGCGGTTTTACAGCTGATACAGCATGAGACAGCGTATTAACGGGAATTGCTGCTACCTCTTGCCGTAAGGCGCCTTTCAGTGCTGGTAAGGACTGGGGCTTTCCTCTAAAGACACGTGATTTTAGGTATCCCCACAACGGAAAATCACTGGGTGTGAGGTCTGGGGATCTCGCAGGCCATGCATGTGTGCAATCACCTCCATCATAAGTCACCTCCATGGCTTTACTGCTGCAGCCCCCCGAGTGCCGAGAGTTTGAACTATTTTTTTTGTCATGCCACACAAAATCCCCCACCACGGTGAATATTAATATGCAAACCGCATGTCTCTCCGATCCATATATATTTTTGATAGCGTTTATTTTTGCTCCGAAATTTTGAAGCACCCTGTACATATACCGCCTTTAACAATAATTTAAGAAGTAATTAGTATATTATGGGTCACCCTCTCCCTTCCCGGCCTTAATGTAATAAAGTTAAATTATCCCTTTCAACATTTCTTTTGCTTCTTCTAATAACTAGAGTAAACGTTTTTAGCACTGCGTCCCTCAAATTTATCCAAATTGTTTGCGCCCTTCCCCCACTCTCAGTCGCGGAGGTTGCAGGTCCACATCCCACGTACCCAATATTTAAAATTGGCTCGATATCGATTACGTAAATTTTGTCAATCTATTAAAACTGGTTGCACAATTATTGCATAAAATGCGTTGTTTTATGATCTACGTAAAATTTTTAAAATTAAAATTATTTGTATTATAATCTACCTAAAAGTTTTAAAAGTAAGTTGTATATAAAATATGATTTCGTTTAAACAAAATCTTGGTATGCCAGCTTTTTGTTCTTGAAAGTTGCAAATGTATTGCGGCAAAAAAAATATTAGAGTTATTTATCCCCAAAATTTTATCATTTAAATCCATAATAGCCATTTATTTATGTCAAACAACGAGTCATTTTTTTTCTTGAACTAAATGTTTCTTTTAAATTAATTTTTGTAATTTGTTGTATTTTTATATTTAAATAAATAATTTAAAAAACTTCTTAAATATATATGATTATATGAGCATAAACAATGCTATATGAACAGGTTAACACATATTTTGATGTCTTTAATGTTATACCTATTCCTGAATAATTTTGTGGCGCTGATTCCAAAAATTATAGCATCAAGGTGCCGTAACAACTATAGTTTTGGGGGTGTGGGATAACCACTTCATATGTTCATTCTACCGGTTGTCAGTCAAAATTCGGGATGCTGAATCGCATGATCTTTTATTCTTGATATGATTTAAAAAATATTGATGCTATTAATACTACATACTTTTTAAAACAACAAATTGCCAAATCACTTTATTTCGACCCAAACAGAACATAAAATGTCCAGTCATTCAATATATGTATGAGGAGCTTCTTTTATACGACAATCTAGAGTGATTTACCAGGACCTTTTTCAGCAGTAATCTACCATCGCTTGAGGTTCTCACCTGCCTTAGTATTTTGATTCCATAGTTTCTATGTCCTGGTGAAATACTTATTCTTGCCCTTTGCTTAAATCACCAAGATTTTTTGAAAAACGATCTAAGTGATAATATTCTTTGATGCTCACATTACAACCAAATTTTTTTTAAATTGGGGAATATATCCTCTAATAATTCAGAGTAGTTGTCTGCCTTATGTTCGAAAAGATAGTTTGTGACAAATGAAACAAACGAAGAATAAGCACAAGACTCAATCTTGTCCATTGAATCTACAAAATGTAAATTTTTTATAAGCTACCATATTTGGGAACCATCACAAAATTTTCTGGTTTCAGGTTTTCCGTGCTGAGTCTAATGGATTTACTTGATAAGTAACTAAAACACAAACCTTCTTTGTTCAAAGCCTTCGCAACTTGTTTCATCAAGCTTAGCTCGTTATATAATGGTAACAGGACAATTTTGTCTGTGTGTACCAAAGGTTCGTTAATTACATTTTGCTCTTCAACTAATTTATAAATTCTTAAAGACAATATTTTCCTAATTCAATGGTCAGCGTTGCTTCTGCTTTCATTTTGGTTATACTGTATCTCTAAATGTAGAACTTACAGTCAAATGGATGTCATTTTTACAATTAGTGACCCAAATATATCTGACAATAAGTCTAACTTTCAAGTCATCAGAGAAAAAAGTGTTGGGCTGTGTATTATTTCAAATTTTGATAGTGGAAAAATTATAAAACTCTTCGATCTTGCTTCTAAATAGACCCCCCCCCCCCCATGTTACTTTACATTCCCTTGGCTTAGAGTATCGAGCAATTTACTAAGATTCAGTTATAAACAGGTTTTCATATACTTTTCAAGAATCATGCATGAAGTGTAATAATTTTTAGTAGTAGGGATATTTAATGTTTAAAATTCTACCAGGTTTTTGGATAGTATTTAAAATGAAAGTTAGTTTTGATTTATTTGCCATTTTAGGATTATAAATAAATTCCAGGTTTTCTGACTTTTGAAAAATAATATTGATATGATACTGTAAAACATTTTTTAATCTGGTATTAATTGAATATCGTATTTCATTACTATCTTGCACTGATTGGTTTACAAAAAAGGGGAAACAACTTTAATGAAAAGAGAAATGTTTTGATAGGTTAAATTCAGGATACGCCCATAACTATGCCACGCCCATCACTTTAAAACAAAGTGGTAATATAACAAAGTGATGCTAAGTGGTAATATTCCACATGCTAAGTGGAGTCATGCTAAGTGGAATGACCAATTTGGTCATTCTGACTGTCTGTCTGTCCCCTCGCACGATTACTTTAGTAAAAATGACTTTATCGAAATGGTATTTTTGTATAGTAGTGAGACGGTCTATGAGATGTTTGGAAATCAAAATCTATATAATAAAAGGCAATGTCTGTGTGTGTGTCTGTCTTATACACTATACGTTTCGCGACCGCGCGTCGGAGAGCTACGAAATTTGGCAATCGAAGACCTGGGGGGGAGGGAAGGGGACACGTGAAAACCGATTTTCAAAATTCTAATTATTTTTTTATTTATTTAATGTTTTATGCGATTTCGACCTTTTTTTGCCCTTTTTGCCCTTTTTTCTCCATGATCCAGACGTCGTAGAAAAAAACAACTCACACCATCGGAAAGAGCAGACAATTGCGAGTAAAAATATATCAATTTCAAATCTCCATTTCGATTTCTAATATTTTTTAAAGATTTTAAAACAAAAGTCAATTTTGGCTCAAAAAAACGATTTTTGGTTTTTAAATTCTCGCATAGTAAAAAGTACTCATAATTTTGACTAATAATTTACATTTTTAGAAAGCTGAAATATCTGGCATTCTTACAAGTCTAATCTGGTCCAGAAATAATGAAAATTGCCTTCAGGATCGCAATTTTAAAGACGTCATGATTTTAAATTTCTCGCCGTTCCGCTCGGCGTGACGCTTCGTTTCTCCCCCGCTGAAGCAGGGAAGGTGGTGGGTGGGGACGTCAAGGTGGAGGTGACGTCACGGTTCTGTATATGCATAGCGATGGGTGGGACAATAAGAAACCGAATTAGTTTTTACTTTCCGTTTCCCGCGCTTCCGATTTTAAATGAAATAAGAGCTTAACATATGCACTGTAGAAATTATTATATTTATATTTTAAATGATGGAACGATATGGATTTTTTAAATGGATATTTTAATTTTATGGATATTTTAAATGATGGAACGATGGATATTTTAATTTTATGGATATTTTAAATGATGGAACGATGGATATTTAAATTTTATGGATATTTTAAATGATGGAACAATGGAATGAGGATGATGGAATTAAGAGCTTAGAGAGCATATGGTCATTTTAAATTGTAAATTAGCGCGCGGGAAGTTAGCGGTAGGCCCGGGTACGATTCCCACCACTGCCAAAACTGCCGAAGTGTTCACGCGGAATACGATCACGTTAAACATGTGGGCCCGTAAGTCCTTCCGAGAGGTTGGTGGTAGGGGAAGGAGGGTACGGTCCCTGTGGATGCGTCCTTCACAGGGTTCCCGTCTAAATTGGGTGAATATAAAGAAAGTTGCGGAGGGCGAGGCAGCCCAGTGGTTAGCGCTCTGGAATTGCACTCGGTAGGCCCGGGTTCGATTCCCGCCACTTCCAAAACTGCCGCCGTGTTCACGCGGAGTACGATCACGATAAACATGTGGGTCCGGAAGTCCTTCCGAGAGGTTGGTGGTTGGGGAAGGAGGGTACGGTCCCTGTGGATGCCTCCCTCACAGGGTTCCCGTCTAAATTGGGTGAATATAAAGAAAGTTGCGGAGGGCGAGGCAGCCCAGTGGTTAGCGCTCAGGAATTGCACTCGGTAGGCCCGGGTTCGATTCCCGCCACTTCCAAAACTGCCGCCGTGTTCATGCGGAGTACGATCACGATAAACATGTGGGTCCGGAAGTCCTTCCGAGAGGTTGGTGGTAGGGGAAGGAGGGTACGGTCCCTGTGGATGCCTCCCTCACAGGGTTCCCGTCTAAATTGGGTGAATATAAAGAAAGTTGCGGAGGGCGAGGCAGCCCAGTGGTTAGCGCTCAGGAATTGCACTCGGTAGGCCCGGGTTCGATTCCCGCCACTTCCAAAACTGCCGCCGTGTTCACGCGGAGTACGATCACGATAAACATGTGGGTCCGGAAGTCCTTCCGAGAGGTTGGTGGTAGGGGAAGGAGGGTACGGTCCCTGTGGATGCCTCTCCCACTGGGTTCCGTTCTAAATTGGGTAAATAAAAAGAATGTTATGGAGATAGTCGCTGGGGGCGAAGAAGCCCAGTGGTTAGCGCGCGGGAATTGCACTCAGTAGGCCCGGGTTCGATTCCCAAAATTGCCGCCGTGTTTACGCGGAGTACGATCACGTTAAACATGTGGGTCCGTGAGTCCTTCCGAGAAGTTGGTGGTAGGGGAAGGAGGGTACGGTCTAAATTGGATGAATAAAAAGAAAGTTATGGAGATTGTCGCGTAGGGCAAAGTAGCCCAATGGTTAGCGCGCGGAAATTGCATTCGGTAGGCCCGGGTTCGATTCCCAAAATTGCCGCCGTGTTTACGCGGAGTACGATCACGTTAAACATGTGGGTCTGTAAGTCCTTCCGAGAGGTTGGTGGTAGGGGAAGAAGGGTACGGTCCCTGTGGATGCTTCTCCCACTTGGTTCCGGTCTAAATTGGGTGAATAAAAAGAAAGTTATGAAGAATATCGCGGAGGGTGAAGTACCCCAGTGGTTAGTGCGCGGGATTTGCACTTGGTAGGCCCGGGTTCGATTCCCAAAATTGCCGAATAAAAATAAAGTTATGGAGATTGTCGCGGATGGCACGGTAGCCCAGTGGTTAGCGCGCGGGAATTTCACTCGGTAGGCCCGGGTTCGATTCCCGCCATTGCCAAAACTGCAGCCGTGTTCACGCGGAGTACGACCACGTTAAACGTGTGGGACTGCAAGTCCTTCCGAGAGGTTTGTGGTAGGGGAAGGAGGGTACGGTCTCTTTGGATGCCTCCCCCATTGGGTTCCGGTCTAAATTGTGTGGCACTTCCTGGCTTTCCAAGCAGTTACCTTACACCTTTCTGGTAGGTCGCGCCAACGAGTTTGCCACGGTCAGAATTTTCAAGGGTAGCGAACAGGCTGGTCGCCAAAGGCGGCTAGTAAATAATATCACGCAATTAATTTCGGATTTATCTCTGGTTGAAAAAATCTGATGTAGGCAGCACATGACTTTCCCTGCAGACTTATATCCAGGTTCTCTTTATTTTAATTAAATTTAATTCACGTTTAAATAAATTTTCGTTCTCATTTGGAACTGGACTTATTTTCAAAGGTGGAGTAGAGAAAATACGACAAAACGAAAATAACTCGAGAACAGCCAGTCCTAGTGTAATGGGATTGGCCTAATTCTTTTCTTCGTCAAAAATATCTATAGAACAAGCATTTAATGGACATATTTGAGCTTACGTAGTTTTAGATTTTGACGAGTTTCCCGGACTATTTGGAAAAAAAAGGCAGGTTATTTTTTTCCGAATCGTACTAAAATCTAATCAGCACCAGGGTCGCACCCAAGTGATTCGCATACATTGCAATAGGTTTTTCGTATTCTAGAGGTCTCGAAACGTGTAGATCCGTCGAAAACTCGAGTTGCCATTCCGTCATGATTCCAATACTTTCTCTATACATTACCATGTATTGCAGCGAAAGTAAAAATCTGATGTGGGCAGCACATGACTTTCCCTGCAGACTCAAAGCCATATTTTCTTTATTTCTTTAATAATTAATTAGATTGTGTTTAAGTAAGGAATACTAGATTTATGGGCTAAGCGATCTCTAATAGTAGCAAGTTTAGTATCAAACTGAGTAAATTTAAGGCGAACGTGGACGAAAATCTTATAAATAAATTCAAAGGAATAAGCAGTCTCATGGCCAAGTTTAAAAATAAATTTAATTTCATCAGTCAAAGCAGGGATAGAAGAGCAAACATTAAATGCGCGATTAAAATAAGCATTAAAAGATGGTTTTAGAGGATACAGTATGGAAAGAATTGGCGGGGATACAGGAGTTTGTAAAAGTAGATTTACGGAAAACGGAAGTATGAAAACCAAAATCAGAACGAGTGACCAGAACATCAAGGAAAGGCAAGGAACAGTTAGACTCATCCTCAACAGTAAAATTAATCAAAGGGTAAAAATCATTGACTTTATCCAAAAGATGAAAGAGATCATTTAAATCACGATCCCAAATGATAAAAACAATATCCACGTAACGGCACAAAAGAATAGGTTTAATCGTTAAAAAAGGCAAAACCTCAATCTCGAGCTGCTGCAAAAAGGCCTCGGCCAAAATGCCAGATAAAGGACTACCCATAGGGGCGCCAGAAGTTTGCAAGAAAATAGAGTCACGGAAAGCAAAGTAATTTGTCTCCGCAATAATATTCAAGGCAGAAGTGATTGCGTGGATAGTGGGGGGGATAAATGAGTGACTCTGGCGTTTTTTGGCAATAATATCAATAGCAATGTCAAAGGGGATACTAGGGAAAAGGGAAATGACATCAAAACTATGGAGAGTACTATTAGGCATCCATTTAGCAGAACACGCTCGAGATGTCAAATCTGGTAAATTTTCTACGGCTCTTGCTCAATATGTGGCTAATGATAAATTTCTGCCCGTTTTTGAAAACACTTTCCTTTTAGATCGTTGTAACAATCCACGCAGTATTCTTCTTTATGAATCCCTGTTTATTTATATTTACCGTGAGCCGATTTTTAATTTTGATCCCTTTCAACTTTTAAGTTATGCTTGGCGACTCAATCTCGACTCTATGTAATTCAAACTTTTTAATAGTTATTTATGACGTCACTCTTAGGAAAATCAAGCTTGACGTTCCCGCCCCCTAAAAAAAAAAACTTTTTTTGCTTTTCCTGTAACTAAAATCTGTATTAGTACCTTTCTTGTAATATTTTAAAATTTGAAAGCGTTGAAACTAATTTTTGTATTTCTTGTATTATTTTATAGTAAGTCCATTTACCATTTTATATTTTTATGCAAATTTGCTTTAAACTGGTCTCTCTATATATAAGCATTCCATGTTTTTACTATTCATGTAGCCACTGATGAGGGGCGTATATACTTCCTCAAACGCTCTGGTAGTTTTTAATATATGTTTTTTACGTCTTATAGGATGTTCCAAATAAAATACTTTTCGTTTTAAAGACGCTTTGTCCTTGATTTTATTTATCTACAGAATTTTGTGAAATTCAGTCCATTAGTTCTTCAGATAGTGTGGATACAATTTTTGCTAGCCATTTCGCAAAAAAAGGCAGTTTCATTTATCCCGAATCGCAGCCAAAACTAGTCAGCACCAGATCCGTATACAAGAGACTTGCCTATCAAATTTAATGAAATCCGGTCAATTAGTTTTTTAATTTGAGCAGATGCAAAATCTGCACAGACAGACAGACAGACAAACAGATACCCAGATATACACGCAGACGTCACGCTAAAAGTAGTGTTTTGGTATTCCAGAGACCTTGAAACGTGTAGACACGTCGAAAACTCGAGTTGTGATTTTCGGCATTATGCCAATGCTTTCCCTATACATTACCATGTATTGCAGGGATAGTAAAAATCGGATGTGGGCAGCACATGACTTTCCCTGCAAACTCAAAACCATATTTTCTTTATTTCTCTAATAATTCATTAGATTGAGTTTAATTGCACCAAATAACACTAAAGTTGCATTTTTAATTTTGCTTTTATTTGATAATTGGACATATTTCCGAAATCGGCGTAACAAAAAAGCAATCGGCGTAACAGAAATCTCAAATATCTTAAGAACGGTTTGTCCTAAAGTAAAATGGAGTGTGTTATATTCTTTTCCTCGTCAAAAATTGCGTATAAAACAATAATTCTATGGATACATTTCAGCATACTTAGTCTTTATTTTTTTCCAGATTTTGGCAAATTTTAAGGGCCATTTCATTAAAAAAGGCAGGCTGTTTTTTTCCGAATCGTATCAAAATCTGATCAGCACCAGAACATCCTACAAGTAACTTATCTATCAATTTTTGTGAAATTTGGTCAATTAGTATTTTAGCTAGAGTGGATACATGAAATTTTTACGGGCCATTTCGCAAAAAAAGGCGGGTTCTGTTTTTACGAATCCTACCCAAAACTAATTAGCACCAGGGTCTCATCCAAGTGACTTACATACCAAATTTTATGAATGTCGATCCTTTAGTTTTTGTTAGAATGGATACATACATTGCACAGACAGTCAGACACACAGACACATAGACACGCACAGACACACACACAGACGTCACGCTAAAAATAGTTTTTTCTTATTCTAGAGGTCTTGAAACGTGTAGATCCGTCTAAAACTCGTGTTGCGATTTTCGGTATGATTCCAATACTTTCCCTATATATTAATTACCATATATTGCAGCGAAAGAAAAAATAAAATACATTGAACTCTATAGGATTTAATTTCTCAAACATTTTTATAAAAGCGGATATAAAATTCAGAAATTCTTGCGAAAATTTTAGAACGAATTCAAATTATTACAGAGAATAAGTAAAAAAAATCAGCAAAATATGTTGGATAGTTTTTACAATAAAATTTGAAATAGTCATTACATCCAAATTATATGAAGAGATCACATAAATCATTGCAAAATAAAATATGGCTTCCATTTTTTTCCTGTGTGTGTTTTTACCGTAGATGTTTGAAAATCGTTTTAATTTATATTTCTTCTTGCATCAGTCATAAAACCGCTTTACTTTTGCGCATTATCTGTGTATCTATATTCTGTACTAACGCAATTACAATATTTTTTATTTCGATTGATATCTAAACTTTCTTTATTTCTACAACGAAGCCTAATTTAACTCTAAACTATAGTATGTAGAATGTAAATAAATCAGACGATTTGCACACATGATTATGAAAATTGCAATACCACAGAGGACCGATCATATTAGAAAGACATTTATACCACATATTACAAATGGTGACACAAATAAATGACTACCGTTTCAGATCAATACAATCCCATTATTGGCACTAAATCAGTATTATGTGAAGCCGCCCAAGTGGCAATAAGAGCTTCTAAACGTCGCGACATCGAATCAAAAAGAGTTTGGATATGTTCCTGGGTTATTGTCTGCCAGTTTCTTCGATCCTGGTCCACAGTTCATTAGTGGTGACTGCTGGAAATCAGTAATAGCCCAGTCGCCGAGTGACCATATCCCATACATGTTCATACGGTGACACGTCAGGCTAACGGGCAGGTCAAGGCAAAATCAGCATCTGCTGTGCAGCAAAGAAGGCTTCGACATTTTGGGCAACATGTGGTAGAGCATTGTCTTGTTGAAATATAGAACCTGGAGTTTGCTGTCAGAAGGGTGCAACTTCAGCCTTCAAAACCTCCGTGATATAGTGGTTGATGTTGAGCGTAGCAGCTGGGATCGCCTATGATAGCCAATGGCACCCCCACACTTAACTTCCATGCAATATGACGCTCTAAAACGCATGTAGGAAGATGATGTTCACCACAATATCGTCTAATGCGTGAATGGGCATCATTGTAGTCCAAATTGTAGCGGGACTAGTCTAGTGCGATCTAGTGCCAATCCGTGCAAGCCATGTCTCCGCCCATTGTAAATTACAGCATCGAATGTTCAGATTCAACGGTATCCTCAGAAAAGGAGTCCTTGCACACAGTCTTCTGCGCAATAGACGCTTTCGAAACGTTGAGAAAGATGATACCACACCTGTATCAGTGCTGCGTTAATATTCGAGAAGAAGCTGCACGGTTCTCGACCACCATGCGTATGAGATATTTACCATCCCGCGTTGTCGTCACATTGTTTGGTCCACTGCTGGATATTCGACTCGTCCGGTTCTCTTCGGCCCACTGCTTCCCAACTCACAAGGCTGTCGTGGCATTATGCCCCGTACCTGTATCAATATCCCGGTACGAAAATCCCCCTTCCCGCAGGCCGATGCGCCCTCGTTCGAACTCTGTAGTTTGCTTATAAGACGCCCTCTGATGTTGGCGAGGCACAGAGTCTTCAATAGAATAGTTTTCAGCTCGCGTACACCGATACCATACTTATCTGGTTCTTCCACAACCCTCTATTTATCGCTCCTAAGTATCCCTCTTACGATCTGGTGCAATCCGCAAGCCATGGTCTGGCCGCATCCGCCCATTGTAAATTAAAGCATCGATGGCTCAGGTTCAACGGTATCCTCCGAAAATGAATGCTTGCACACAGTCTTCTGCCAAGCAGACGCCTTCGAAACGTAGAGAAATTCAATACCACGCTTGTATCAGTACTCTAGTGCTACGTTAATATTAGTGAAGAAGCTGTAAGGTTCGTCACATCCATGAGTATGAGATGTTTATCATCCCGTGTTATCGGCACATTGTCTGGTCCACTGATAGATTTTCGACTCGTCCGGTTCTCTTCAGCCCACGCCTACCCCACTCGTATTGCTGCCGTGGCATTATGTTCCGTACCGGGAGCAATATTCCGATACGAAAATCCTCCTTCCCGCAGACCGATGGGCCCCCGTTCGAACTCTGTAGTTTGCTTACAAAGAGCCCTCTGATGTTGACGACGCATAGTGTCTTCAGTAGAACAGTTTTTAGCTCGCGCACCCAGATACCATACTTGTCTGGTTCTTCCACATTCCTCTATTTATACTCCTCGTACGACGTTCAGAGGGCACTGCGGAACCTAGGCATGCGGATTCACTCTGCATTTCTAATCATTTGCATGCAATCTGCTTTGCATGTTCCGTACGTTTAATTCTAATCTGACAATTTCTTCGTGGTGTTGTCAGTTGGAAAGTGTTTCACAATCAATAATTTATAGATGATAGAACTTTCGTGTTTTAATTTCGATATAGTTTTTGAGATATTTTACTTATTATTAGTCCAGCGATTTCTCTGTCACGTACAGTAAAATCTATAGCATACAAAAATATGACATTTGGTACATTTATATGATATTTGGTATGATATGATATGATTTAATGTATTTGGTACATTTATAGAGAAATAATAGGGTAACACAATGAAATAACCCGTTCATCGATTTAAACTTCAGTTTGCCGTAAAATAGCTCGCGAACCGAGATCATGATCAAGGAATTCAGTTTTTGGATTCCCTGGGTTAAGAAAATTCCCTGCTTTTCCCTCCTGCGGAAAATAGCCAGGAATAGAAAAGATTTTTTGAAAGTAGAATTTTTAGGAAAGATAGATATGAAGCGAGCGTAGTGTGTAGGAGGCGAAGCCTCACGAAGGGGGTTGTGCGACCGGAGCGAGCAGGGATCAGAGTACCATAGTTTAAAAAAATGTTTTTGACGTGAGAAATAGTCGCCTTCACCTTTTAGGAGATTTGTGCTTACATTTACACCTAAACTTAGTTGTTGTTGTTGTTGTTGCTCATAACCTCCTGTTTCGGTCGAACCACAAACAGGACCAGTGATGCCAGAAGAAGGACAAAGAATGATATAAGACGAGATCACAAAGTTTTTATTAACACAAAAAAGCATCACTGACGAAGGTCTGGGGGGGTGCATCTTCACATTTGGCGAGGACCCAGAAGGCGGAAGACTGACTTCATCCTCAGGAAAACGCCCATGCCTTACTCGGGATTCGAACCCAAGCCCACTAGACAGTAGTCGGAGACGCTATCCATTTCACCGTCTGGGCGGCCCTAAACTTAGTAATGGGCACTGTTGAATAATTTCAAGTCTTGAATATTTAGATAGTTAAGAACTATCAAATTTATAGGTAGTTGTCTGCATTACTTTTTTGGAATAACTTTCCTTCTTATGCGTTGTAATAACCCTCATAATATTCTCCTTTTTGAGTCCCTCTTTATTTATGTTTACCGCGAGTCGATTTGTAATTTTGACTCCGTTCAGATTTTAAGTTGTGCTTGGCGACTCATTCTCGACTCCATACAATTCAAGTCTCTTCATAGTTATCTTTGACGTCATCCTTTCGGGGATTGGACCTGATTTCCCCCATTTTTTAAAATTTCTTGAATTTTAAAATTCCATAATAAAATTATGAATTTTTACTGTTCTTTTCGTGATTTATGCTTGATTTTTTGAATCTGTGCAAAATGTTTTGTATTTTTGGATTCTCCTTAGATAAGCGTAAGTTTATTGATTGTATTTATGCAAATTTGTCACCCTTTCTGGTCTATATATGTACGATCATTCCTATTTCCATGTAGTCACTGATGAAGAACGTAGTTACGCTCGAAAGCGCTCTGGCCTTTTTAAGTTTTGTACGTCTTAAAGAAATGAAATAAAGACCTTCTATTATAGTTGTGTGCTTGTTGTTTCTGCTGGTTCAAAACCATATTTTTTTTTATAATATTTGCAAATTTAGGTACAAGTTAAAACATACCTTATTATGACTTGTGTATAAAATTCTTTTTAACACTTTACAACACAGTTGAAAAGCGTTTATGACTTTGTTCATTCTGTCTGTCTGTCTGGCTGTACGTTCGCACAATAATTGCCGTAAAAATGACTTTATCCGAATGAAATTTTAGAATGTTGTTAAGACGGTCTATGGGACACATGGAAATGTAAATAAATATTATCACTCAATTAGTTTTGGATTGAACTCGAGTTGAAGAAATGAAATAAAGTGAACCTCATGGGACCTAATTTTTCAAACATTTTTTAAGCGAAGTTAAATTTCACAAATTGCTTCGAATATTTTAAAAACTATTCAAATTATCCCATAAAATAAAAAAACAGCAAAATATGTGCTACTTCTTTAAATAAAAATTAAAATAATAATGTCACCCGTAGAATACGAAAAGGGCAAGGGATCCATTTCAAAATTAATGGTATCAATCCTTTTTCCCAGTGCAAAAATCGTGATTTTTAAAGATATTTTTAATTTATATTTAGTGTAGCATCCGTCCTAAAACCGCTTTATTTTTGCGTTTTTTCTGTGCAGTCATATTCTGCGCCAACGCAGTTACAATAATCTTAAGTTTAAATGATAATCAAAGTTTGATTATTTCTACAACGAAGCTTAACTTTTATGAATGCAAAATGTAAACAAGTGATTGTGAGATAAGTTGTAAAATAATTGTTGATTTTATTCACGCAAAAGTATTTTACTCTGGAGTCTGGAATAAAAGCGTATGAATGAAATACTCACTTCCTCTACATAGAGAGACAGGCAATTTATATTTCGATGAAGTCATTTGAATAAAGTTTGAGTGAAGTTTTAAGCATGGAGTTATAACGTACTTTTACCTCCATGGTTTTAATTTTCCAAGTAAAATAAATTAATTTACTTCTATGATAATTAACATAATATCGCCACTGAAGGTATCTTATTTTAGAGATGGTTAAATAAAATTACAGTTAGAAAGTGTTTTATAGTGTTTTATACTGGGTAGTGTTATCAATGCTTTATGCATGATTGATCCTTCTTGAATTTATATTTAGTGTTGCATCTGTCCCAAAACCGCTTTATTTTTGCATATTATATATGTTTCTAAATTCTGTTCTTATGCAATTACAATATTTTTCATTTTAAATGATCATTAAATTTTAAGCATTCCTACAACGAAGCCTAATTTTCATGTAAACAAAATGTAACCAAAACAAGCGATTGTAAGATGAGTTGTATAATGATTGCTGAATTTATTAACGCAAAATTATTTAGCTCTGGAGTCTGGAATATAAGTGTTATGAATGGAATATTCATTGATTTTACTTAGACCGAGAAGCAAGCGATTTTATAGCATTGCCTTTTTTGATGAAGTTTTAAATTTCTAATTATTGTACTGTGATAATTTTTTAAATATCAACACTGAATGTATCGCATTTTAGATATGTTTAAATAAAATTGAAGTTGGAAAGTGTTTCATAATCAATGCTTTATGCATGATTAATATTTCTTGTTTGTATATGTGCATGCTCCAGCGACATATGCACCATATGGAACGAACGCGCTCAGCACATGAGTATATGTACTGCCTTTTAAATATACTTTTAATATTACTACCAGTAAGTTAGAATTATATTTATATACTAAAAAATAAGAACGTGTTCAAGAAATTTCCCATGTTTGACATCACTGCAGGCGTTATTTTAAGATATATTTTAGTAATGTTTAAATCACAAGTTGGGTTATATGTCTATTATGAATAGTCTCATTGTAATCAGTGACATTATTATAGATAACTGGAGAAAACGTAAAGCTAAATGGATTATATAAGTGACAATAATAGAATGAAAAGAACTTATTAAACATATTTTTCATCAAGTTCCTAATAAGGATTTCCTCGCAATATTGATTTTAAAACACTTATTCTTACAGAAATATGAAGAAAAAATATTTTGAAAATGTGCCTAACATTTAATCAAATACGAAACCATTTATCTTTGAAGCATTTAATTGACAACTTTGAATTCTTGAAAGCATTTTAAAATGTTGTCATTTCCATTTTCGCTGACATGCATTAAGAATGGCTGAATATAATTTAATTATGATTTGTCTTCTAAATGTTTCCGTAACAAGTTTTGACATTCTGAATTATATCATCTAAGACTGTCACCACTTTTCGATTTTATTTTGCTAAGACAGGAAATTAAATTGCAAAATAAAAATAAGAATATCTTCAAGACGGTGACCAATGTTCGCTGTTTTTTTCCAATATCGTTGCTTGAAAAGAAAAATTTATATTTAATAAATTTTAGTTGATATTAATATCAGTTTCGTCATCCCTTACTGTTTTCAATATAATGGCCTCAAAATATTAGTATTCAATATTGCCAATTGAATTGTCATAAACCTTAAAATACCATTTGACGTCAGGGGCAAATTTGGTGCATCTGATATTTTCTGAGGATCATAGGGTCTTTTGTCAGGGGTATATTTTTAACATCAATACAATTCGTTGACACCTGTTTTGTTTTGGGGTGCTGACGTTTTCTGGTCCTGATACGCAGGCATTAAACCCTCCTAATATAAATTCACTAAAACATATACACCTTATTATAAAAATGTATATAATGATATTAACGTTGGCCAGGTTCTTAAATAATATGTCTCCTCAGTACAATTTTGGGGGTCACAGGTTATTTTGAGAATCCGAGGCAGAATAATTTCAGCTTTCTGCTCGTATCAAGATACTTGAACAGAAATCTCACACATTTTCGGTTAGCAACCAAAAATTTCAAATCGAACACATTTTTGTTTTCACGTTTCAGGGTCATAAGGACTCGGGGCAAAAAATCACTGAAATATGTCAATGTCAACATTCTCTTTGCGTTTATGCAAAATTATTAAAAACATATATATCAAGGATTTAAATCCTATAAGGGGCATGGACCCAAATTGAAAATGGTTCAAGTTACTTTTATTTACTTCCATTTCCAAGAAGCTTGAAAATAAATGCTTTTTATATCAGAATAGTATGTTTCCGGAATGGAACTCCAATGGCTCTAGAACATGAAATAGATGGATTGGAGGACCACAATATAAACCGCTACTTAATCAGACAAGCGAAGGGATAATAAGCGAACTAGAACTAACATTTTATTTTAATTACACCAAAATATACATTTTGATAAAATAAGTAAAACTTATATTTCCAATGTAATGTCAATATTTGTCCACTGTTAGAATGTAAATATTTGTCCACTGTTAGAATGTCAATATTTAGACAATATTGAATGCCACTATAGTCCCAATACTGGCGTTGTATTGTAAATATTACTTTCCTTATATACATAACCTATAAGGAAAGTATTGTGACGGGGTCGAAAATTCGAAATCGAGTTTTCGACGGGAGAGCACGTTTCAAGCATCCCTGATCACGAATCAAACATTTTTGAAGTGATGTCTGTGTGTGTGTGTGTGTGTGTGTGTGTGTGTGTGAAAGTGTGTGTGTGAAAGTGTGTGTGTGTGTGTGTGTGTGTGTCAGTGAGTCTGTGGAGACAATAACTAACGAACGAATGGACCGATTCGAACTAAATTTGGTACAAACATCACAATCCGTAAACACTGGAAGCCTATTGTTTTTATACGTAATCGAATGTCCAGAACCCCCCCCCTAAATTTTCGAATAAAATTTTGAAAAAATCGTCAAAAAATAAAAATCACTGTTAAAGTTACGCAAATAGACATTTCTTATGTAATTTTTCATTAGAAAACGATTGACATAAATTTTAAAACGCTAACATAAACCGTTCTCGAGATATTGTACATTTTTCAAAAAAATTATTAAAAAGTCATATAAAATGAAAAAAAAAAATTCGTATTGAGAAACATGTGCACTTTTCATATGTAATACCATGCGTTAAATTGGGTAACATCATTCTCGTGGATCTAGCTCGTTCCATTCATGAAAAAATATACTTTGAGTAATACTTTTGTATTTTAACGCCAATAGTCATTTATCTGCTGTAAGAACAACTTATTTCTTCGTCCATAACGCTTGGCGAGATTTTCGCGACGAATTTGGCGAAATGTCGCCAACTTTGCGACTTTTTGAAATATTGCAAAATTAACAAAAATCTCGACAAATAGATAAAAATGACGCTAAATCAATGAAAATGACGACTAATTGTCGAAAATTCAATATCTTGGAAATAATATTAGTATCTACTATAAGAAAAACCTATTTTTTTACTGTAAAAGTAGTAAATTCCTTACATTATATAAGGAAAGTCATGTGTTGCCCACATCAGCTTTTTTTAAATGTAAATCAAACATTTAGCCAATATTGTTGGTCTATGTATCCCCAATATTGTTCTAATATTTCAATTACATTGGCAATGTTTTCAATGAAAAGATGAACTATACAGAATTGGCTCAAGCCTAAGCGGTGACTGAGCGGTCAAGGTAAACGTTTCATTGTGCTCGATTAGCTGCCGAATTGTGGATTCGAGTTCCACCTGCAGGCATGGATATTATGTTGTTGGACTCAGTGTATTTCACCCCCACTGGTGCTACTGGGCAACGTCATATGACGGATAAATGGTTCACAGTTCTGGCTGATGTATGAGCGAATGATGGATGTACCAAGTGTCTGGCAATTTGTAATAAAATATAAAATAACCATATTCGCTGAATACGCGAAAATCTGTATGCCACTAGGAGAGAATTGGCGTTATATTCCCGGACTTTGAAATTGTCTGCAAGACATTCGTTGAGATATATAAATACTCGCTATGGTATAGCAGATATTTGCATAATTAAACAAGATGGTATACGGAGATTCGATTGTTTCTGAAAAGAATGGAGTCACTATTGGTAAAATTTATTTTTTTTTGTAATTGCAAATGTTTTTTATTTTAAATAAACATGTTAAAATGAATATGCTTCACTATTTTGTGAATATAGTGACATAAAATCTAAGAGTCCCTTAAAAGTAAGGTTCTCTATGCTCAACTTAATAAGAAATTTCAAAGTAGCCAAAACATGATAATTAGGAAAGGCATTTAAATTCAATTTAGAAACGTACTCAATATTTTACGCAATCAACGTAATTTATCACAGAACTTGTATTAATATGTTTTGTGCATTATCTTTATCTGAAATGTATGCAGTACTCACTCCATTTTGTTACACTCAAATGGTTATGTCATGTTAACAGATGGCATGTTAATAGATCGTAAATATCTCGTGAAAACTGTCAATATATTTCCTTTTCTTAGGGTATCTTCTTCTTATTTTGTCTTAGTTAGTCGTATTCTAAACATTATACATCATTTGTTGTTGTCAAAGTGTAGTGTAGTAACAAAGATTCTAAAACATTCAAAATTATCCGGCAGCACGATTCCTCACGACTTCGTTCGATAACGACTCCTCACGACTTCGTTCACGAACTTCGTTCGATAACCGGCAACTCACTGGAAGGAAGAGTACTGTAGCGAATGCTCATAAGGCAATAGTAAATGTCCTGCTTGAGTTCGAGATGCCTTATTGTCCTAATACTGGACTGCAATTTCTTTGGCGCCGGGATACATCCTTTTTAGTCTTAAATGGCAAAGTAGAAAAGTTTTTAAGTTGAAATCAACACGTACTAGGAACATAAGTGTAATCATAAATTTCATAAATTTAGTATAAAATGGATTTAGTATAGGAACATTTAGTACAATCATAAAATCGATTCGTTTCATGGCGACTTATTTTACTAACACACTTTCAAGAAAATTTTTTATCCATAAAATACAACCTGCATTTGAGAGTAGACAAAAAATCCAGGCATGTGATAAGACTAATGTACAAACACATCCATATATTTATTTCAGAAGTATTATTGAAACTTTTAAGAAATACTGGGATCACCTTGCCCTGACCTTAGAAAAGGGATTGCTGCATAATTTTAAATAAGTAAACGAGTTTGGTTACTGTCAGAAGCTGCCGATTCAAATGCATTGATTAAAATGGCATTCATCAACATCAGTTTGGTAATTTTAAAATTGCAAAGAAAAATTTGCCACCCCTAGTTCAGATAGGTTGAAGAAGACTTAAAATCAGTTGCAATAGAAGATTAAAATATGAGAATTTACCATATATATCAAACGTTGACCATGATTTAAAACATATGAAAATTCTAATAGTATTTTAAATCATATCATTCAAAAATTATTGTTTATCACCATTATTGCTTAACACTTTGCGCGATGGATAAGGAAAAACTTGAGCAACGTTATCATTATTGCCTATTTTAGATTCGATAAAGCTATTGTTTTGTAAAGACACTAACGGAACAAATGAGGTCTGCGATATTTTCTCGAAATTGGAATCACTGCTGGTGTGTTTGATTTTTTCTAGTACGTTCAAATTCTATAAAGGTACTGCACAGCATAGATATGAGGTCTTTTTGGGAGGAGAATAAGGAACATTTTGCTTAAGAGCATTAATGTGCTCTAGTAGTTTAAGTGTTTATGGAATTTTTCGGCATTAATTTCTATATGGGATAAGTTTCTAACACGGAATTATACTCGACAAGTATAATTTTTGAAAAATGGATCGGTACCATTGGTCTAACTGTTTACAATTATAGCGTGCTACCCTTCACTTTAAGGGACTTGAAAAAATCTTTCGATTGATGCCATAGTTGAAAATGTACCCCCGGGGTAAATTGCACCCACCCCCTTCGTGAAGAGCTAGTGACGTTACGAACACAAAAATTGGGACGCCGCTATTTTTCTTTTCACAACTATTACTGAAACTATTAAGTCATAAATCATAAATAACACCTATGCATGATTATGTCATATTTTGTACTATGCTGCCATGTTGAAAACATATAAAATTTCGAAGATTTTGCTCGAATTTCAAAAAATTCTATCTAGTTCTAGATTTTATTCATAACAATATCAGATATAAAGTTTTGTGAAACACTATTAATACGTGCGGCAGTACACAAGTCGTCCACAGACAGACAGATAGACGGACATCACTTCCAAAGTAGTCAAAACGTGTTCCGGAGGTCTGAAAACATATATTGTCATCGAAATCTCGAATTCGAAAACTTTCACGAAAAAAATACGAGAAAGTAAATATGACTATATTGTCCTAAGAAAAAGTACAAAATATCTGCTTAATTTGTAACATTATTATAAGGTATTCATAAGAAATTTAAGATATTTATTTAAAGAACATAGCCATATTCGCCATCTGATCCCTCATGGTTTTCAATGGTACCTTTCACTTGTCAGTTATCCAGTTCCGTATTACCTCAAAAACTTTTTATGTTTAGCTGAAGTAGTATTCTTGACTTTTACCATATCGTCAATCTTCCCTGTATTTTACTTTATAAGTAGTATAAAAATGTTTTGATGACTACGCATTATTACCTATCGAATGTTTCAATAAGTTGAACGTATGCTATGTTAATCCAGTGATAAAGTTGCGAACTTAAATAGTTTAGTAAAGGATTTGATATTTGCAGTGAATACGGAAGTGAAGTGCCCATATTGCACGTTAAATTCAATTAAAATTTTGCTGTTTTTGCATTACATATATAACTACCTTCAAAGACATCTCAATAATTCCGTTTTCGTACAAAGTGTGACCTATGATGTTTTTGAAATGACCAATCTAATTCCATTTAAATTTATTTGTATGTGCTCATAGTAACCGTTAAGCTGAAAGCAAATCCAGTTAATCATTCGTTTGATTTATGGTTTTAGATTTTATGAGTCAATGTCAATCACTTGTTTTTCGAATTGTTACTGAGTTACAGAGATTTATTTTACCTCAACTGCTAAACGATTCGATAACTTACGTTTCTTAAAGATCGTAAAATTAGATATTTGAAATTGAAGAACTTGAGAATTGGTTTATTCTATAATGAACTGCATTTATATAAAATGCAGATAAAATCCGTAAAAGATCTCGAAAAAATATAGCGGTAAGTAGTAATTGGTTAAAATCTGTCAATTAGGCGGGAAACTCAAACCTGTTTGCATGAAAAATTAAAAATGCCTTTTATAAAAAACTTTTCTGGGGAAATTGCACCGCATTTCCTCTCCATACTAGAAAAACAGTAAAAACGTAACGCGCATAGCTTCTCATTATAGAGGAAGCAGAGTATCGAACTTACGGCCTATTGATTAACTTCCTAATGTCTTGTGATCATAAAACTTGAGTGAATTAATTTTTGCTCAAAATATTTTGAATATTCAGTACAAAATTATGGAACTTGGAAAGTTTTAGGATTATGTGAAAGTGGTCATTTTACAGACCGCATGCTTAAAAATCCATATAAAATAGTAATTTCCATCGACATTGTACTTAATAGCCTAACTAAACAGATCTAGGCAGCAGAACAACCTACGGCAGAACAACTTGCAGCAGCATTGTGTATGTTCCAGAGTTACATAAAGTAAACAAATCATTGGAATGTTGTTGGGTTAAACTTTGGCATATGTTGATATCACACCCGGCCATGCTGACGATACTGTATATGCAAGAATATTTATTTGATACAGTTTATTGTATCAACTTGATGTCCCGTTTATTTTTTTAAATAAGTATAGTTCAATTACGAAAAAGAAAATACTACAACTAAGGAAATATTTCACACCAAAGCCTCTGGGCGCGGTAGCCCATTGGTTAGCGCGCTGGAGTTGCACTCGGTAGGCCCGGGTTCGATTCCAGCCGCTGCCAAAACTGCCGCCGTGTTCATGCGGAGTACGATCACGTTAAACATGTGGGTCCGAAAGTCCTTCCGAGAGATTGGTGGTAGGGGAAGGAGGGTACGGTCCCTGTGGATGCCTCCCCCACTGGGTTCCGGTCTAAATTGGGTGGCACTTCCCGACCGTCCAAACAGTTACCTTACACCTTTCTGGTAGGTCGGACGGTCTGGGTTTCAACAACAACAACACCAAAGCCTCTTCTCAATACCAATATTCCTTACATAGGGGCTTTTTACCAAACAAGCCCTAGTTTAATTTTATTTCAGTTATTTACTTTCATTTGTTTATTTGTTAAACTCTATTTAATTAACAATAAAGAACTTGGGGTCACTGAAGCTTTCTAATTATTCTAATCTCTAGCCGATTTTAAATTTAACAATGTATTGAAAATGGACGCAATTTAACAGTATCAAATTTTAATCCACCTGTAA
The DNA here is from genome assembly GCA_951213105.1 of Amaurobius ferox. Lineage (NCBI taxonomy): Eukaryota > Metazoa > Arthropoda > Arachnida > Araneae > Amaurobiidae > Amaurobius > Amaurobius ferox. The sequence continues at coordinate 145,069,087 of OX578137.1, forward strand.
TGTACTTATGTAGTTATTAAAGTTTGATTTATAACCTAAAGTTTAAATTTTTCTTATTATCTAAGAGTAGATGTCAAATAAATATATAAAAATTACATATACCAAGAAACGAAGAAATATATCTTTTGTCTATTCGAAGAGCGATAAATTCCACAGTATCCCTGTACTTGAAGGTTTTGCCAGACAACAGCATGCGTCGTACGCAACGTTTGACCTTGAACAAGGTTAAAATCTCAATTAACGAGGTTTTAAGAATATAAGAGACTTTGTATTCTTTTGCAGTGATTTCCAATTTAATAAATGCCAAAAAACTTTATCCTGACTGATTGACGATGTAAGAATATATAGTACCTAAAAACGATTCGACTTATGTTGCCGTTCTATTGTACAGGACAAACTGATCAAAAATACTATCATCCGATTTTGCTATCCTTGTCGTGTAAGTTCTAAAGAGTATTTCGTCGTTGGACATGTTTAACATTCTAGCTGATGTACATTGAAATTCAGGTATTGTTAGTTCAAAGTTTTGTAATTTATACATTTATTAATTAAAATAATACATTTACTTTGTTATAAAATTTAGGGATTATATAAGGAAAGGATTTGTATATTTTTTCTATGCGGCTTAAGGAATGCTAAGTCAACTGGCGGTATTCGCGATCTGGTTGGACAGAGTTCTTTCTAGAGCAATTACATTGAAAATTCGTTGAAAGTTACGATTTACAAATATCGGCTTTAACAATATGATTATATATTGAAAATTTACCGTGAATGATTGAAATCCAAATAATCCGTCCCGAGCATAGGCTCTAGTCATTCACTGGATGATAGCCATTAAATACTGTCGTCAGTGTGTGACGGAGATTGATGTGTCTTTAGGATTATAATGTAGCCACTATTATCTAATGACATTTCAGGGTTATAATTCTAAAATTGTATTTGATGCGCAATTTAATGCTTGAAGTGCTGATTCTAGACCTAATGAATTGCGAGTTTTCGAAAAACGCTGAAAATTGTTTTACATTTATAGGTGTGTTTTTTTTTATATAATTTTTGCGTGGTAGGTACTGAGCTTAAAAATTCGCCAGTATACGTCAATATCCAGTTTGCGTATTGCTCTTCCAATGTCCCTTTAATAACATAACTTCAGTGGCATTGTTAGAAGACATTTTAGAGGGGTGGGTGCAACAAAAATAGTTCTAGTTCTCAAATTTCCAAACATTATTTTGTCCGTTTCTTGTTTATTTATAATAAACGTTTCAAACTTTAAATTTTAGCATAAAAAATAAAATATATTTTTCATTATAAAGTGTTCAAACTTGTAATTAGAAAGTCCAAGACTAATTTGTAGGTATGTATACGATCATTTTGCAGTAATTACTAATACTTCCGTAACCATTCTAAAAATTATCACCAAAGAAATATTTCTATCTTTATTCTTATTTTATTAGCAATGTAATTATGAGTAGAATAATTTTTTGGAACACATATTTTAAAGTGCATATTTACGCATTAGAAACTTGCTTTATTAACAAATACGTTTTTAACGAACATAATCATTGTTCATTTTTCGGAGGATCTATTATTTGTAAATAAATTCACAGATCCGGATGTACTTTTGGGACGGAAAATACAACATAATGTCCATTAAGTGGAGGAGACATCTATTTGAAAGTGTTCGTTAAGGAAGTTGTACTAAAAGCATTTTTAAATGAAGATCGCACACCAGTGTTACGTACAATTTTAATAGCCAGTGTTACGTACAATTTTAATAGCTAGTGTTACGTACGATTTTAATAGCCAGTGTTACGTACAATTTTAATAGCCAGTGTTACGTACAATTTCAGTAGTGGAACAAAATATGTCTCTGGGGAGGGTTATGACCCCAAAAACCACTCCTTTGGTGACACCACTGCATAACTTTTAAATTCTATAATCAGTATATTGTGTTTCGTAGAATTTAATAACTATTTATTAAGATATTTAATAAACGCCAATTGCTCTGATGAAATCAATGGGATGATATCACTTTCTATAAAGTATTAGGTATATGAGCTCATAAATAGAATTTACTTTATAACATTTCGGCATTTTTACTTGCTTTTTACACTGACATCAGTGTACTTTCAATATACATATTCACCTGCATGTATATTACATATATTTACTTATCAAAGTTAATAACTATGCAAATAGTTTACTGTGGGTCACATTAGTTACTTATAATGAATATATCAATTCTCTACATAGCGTTTTAAAACATTCTTGCATATAATAAAATTAAAGTAAAACAAATTCAATTACTTATTTTCAAAGTTTTAATGAACGCCAAAGTATGGCCATCTGAACAAAATTTGCATATTTCTGAAAAATATCACTTGCGTAGCCAACAAATTATGTACTGTACTTTTATACGGATAATAAAAAAAATATTTATGGACATTAAATTTATGTATAGTGATTTGACTGTTTTGACTCAATTAATGAAGTATTTAACAAAGTAAAAAGAATGGGACCTAAGCTAGCATAGGTATTCTTAATGGTCAGAAATTCAATTTACCTTTTATGTTCTGGTCGAATCGGTACTTTATACGTTTATAATGGATCTTAAGCAACCCCGATTTAGATATTTTTGCAACCATGGGGCACTAGTAGTTTCAAATATATTAATACGGAACATCACATAAAATGAGGTTGCGTGAATTGAATTGACGTTTGAGTTCTATTTGAAAAGTCAGCATAGTTGTGGTAGGTTTTCAAAATTCTTCTAACATTCAACAGTTTCTTTCAGATGTATGAATAAAAATATTTTTAATTGATAATATTGGCATATATGGACCTTCTTCCGATATTTTAGACAGTGTTTCAGGAAGACTTTCTCCATCACCAATCAACGTCTTTGAGACTAGCAATGCAAAAAATACCCTTCCCCCCCTACTTTAGATATAACATATCCAATATAACCTAAACTTACTAAACATACCTAAACGAACTAAACATACATAAATGTACTAAACATACATAAACGTACTAAACACACATAAAAGTACAGACTAAGAGAAAATTCAAAGTTGCCTCTTTTAATAAAGATTTATTAAATAAAATTTAAGAGAGTTAAATATGTTTATTTATAAAATTGACAATAGTTTTATAAAACTATTATGGATCAGATAACACTTTTGATATGATATTATAAACTTCATGTCCGTAAAAGAACTGATTTTGTTAGTAATCATTAGCGTTCATTTTTGCACTTTGATATTGTGGAAAAGAAATGGTTTCTTGCAATTACCAACTGCAAAAATCGCCATAAATGTAATTCCTACCATTCCTTTATTTTGTGGGACATTGCACTCAGTGTAAAGAAAGTACAATTTCAAGAATACTGAGAACTAATTTTGATGACTCTTAAGCAATGTTGTCGATGGATTTTTGATTAAAAGTGCTTATACAACTTCCAATATTTTAATTGTACTAATATATTTTTAAAATTTTTTACCTATTCTGTCGTAAATGCAGAACATACATCATAAAAATTTATGCATTTTAGCATTGTTTAAGTTATGTTTTATAAAATTGTTAAGTTTTACAAAAGTATGATCTGATGATGTTCTGATCTCATTGATAATTTAAACGCATCTTTAGAACTAATGATTTGAATAATCAATTCAAAACTTTTTGGAATGGTTCAATTTGATAGAAAGATCGTTCTTACAGATATATCGAGATATATCACGTTAAATTTTTTTTTATTGCAATTGCAATTAACTTTTTAAACGATCTGATTCAAAAATATGAAATTTCGAAGGATAATAAAAGTAAAATACAGTGAAATTGAAATATTGAAAATGTCTGCTGTTTTAATATATTTAATTTAAATCATAATTTTGAACCATTATAACGGTAAAAAAGCATGTCCATAATTTTATTGCAGCTGCCCAGATAGATTAACATTATTACTTGGAACAGTTGTAATAAAAATCTACGACACACACATACAAAAAGCTGAATTTTTAAACAAACATTGAAGCATAATATTAAAATGTTCCTCTTTTACACTTTCACTTTTAGATCATAGATGGCACTAGAGTTGGAATTTTGATCCAAGCGATTGCTGCTCGATTTAATCATTTTATATTCCGCGTTTTATTTTACAGGGAGAAATATAATTTAAAAATGTTATTCTATGAATTATGCATTTCATTATCATAAATTTTATTTGTCGTACATTTCTACGGAATTTCATTACACCCAAGTATTAATATTTCCAGGAAAATCCTTTAATGTTTCAGAGCAACATTTCCCGCAGTGTATTATGATAAGCAGATTATTTCGAATGTAAACTTAATTTATTCTGTGAGGGACATAAATTAAATTTATAGCAACACGTAAAAGCAACATGCTTTTTCTCATCGAAAATTTATCAAAATTCTTTGCTTTTTATTTTTTAAACGAGGAAAAACTATCATTTTTTTATTTCATAACAAAGTACATTAATCACTAACTTTCGAAAAACATGGTCATTAATATTTTTCCTATCTAAATTTTTCTTTGCCTCTTATTCTTCAGTATAATTTTTCTTTCCCTTAATTTGCTAATATGTTGCGGGATAAAATTTTATGGACCAGAAAAAAAGTAAACCGCATTAAAATATAAAATTTTCGTAAAATGTAACCAGATGATATAAATCCTACCTCAAAATAATAATATGGACATGCTGTTTTCATTTAGTGCACTGCAATAAATAACATATTAAGTGTCTCGTAAACAGACCAGTGTCAGTTCCATATAACCCGTTGGGAGAAGATTGAAGAATTTTGGGGCGACGCAATATTATTTTAATAATTGATTTTATCAGTTTTATATCTAGTATTTACGTCAATATATGTTTAATTATTTTCAAGGAACGACTTAAAAAGATACTGATTTCATAACTTTAAATATTTCAAGTTTATCAATTATTTTATGTTTTTTTTTTATCATTTTCAGAAAAATAAATAAATAATTATTTTTAAATATATTTCAATGTTATCATCAGCAATGATACCATGTTCTAATTTTTTTTCCTAAGACGAATGTATTGAAAAAAATCGCCTTTATTATCCATTCTATATATAAAGATGCATCCCAAAAATTGTTGGTGCCCCAAAAATCCTTAATTCGTTGCCATATATGCCTTAGAAGGTCTTCTGTTGTTCAAAGACAATCAGTTTCGATCCATTCGATACATTTCTTGGAAACCGAATAGTAAATAACTATGTTTGCGACTGCTCAGGAAGTTTGTTAATAAATATTTGCACCTTCAATAAATAGAATATGAAATGGAATGCATTTTGAGTGTCAAAAGTACAGCAATATAATAATAGATATGTACGTTTTTAGCAGTCGTTATTAAGATTCATTACTTTTGAAAGTTTAATAGTTGTGTGTATGGGGTAGTATCTTATATGTTATTTAAATCTGCTATACCCAAATTAGCGAACTAAATAATACTTTTTTTGAAAGAAGTATTTGTGTGAATCATTTAGTAAATATTTCTGTATCTTTTAATATTCGTCAATGTTCTTATATATGTTATGGTAAAAGTGATTAATCGGTGACTATGTGTAATCGCCTGTTATTATGTACAATCACCAATCATCTAAATGAGTTTGATAAATTTCTCTAAATTTTTCACTTTTACTGGCGATATTACATAATTCCCATAAATGAAGTTGATAAATTAATTAAATACGCCAGAATTTTTCACTTTTACCGACGATTATGTTATAATTCCCAAATGAATACGGTAAGTTTGATAAATATTGCTGAAAATATTACTTTTAAAGTAATTTTTGCATAATTTCCAAGATATAGTTCATAAATTTTATAAATATCATGAAATTTTCCACTTTCTGTTATTTTAATAAAGTAGTTTATGGATTTAATGCTTTATGTGCAAAGAAATAAGTCCAAAAATTTAAATTAAACTGACGTCCGTGCAGCGGGCGCCTGTACTCTATGTGCCAAGGAACACCTTTTGCACAAACAGTTGTTGCAACATGCGACCTCCGACAGCCAGTGGGACCCAATTCTGTGATGTCTTTTTTAGTTGACGAACTCTAGCAAGTTATGCCCGCGCAGCGAACGTAGATTCATGTTCGAATTGCTACGAAACAACAGTTGTTCAATTAAAACGTATTTGGCGATTTATCGCTTGTTCCGGTAAAGGGAAAGTACCGAATTATGTGTACAAAAATATAAAAAAATTATTGGGGGGAAATATAGAGAAAAAGTGATGACAAAAAAACCTCAAAATGGGAACTTGAATAACAAAATAATAGTGGTACAGCCGACTACCGGAGAGTAAATTAATTAAATCACGTTAAAATAAAGTTTAGGCAAAAATGCATTGTTTATCAAATTTACCATACTAAACTGGCGAATATGCATAATGCTCGGCAAGATATATCCGATGTATCAAATTTACCATCCTAGACTGGTGAATATGCCTTTACCACTACGAACTGGCGAATATACATAATCACCGGTAAATAATATTAATTCGCAATAGATGAAAAAAATTGATCAAACATGTCAAGATCATTGGTGATTATGCATAATCACCAAATTTATCACTTTTACCGTTACATATGCATTAGTTGTAGTGCACATAAAATCCCTTCACCAAATTCTTTCAAAATTACCATTAACCAAGACACAAAAATGTCTATAAAAAGTTACTCTCCAATGAAAACAACCACCCACCCACCCCTCTTCCGCAGGCAGTAAAACGTTTAGAAATAAAACCACGGAGTACCACTAAAACGGTTGACACGATAGCCAAGTCCAAAGAACGAGGAATCAAATATTAATAGATAAAACAAACATAAGTACAAATACAGGAGGGAGCACTCGTCAGGTCATAGCAATTTGATGCCTTCCTATAGAGCGTCCAATGAACGTGATTTCTTTGTGTTTGGTGTGAAGTTTAGCCAATAACATCCGGGTTACTCACTCATAAAAAAAGCCTTGAAACGGTTCATTCTCGTCTTGCTGGCCACTTTCCGTGATTATATTGAATAACTGCAGGAAAAATGACGTGGTTGGAAATATCGATATACAGAGTGTCTTGGTAAGTCCGTATCAGCGGAAATTTCTTGAGAACGAAAAGAGTTATCCTTAATTTTTTAATGCAGCTTCATAGTTAACCCTTTGGTGCTACACGTCGTGCCAACATTCGGGGACTAACCCCCATTTTTATGTGGTGGGGCTATATCATATCTTTTAGAGATGGAGATCAAATGAGTTCTAAAGTTTTGCCAAATTAGTACAAGATTACGTTTGTCCGACAGAAAAAGCTGCAGATAATTGTTCAAAAATATATTTTTAACATTTTACAAAATAATTGAAAAGTGTTTTTGACTTTGTTCATTTTGTCTGTCTGTCTATCATCCGTTCGCACGATAACTGCCGTAAAAATGACTTTATCAAGATATTTTCCAGCAACTAATGCAAATAACATATGTAGTCCACAAACATGTATATAGATTTTCCAACAATTTTGTACAAATGGCTTTTTACATTGTTTCAATTATGATATCTCTTTTTCCTTACTTTAAAGCCAGGTATCCTCTAGACAGAATTCCAAAGCTGCAAAGCCTGCAACAAAGCAGAGATTGTCGATTTCGACAAAACAGTAACTCGAGTTTATGAAATTAGACACAATTCGGAAAGTTTGACTCGCCAGCGGCTCTTTTTGCTAACAACCCCAAGTCCCTTTTCTTGGCAGAAATATAAAAATATTTACATGTTTCGTTTATGTTTCTAGAAACAGTTTTCTTGATTGAAATCCCGGAGAGACAGTTACGCTTTTGTTTGAAATTCAAGTGAAAAACATTTTTATTCTGGTGTACCATTTTTATTCTACTACATCTCATCCTAGTAAGCACCAGCTTTCATATCAAAAAAATGGTTACATTTTTTTAAAAAATTAGGTTAATTTAAATTTGTTTTAAATTTTTCTTGAAGTTATTTTCAAATGATCTATTGCCAAAATAGCAACACTGTAGTTTGTATTTTACCTGTAAATTTGCGAATCACGCTGATGTACCTATCTCAAAATTAGTGCTAGTCATTCTTACAAAATTATGTAAATAAAATCTCAATTATCTATTCACTCTTATGTCATCATTTTAACTTGACATTAGTAACTTGACTTCCTTCCTGCTTTCCTTTAATTTCCCAGATAATTCGTAACGAAAAACCTAAAAACGAGAATAAAAATGTCATCGATTGCCGAGCATGATGATGATGACAGTCTACTTGGTGTAAATGCTGGAAAACGAAAATAAACTGCAATTTATGTTCAGTCAGTATGGTTGCAGCAGAGTTCCTATTTGTTTCATGAACAAAAACTTGTTTCTGTTTCCATTTTTACTTTCCTTTTCATTGCTCCTGTTTCCATTTTTACTTTCCTTATATACAATAACGTATAAGGAAAGTATTGTGATGGGGTCGAAAATTCGAATTCGAGTTTTCGACGGGAGAGCACGTTTCAAGCATCCCTGATCACGAATCGAACATTTTTGAAGTGATGTGTGTGTGTGTGTGAAAGTATGTGTGTGCGTGTGTGTGTGTGTGTGTGTGTGTGAAAGTATGTGTGTATGTGTGTATGTGTGTGTCAGTGAGTCTGTGGAGACGATAACTGACTAACGAATGGATCGATTCGAACAAAATGTGTAACAAAAATCACAATCCGCAAACACTGGAAGTTTATTGTTTTTATACGCAATCGAATGGTCAGAACCACCCTAAAATTTCGAGTGAAATTTTTAAAAAATCGTCAAAAAATCAAAACCTCTAATAAAGTGACGCAAATAGACATTTTTATGTAATTTTTCATTAGAAAACGATTGGCATACATTTTAGAACACTAACATGAACCGTTCTCGAGATATTGAGCATTTTTCAAAAAAATTATCAAAACGTCATATAAAATAAAGAAAGATATTTCCTATTGAAAAACATGTGCACTTTCCATATGTTATACCATGCGATAAATTGGGTGACATCATTCTCGTGGATCGAGCTCGTTCCATTCATGAAAAAATACACTTTGAGTAATACTTTTCTATTTGAACGCCAATAGTCATTTATCTGATGTAAGAATAACTTATTTCTCCGTCCATAACGCTTGGCGAGATTTTAGCGACGAATTTGGTGGAATGTCGCCAACTCGACTCTTTTAAATGTTACTAAATTTACGAAAAACTCGCCAAATGGATAAAAATGATGCTAAATCAATGAAAATGACGACTGATTGACGAAAATTCAATATCTTGGAAAGAGTATAAATATCTGCTATAAAAATAATCTAATTTTTTACTGTAAAAGTAGTAAATTCATTTCATTATATAAGGAAAGTCATGTGCTGCCCACATCAGATTTTTGAAAATAAAACTCAGTCGTAAGTTTGACGGTTTGGTATAAACTCGCTTTTAGAATTTTTATAAGGAGAATCAACGTGTGCATATATTTTACCCCACTTTCAATAGAGATGGAACAAATCAAACCAGGGTTTGCCGAGAATGTTAACACACGATTTTTGCCACGGTAGAGTAGTTATAAATTTGGGAACATATCGCCTACTTGGCAAGTTTAATAAAATATGATAGTTGGCGGTAGAAGTGACGTTTTAACGATTTCTGGAAATTTTCAAAGAAAAAATTTAAAAGCAGCCACATCAGTATTAGTTTACTCCATTTTTATGAGCTCATTTTTAACACTTTCCAACATAGTTGCAAAGTGTTGAAGACCCAGACCGTCCGAATCATCCAGTGGACATGAGCAATAAATTGGACTGCCGGAGAGTTGCAAAGTGTATACGACTTTGGTCATTCTACCTGCGTCCGTTTGCACGAAAACTGCCGTAAAAATGACTTTATCAATATGAAATTTTTGTATGGTGTTGATACGGCCTGTGGTACATATGGGAATGAAAATGAATATCATCACCCAATTAGTTTGGGATTGAAAAAATAAAATGCATTGCAACCTGTGGGTCTTAATTTTTCAAGCATTTTTTAAGCTGAGTTAAAATTCACAAATTGCTTTGAAAATTTTAGGAAATATTCAAATTATGACATAAAACGAGTAAAGCAATTTCAGCAAAATAAGTTTGGTAGTTTTTAAATAAAAACTGAAACAATAATTACACCCTTGATATATAGAAATATCACGTGACCCATTGCAAAACAAAATATGACATCCATTTTTTTCCTCTATGTAAAGATCGTGGTACTTAAAAATCGTTTAAATTAACATTTATGTTTGCATCCGTCATAAAACCGCTTTATTTTTGTGTATTATCTGCGTATCTAAATTCTGTGCCAACGCAATTACAATATTTTTATTTTACATGATCACTAAACTTTGATTATTTCTACAACGAAGCCTAATTTTAACGTATGCACGATGTAAACAAATCAAGCAATTGTAAGGTGAGTTGTATATGAATTGCTGAATTTTTTTCATGTAAATTTATTTAGCTCTGAAATAGAAGTGGATAGAAGTGATATGAATGAAATATTAATTAATTTTACATAGAGAAGCAAACAATTTATATTTGGATGATATCAATTGAATAAAGTTTATTTTATATAACTACATTTTTGTATAACTACATTTATTTTGTATAACTACGTTTATTTTGTATAAGGTGAGTTGTATAAGAATTGAAGTTTTTTCACGCAAAATGAACTCTGGAGACTGGAATATAAGTGATATAATTGGAATATTCTTTGTTTTTTCAGAGAGAGGCAGACGATTTATATATATTTCGATGACATCATTTGAATAAAGTTCATGTTGTGAAACTAAAATAGTCTTTATCGATGAAGTAGTAAGTTTTTAAGTATTATAAATTACTGCAGTACTGCGAAAATTTTTAAAATATCAACGTTGAATATACCACATTTTAGAAATGTTTAAATTAAATTGCACTCCAGTTGAAAAGTACTTCATGATCAGTGTTTTATGCATGATTGATCTTTCTTGTTTATTCCTCAATGAACGGAAACTCTATTATGAATTTGTGAGTTTTGAGAACATGATTTTATTGTTTAAATTTGCTAAACATATATTTGTTGTTGCATTGTATCTAACGATTGTGAACTATGTATGCAGTTAACAATTGCATTTCATACTTGTAAACTTGCATTTCAATTTTTGATTAATTTAGAGCTATCGAAGTCTAAGTTGTTTTAGAAACTGCATTCGGTAATTCAATGGATACGACGCAACAAAATAAATTGTAAAAATTTGTACTTTGAGTACAGAAACATTCACTTTCTTTATACGCGCACTATATCTTGAAGGAACAGTAAAAGTCCTTTCATCTATTTCCTTGGAAATGAAGGTCTGAGAATCCAAACACCAAAAACGCCACAAAAAGATTTCTTCCCAATAAAACGCATCCCCCCTCCAAGTCCTCAAGCAAAGAAAAATAAAACCCGAAGAGCAAATACTGAAGTAAACCCGAACAGATATTACCAAGACTAGAAATAGTTAGATATAGAAAAGATACACACTGGGGGAGAGAGCTATCGCAGGGTCATAGCATTTTGTTGCAGCCCAGCACAATCTAGTATACGTGAATTCTTCCTATTAGGTGTGAGGTTTGATCAATAAAATCGCGTTTTGGTCGGAGGTTAATGACCCCAAGAACTTTACAAGGATCTTTTCTCATCTTACAAGCCACTTTCTGTGATTGGATGGAGATGGTGGGAAAAATCACGTGGTTTTTGAAGTACCGAAATCTGTATTGAAGTTTACACTACGAGGAGAAATTCTGATTGAGCCAATACATGGTTTCTGAAAACTATAGTCTTTGTTTTGCGATCTGAATTCATATAAATTAACATAGAGTTGTAAATTAGTAATGTTACCTTTGTTAGTTACATTAAATGTTTTCGGTGACAAGATACTTTTCAAGGTATTTCGCCATTTTGTATTTGAGGGCTATTTCGAAGGTAAAGGACGGTTTTTATTTTTCGATTTTAACCAAATTCTTTTAACCCCTCCCCCACATATAATGAAATACCAAATGTAATAATAATGCAATAAAACTTAAGTCTGACGTCATTTCTCTTGGGCAGGAGAGCAATATTTGTTCTCTTTTGGGTCGGCTTACTGTTCCGATGTACTTTTATGGATACCATTTGCTATTTCTTACTAATCCACCTTTTAATATATATATATATATATATATATATATATATAATGATATATATATATATATATATATATATATATATATAATGATATATATATATATATATAAAGATATATATATATATATATATATATATATATGTATATGTATATATATGTATATCTATATTTATATATATGTCTATATATATAAATATATATATTGCGGAATAAAAGTATAAATCAGCAAATCTTCAAGGAAATGGAAATAAAATACAAATTGTGAATAATGAAGTTGAAGAAAATTATCAAAAATCAATGGTATGCAATCGATAAAAGAGAAACAGATGAAATCCAAGCATTAATGCTATAGACGTGGACAAGGTCTAGGCCTAAATCATATGTATTGAATGACAATGCAAAATACAATTATATGTATTTTGCATTGTTATTCCTATATACTCATTTATTACATTTGCATATTTGCAAAGTATTCTTTATATATATATATATATATATATATATATATATACACACACACAGAGAGAGAAAGAGTGTGTCTCACAAAAGTAAACAGTGGAAGAATTTTTGAGTTGGTTGTTGATACATAGTTCCAATTGCAAAGTGATTTAAATAAGGTAGTAAGTTATGAAATAGTAATTTGTAAAAGTAATATAGTAGTAATTTGACGTGCAATATTTTGTAAAAAAAATAAATATAATAAGTTTTTTTCTAGCCCTTTAGCGAAAAAAGTAAAATTACCAAAATATTATCAAAACTTCATTTAATCAAACTAAGAAAAAAAAATGTAGATCTCAAAAGTGTAAATTTTTGGACGAAATAAATCGTCACATTTCCCGAATTTCTAGTGGTTTTTTGATACTCTTGTAAAAACCAAAATTCGTGAATTCAGGGACCATTTACGAATTAAATGGATTCACAGAAATCATTTAGTTGTGTTTTAAAACAATTTTTTCCATGGTTTGTCTTTGAAACTATTAAAGACAGTGTCGTATCGCCTGTATGTTCGATTCAACAGTTTGTGAAAACGCGTCTTGAAAAACTCTTTTTCAACGCCTGTATTGTGTTAAGCCTCGTCTAGATTGTCTTATATGTAAAAATCTGGTTTTGTTTTGAGATGCGAATTTTATGTTTCTGCTCTTCCTTTTCTTGGCGTCTGCCCCGTCTGCGTGACGTGAGTTCGAAAGCGAACTTTTTGGAGTTTTGCTCCTCTCTTAGCCAATGGGAGAGCGGCTTGGCTGTCGTTGGGAGAGTGCGGCCTTGTCCGTGAGTTTTTGATGGTTGGATTTAAAGAAGTTCGGATGTATGTTAACCGGTGAAGGAGAGAAGAACAAAAGAGTAGGGCCGGTGGCCCCTATACTGCTGGGGATTATTAATTTTCTTAAAATCTAATCCTGGAGGATACCAGAGGAAGAATCTTACCGGGTCCGGCAAAATTTTCAAAATTTAATTTTTTTTATTTTAGGTAATTGATTCTGTCTGATTGATTAGGTAATTGAGTCGACCGAAGACCGTTCGGTTGGGTGTGGTCCCAGACGGTTGTTTGAACTTCCTGTTCGGTACAAAGTCTATCCTCCTTTGGACATGCCTTGCTAAGAATTTAAACCTGAAAGTTTAATTGCAATTTAATCTGATGTTTCTGGAATTAAAGTGGTTTGGCGTGAAGCAGAAACTTTGAGGTAAAACTTTTAAAATCGAAAGCTATAATTCTGGAACAGGAGTGATCTAATAGCATTTCAGAACTAATGATCCTTTGAATAAATAACTGATTACATAACTTCATTGATAAAAATGTGAATATTAATAGAATCCATTTATGTTGATTTTATATTGATAAATTTTATAATAGATTAATTAAATAAGGATTCTTATGTGTTTGTTAGTAATAATATTTGCAGAAAAACTTAATTACATAAATAAGATGTTCTCAGCTGATATAAGTAGAGAGAATTATGGTAATATATAAATTTTATAAGATCTATGTTGGTTTCTGAAAGAGATAAAATTTGATATGATTGCTGTATACTTCAAATATTTGGAATATAATTCCATTTTAAATAGTTTGCACTTTAATAAATATGAATGTTAAATTTAATGTATTGATTCCTTGCACACCCTGTTTCATGTCGTTACTTCTACCCATCTGTGGACTGATGTCTCCACACCGTAAGTACTCCTGGGTTATGAGAGATTTTATTTCGAATCTTGTGTATAAATCTTGCAATGTATTTTCCATATCTTCAATCTTCAATGCATGTCGGTTGTGAGATCGGTTTCGGTTCCACTTTGGTTCCGACTCACCGCCGATGTGACAACAGTGAGACGATAGTAGTTTAAAGTCATTTTAACACTTACCTAAGGTAATGAAACAGATTAATGTGATTTTGTCAGCCTGCCAGATATTTTCTTAGAAATATCTTTGAAAAAATAAGCAAACCCTTCAATTTTTGAAATCAGTTTTGATCATTTAAAACCATTGTTTTCAGTTGGCTCAATAAGTTGCTAACACACTGCACATTTTTACCAGAGAGCCGCCCTTGAAGACGAATTCATAAGGGCTCGTGCATTCATATAGCTGGTGGTGGGTTCGAGTATAGAATGGTAGATTTGTCGAAAATATGAATTTTGATTTTGGACACGATACTAATACCTCCCGATACAGTACCAAATATTGTAGAAAAACTATAAATGTATGGTTTTACAAGTCGGTTTGCAAGTTCTTCTAAAAACAGCGCCAACTCATAAAACAATTATAAGTTGGCAACAGATTAGTTAAATGGATTAATTGTATACATTATACTTATTTGTTTTAAAATATAGATGTTTATTATTTGTCATATACGTAAAACATTTCAGGTTCCTGCGTATCTACACTGTTTTGAAATTATTACTGTCTTAAGCAGGAAATATTTGTACAAAAATCTTCAATTTTGAATATTTCGTGTGATATTAACGAAATATTTTATACCGAATCTTGACATTTGACTAGTTCGTCTACTAATTACGACATATTTTATAGAGAATCTTGTATTTATAATTGTTCGTGTGCGAATTAGGAAATAATTTAAAGATAATCTTGAATTTAGAATAATTCTTGTACTAACTACAAGATATTCTACTCAGAATATCTATTATTTATTTTTCGAATAGTTTGTATTCTAATTACAAGGTTTTTTCATCCAGAATCTTGAATTTCGAAAAGTTATTGTTCTAATTACGAAATATTCTATCTGGAATCTTGGATAAATATTATGAAATATAAGGAAATGTATGAAATCCAATTCTAAATTTTTGCGCAATGCCTAAAAATATTACAACGATGTGTGTGCATTTATTCTCCAGTTGCCATCTTCAAATATCAGTTATGCTTACATACATACGAGCACATTTCCGAAAGTATTAGAAATGTGTCCAAATCTTAAAGTATGCTTTCCCACCAATAAATTTAGGGGAATCAATTAGGGAAAACATGTGCCAATTTAGGGAAAACAATTATTTTTCTGACTAATAGAACAAAAATGTATAAATCACTCCCCAATAAAACACCGATCTCAAAGTAAACAGAAAAAAAAGGGCTGAGTAAACACCGAAATCCAGCCTAAAAGAGATTACCGAACGAGTAGGAAAGATAGAAAGAGATAAAAGCAAAAGAAAATACCGAGTGAGAGATCATTGTGACCTAGAATTTTGGTGCAACGCATTGCAGATACTAATGAACATGATTTCTTGGTATTAGGTGTGAGAGATTCAACCAATAGAAATATAATTTTGTATAGATTAATCACTCATAAAGAACCTCTCAAAGATCCATTGTTATGGTATGAACCACTTTCTGTTATTGGAAGTATAAATAAGGAAGCAATAAATTATGGGAAACAAACCCAAGTATTTCACTACCATGCCCTACATAAGTGGCGCAAGAGAAAGTATAAAATAAATGTTAATCGCATAGGAAATTGAACTACATTGAGGGTGTAAGTAGATTTAAGTCGAAACAAATCAATGTATATCTTATCCTTATCCAAAAGCTTTATCATTCAAAACAATATTATATAAATCTTATCAATGTCCAATATTGACACTATACAAAATTGTTAAAGAGAAAAAAGAGTGTAGGGGCAGATGTAGTTTTGATAATTTTGAATAATATCAATTTTAGATAAGGATAAGTTTTATATTGTTTTGAATTAAGTCTGTCTACACCCTCCTTTCTGCTAGGTAATTTTTCACAATACCAATTTTGGATAATGATAATAGTGATATAGTATTATTTTCAATTTAATCTGCCTAAACATTCAATTGAGAAACTTATTTTTCTTCCTCATAATGTATTTCTAGCTTTTTAGTTTTCATTTTTTGACGTAATGCACATTCAAGCGTATGTAGTATTTGTAACACACGGATCGATTCGTTAGAACCAGGAAATCATTTTATCTGAAAACTTTGAAACGTAATTAACAAAAAAATATGCATGGAAATAGGGTAAACACATTAATGACGTGTATAAATGGTGTAACGACGTAACGTAATGACGTGAAAATTTGATAGATGAAAATTGAGATTTTTGTGTGAGATAAAACTTCGTGTTGAATTTCAACTCTAGAGACAGAGAACAAGCTCAACAACATGTTGAACAGAGGGACAAGTCGCTGTGAGTTTAAAAAGCGGTAAGGGGGAAATCTGGATTTGAAATAATAAAATATATTCCTTGAATTGCGTTCTCCATAGCTCACCTGACCAGATTTTTGAAGTCAGAGTTAATATGAATGTATTTTGATTACATTTGTTATGTTGTTTAACAGTTTGGGAAGTAAAATTTTGAAATTATTATACTTTTTTTCTACATACTATTGTATTTAGAAAACACTGTGTTCTAAAAAGAAATCTGAATTTGAAATATCAACATAAAAAGCACGGTTTGCAATTCGTCCGCGAAGTGTGCCTACGATGACTCAAAAATTGTTACATTTACATCCCATCGTGAATAGAATCAACATCAAAATTTGTTATTTTACAAAGTCATGTGTGGAATGTATAATATTTTTAGATTATTTCGCCAAATTAACCAGCAACTGCGACATTTATTTGACAAATCATTTCATCTTTACTCCAATTGGCAAATTCACTTTACTTTATAAAATTTCAAATTTTTAAAATTGTCTCGTTAATCTAAAACTCTTGTAAGAACGGGTTTTTTTATATCATCCTAATGTTTGTCTTTGATTTCTTTCATTGAGCTCCTCTATTATTTCGAAACACGATGATGCAATGGAGGAGGAAAAGATTACTTTTGGTAAAAAAAAAAAATACGCAATGCATTAATAACGTCACCAGAAGCAATCACGACATGTTCATTAACGAAAATTCGATTGCTTATATTTTCAAAGCGTATCCTAAAATTAAAGTTTGATGCAGAAAAAAGCACTGATAATAAATACCTTCATTTAATTCGCCAAACATTTATATTAATTCTCTAAATTAATTTTTATGACAAATGGCTCAAAAGGGCTCTGAACCATCTTTCCCAAGGGGTAGACACATCAGTGGATTGACATCGGGTGAGTCTTTGTAATCATGAAGCAGACTCTTCCAGGTGGGGGAGAGGAACTGAGTACTTGTAGCCAATTTCCAGACCCGTCTGTGGTTGGGGTCGAGCTTCGGTGGGCTATCTGCCGGACCCATGCCGAGGGTAGTTCGGCCGACCTTTTTCCTCTGTCAGCGGCTTTGCTGGGTGGATAATATTAACCTTTCTGCCTCCTGCATCCATCGGCAAAAACCGCAAGGATGCCATGCAAGTCTGAGTTGAACCTGTTTATTTGAAGTTAGTGGACTTATAGATTGATCTTAATTACACTATTCATATTTAATGTTATCTTCCAGAGATATCTAAGCCAAATACTTAACTAAACTTAACAAGTAAGCCAGAACACGCGTTAGTGATTTTAATGTAAAATTAATTAGAGTAATAAATACACACCAGAGGTCAATTTAGAGCTGCGAAGGCTAAAATGAGTCGTAGGTGCATATTAAAGGATTTCTAATGGGAAAATTTAAGAAAGTAAGGAAAAATTTTATGATTGATTGCTTGCAGAGAAAACATGGCGATTCTATGATTTCTGAACGCTATTTTCCTGTAATGCTAGATCATAAAATATATTTAGAAACAACCAACGTATCAGTCTATTCCGCTGACATTTGCTGACCAATTTGGTGAATTTTGTGACATATTTGAGAACTTTTAGGAAATATAGCAAATTATTAAATATATCTGAAAATTCAATTTACTTTCTTTGATAAAACCCTGTCCATTTTCTGGAATTATTAATTTAATATACATATTTCGTTTTGTACTAGGCGCTTTTTACTAAGATACGTTTGCTATGGTTTAAAATTCTTGATTCAAAATAGCATTTTTCACTTTTTACTATTCGTACGACAAATGCGTGGTATGTATGTATGTATGTTTGTGTGGATTTTCTGATCATACGTGCTGCAGGCGGACAGATGGCAGAAAAATTATTACTTACCATAATGCACCTCTTCATATGTGGATTTAATATTAAATAAATAATAATTAGGTCACTATGCTTGGTGAATTATATTAGAGAAATAAAATAATTGTTATTCATTAATCGTAGTTAAATTTCTTGGTTATTATACCTAAAATGTACACTCTCTAATATCTAATTTTTGTATGGCTTGCTCAGAGTTGCCTATTCAGCCATTTTATAGCTAGATGTATTCATTTTTTACACGTTTAGCACATAAAACTGGTTAAATCTAGCCATAAAATGGCTAAGTCTCTAACTACTTATAATGGTTTTCCATGAATTCCAGCTATTTTTGCTGTGATCATAGCCATAAAGCTCATTCAAGTGTTGGTTTCATGGCTTGCTCCTATGTCTTCCCAATTCTACATTTTCCGATATCATAAACTACATTTTTATTAATTGTTTTCGCCATGTTTTGAAAGTTCTCATAGGAGCAAGTATATCTCAATTAAAATCACCTAATACTTTTTTTTTTTTTTAAATTGCTTTTGTTGTGAAAAGAAAACGGAGTGTTGAAGAATGCATTAAAGCATATACCGTAGAAGTTTACGGATAATTCTACTGAATACAATACGTACTTCCAGTCCATCATACGTCCAAGAGCCAAACTTCATGAGACATGACTGTTCGTCGAAGGGAAAGTACTCTACGTCTATCTCGCATGTACTTTTGTACAGGGCTGGCGGCTTCCAGACAATTTCCCCAGAAAAGTACACAGTTGCTTTCGTCATGAGCGTCACCTCGTAGTTTCCATCCGCACTGCAAAAGATATATTATGTTAAAGGTTTAGCGTTGTAGATGAAATAGCCACTATTAAAAAGCATGATATAGATATGATCAATGTTTATGCATATTTTTAGGCTGAGTATATCATTTTAGGTAAATACCTATCACATTTATTGTCCATTATTTTATTTTAAGATAATTTTTCTCATTTTTCACCCCATATTAATTTTAAATGCATCAAATTTGGTTATCTAACGCCACTGAAATCCCAAATGTGCTAAATTATCAGAAGTTGTATTGTATTAAAACATGTCACATGCACCATAGATATATTGTGAATTTACTGTTTAGAATACATTAAGTAGTAGGCCTCAGTTAATTAGTACTTGTTTAAACATAAATATAGTAAAACTGACAAACTAGCTTTTTTCCCCGAACAGTAGCGATTCCGATATCACGGTTTTGACTATTTAAATCCTTTGTGTCTTGCATTACATATGTAATTGCTTAACTGTACTTGAGATTTTTCTTCACATTTTCTTATTCTAATGTACAGTGGTGCTTTAAAAATTACATCACCCACATACTTCCATGATTTTGATGTTGAGAAATGACTGTAGTACATTTAAAGGAATAGTTACTGTGTTTTATATTGATAAATATATTAAAGAAGAAGGTATTCAAAAATGCACAAACATTATTTAGGAATGCCTATTTGTGAAATATTCCTAAATAAAGAGACATGTGTTATATTCTTATTTTATTAAACAATTAATAATAAAGATACATGTGTGACGTTCTTATTTTACTAAATATTTCAAAATTTTCTGAAAGAAATATAGTGTTAATTTTCTACATGAAATGGAGTAATGTCTAGTCCAATAATAGTGGCTAGATAACTGTAATGCTTGAAATTTATATATTAGGGTGAATGTATTGCAAAAGATTGGCTGTAACATTCTGGTTTGTTACGTCATATTAAACATTTATTTTGAAAAAAAACTGCATTTTTGGGGAAGGGATGCACATTTCGTTAATACCACAGTATATCGAAATACATACTTTCTCACTTTTTTATTATCATTTGAAGTGGGTTATAGTAGTCGCATAAATAAATTCTTTGAATTTCAAATATAAACTCTCTCATTTTTACTTCTTAACATCTTTCTATTTCATTTTGCGCTAGAATCAAGAGCATAAAATGGATGTTAAATTTCTGCTTACTAGTTTCACGCCTCTCTATATAATACACTTAAAATGAAAAAAAAATATACAGCATTCTATTTTAGTTTCTATTTTATTTCAAACCCAAATAGTTTTTCGAAAGACTTAGAGTCGTATCTTTTCTTAAATCATTCGTATATTTCTTATCCTTAGATGGCATATGTGAGTTTCAAAGGCAAACAAATATGATTCTTTTGGAAGATAAAATGACACGTGAAATTACTTAATAGTAAAAACGTCAAAATAGAACCCGAATTGAAAAGACAAATTCGAAAACTGTCACGAAGAATGATAAGTGCTTATTTATTTTAAGTACTTACTTCAAATTCGTTGCTGTTAAAATCTTTTTAAAATCTCAGTCACGATTTTTATATATTCAATAATGTATTTTAAATGTCTGTGCAGTGTTTACGCCTTATTCAAAACAATTGATATATTTGTTTACATTCTTAAATCACATGTGAATTCTACAAAAAATGTCTGGTTCTAGTAACATATGAAAATGCTCGTCTATGACATTCGATGTATATTTTCAGTAATGCGCAATGAAAAGAATTGTAAATATCATAGAAGAAAATCTCTATAGCTGTTGTTTTAAGTTATCTTAAAATCGAAATATTTTTATGATTGTTGCAAAATTCAATTGATTAAATGCTTGAGCCAGTTAAGAAAGAAAAAAATCTGATGTGGGCAGCACATGACTTTCCCTGCAGAATTATATTCACGGTGTCTTTATTTTAATTCAATTTAATTCACTTTTAATTCAATTTTCGTTCTCTTTTAGTAACTGGATTTATTTTCACAGGTGGAGTAGCGAAAATGCGAAAAAACTAAAATATCTCCTGAACGTCTAGTCTTAGTGTAATGGGGTTTATCTTATTCTTTTCTTCGTTAAAAAATAAATGTAAAACAAGCATTTAATGGATATATCTGAGCATACATAGTTTTTTATTTTAGATTTTGGCGATTTTTGCGGGCCATTTTGCAAAAAAAGGCAGATTATTTTTTTCCGAACCAAAGTTTTCGGTACTAAAATCTAATCAGCACCAGGGTA
This sequence comes from Amaurobius ferox, assembly GCA_951213105.1. Classification (NCBI taxonomy): domain Eukaryota; kingdom Metazoa; phylum Arthropoda; class Arachnida; order Araneae; family Amaurobiidae; genus Amaurobius; species Amaurobius ferox. The sequence goes on from OX578137.1 coordinate 145,090,855, forward strand.
ACCCACAGGCGACTTATCTATCAAATTTTGTAATATTCGGTCCATTAGTTTATCAGCTAGAGTAGATACAGCCTTTTGCGAACCATTTTGCAAAAAAAGGCGTGTTCTTTCATCCCGAATCATACCCAAAACGAATCAGCACCAGATTCGCCCACAAGTAACTTACCTACCAAATTTTATAAAATTCGGTCAATTCGTTTTTTTAGTTAGAGTGGATACGAAATCTGCACAAACAGACAGACATACAGACAGACGCACAGACACACACGCACAGACGTCACGCTAAAAATGGTTTTATGGCATTCTAGAGGTCCCGAAACGTGTAGATTCGTCGAAAACTCGAGTTGAGATTTTTGGCATGATTCCAATACTTTCCCTATACATTACCATGTAGTAAAAACATTTTCTTATTAAGGATAATTGAGGCAGCAGTCGGCACAGCTGTATGTAAAACCTATCTGTCAAAAACAACAACAAAAATGGTCTTTGCATCCGAGAAGGTAGACTTTTACGTTACCAATCCGTAAAAGATAATTAGCGAAAAAAACATCACTGTGTTAAACATTGGAATGAAATGATATTGCAATATATTCGACCAAAGCACTAAAATCATTTATCAATATACAAGACTATACGAAATTTCACTGTACATATAAAAAATAAAGTTAGAGCCTGGTTTTCAATAAAGAAAATAGAAAATGAAATATTGATGTCATTTCTTCCTGTTCATAATTTAATTCCGAAATCGGTCTTTTACTTTAATTTGTTAATTATTTTTATGATTTATGGTAAATCGTTTAATTTCCGAAACTGGTATTTTCTTTATTTATATAATTTTTTTTTACTTTTTATTCTGGTGAATAAAGCTATTTTATATTCCTTGCCGAAGCCATAAGCAGAGAACACGTTCAAATTTTTCATCACGGTACAGGTAAATGTATATATTCAAACGAACAAATGAATTTTCATATAACACAAATCAAAATTTTTAAAGATTTTAAATCGCGCCCAAAGCTTCCATGAGTAGAGAATTAATGCTAGATAACCTCTACTATTTCCTCCACCCCACCTCCCACTCCACCTTCTTGATTTCTAAACGACAAATAAACATTAAATTTTATAAGAAGACGTTATTAATCATTCCGTTTAATTATTCGTTTAATTATGTTCTGTATCCGCCAAATGATCATTAATTAAGACATAAACAAATATCGCATATGATGAACGTTTTTCAATATTAGTAAAACATGACACATCTCACAAGTTATATTGATTTAAAACGATAAGAAAACATATATATTCTCAATAATGCGTTAACACTACGAATAACATTCAAAAGGCGTTGAAAAATATATAAAAATCGTCAACTGAGATGTAAAAATGTTCTTAACAGCAACGAATTTTAACTAAATACTAAAAACAAATAATCACTTATCGGTCTTCGTGACAGTTTTCGCATTTGTCTTTTCAAATCGGGATTTATTTTGACGTTTTTACTATTAAGTAATTTCGCGTGACATTTTATCTTCCAAAACTCATATTTGTCTTCTACTACAACTCACATATGTCATTTAAGGATGAAAAATAAATGTTTTAAGAAGTGATATGACTATTGCACTTGCGAAAGCATTTGTGTTCGAAAAATTAAATAAAAACTGAAATATAATATATTCGTTTGCTCTCAATTTTAAGTATCAGATTAAGTGACACTTGTAACGCGTAAAAGGATATTAAATTAAAAATATCCTTTCTCATGTCGTCTATTCGAGCGTTCTTTTTAAAATTAAATCTGAAATTAATTTCCTGTAAATTTTTAGAAATTTGAATCCAACAGTTTCTAGCTGTCGGTAAGGCGTGCATTTTAACCTCAAAAAATGGAACAAATTTGCTGTTATTCGAATTTAAATAAAAAAATCTGATGTGGGCAACACATGACCTTCGTTATATAATGCAATGAATTTACTACTTTTGCAGTAAAAAATAAGTTATTCTTATAGTAGGTACTTATATTCTTTCCAAGATATTGAATTTTCGACAATTAGTCGTCATTTTCATTGATTTAGCGTCATTTTTATCCGTTTGGAGAGATTTTTGTTAATTTGGTAACATTTCAAAAAGTCGCCAAGTTGGCAACATTCCGCCAAATTCGCCGCCAAAATCTCGCCAAGCGTTATGGAAGGAGAAATAAGTTATTCTTATAGCAGATAAGTGACTATTGGCGTTCAAATACAAAAGTATTACTCAAAGTATCTTTTCTCATGAATCGAACGAGCTAGATCCACGACAATGATGCCACCAAATTTATCGCATGATATTACATATGAAAAGTGAACATGTTTTTCAACAATTAATATTTTGTTTAATTTATGAGATTTTTTGATAAATATATTTGAAAAAATGTGCAATATCTCGTGAACGGTTCATGCTAGCGCTCCAAAGTTTATGTCAATAGTTTTCAAAGGTAAAATTACACAATAAATGTCCATTTGCGTAACTTTATTAAAGATTTTGACTTTTTCAAAATTTCACTCGAAAATTCAGGGGAGGTCTGGACAATCGATTACGTTTAAAAACAATAGGCTTCCAGTATTCACGGATTGTGATTTTTGTACCAAATTTCATTCGAATCGCTCCATTCGTTCATGAGATATCGTCTCTACAGACTCACTGATACACACACACACACACACAGAGAGAGACAGACAGTCGTCACCTCAAAAATTTTTGATTCGTGATCAGGGATACTCGAAACGTGCTCTCCTGTCGGAAACTCGAATTCGAACTTTCGATCCTGTCACAATACTTTCCTTATACATTATGTATATAAGGAAAGTAATTAACTAGATTGTGGATTTACTCGACTCTTTCGTATTAAAATTCAGTTATAATAGCTTATTATTATTATTATAATTATTATTATTATTATCATTATTATTTTTGAAAAACCCGTATCGTGGGTCCAAATGATTATAATTATAGCGTGCTACCCTTCACTTTAAAGAGCTTGAAAAAATATTTTGATTGATACCATACTTGACAATCTCCCCCCCCCCCCCCGGGGGTTAACTTGTCTCCCGAGGGGGATAGTGACGTCACGAACAAAAATTGTATCGGGGATTATTTCACAACAGTGATTGAAACTATTAAGTCTCATGATCATTTAACCATAAAGGAACCCTTTTATGCATGATTATGTCAAATTTTGTCTCATGCTGCCATCCAATTAGCAATCCAATATTGGCAGCCAATATTGGAAATATTTGGCCAATATAAAAAAATGGACATTCTGTCGGAATTGGATCAATATTGACTTATTAAGATAATATTACGCCAATATTGGCGTTTCATGAAATTCCAAGATATATATATATAACATTAGTCCAATATTGGACAAAAAAAATAAAATTTCGAATAAATGTTGAACTTTTCGCTCAAATTAAAAAATATTCTTTCTGGTTCTAGATGCTTTAATAACAAAACCAGATATAAAGTTTCATATAATCTATCTATTATTATTATTATTATATATACTAATTGCCAAGTGTCCGTCTGTCTGTCTGTCTGTCTGTCAGTCTGTCCGTCTGTCTGTCTGTCTGTCTGTCTGTCACGCCTTTTTTAGGCACTTCCCGAATATATAGAGACTTGCAATTTGGTACAAGGCTCGGTCGTTCGATAAAACCCACTGGAAAAATCGAATTTTTCGAAAACGTTCTATAGAGGGGGTGCCCCACACCAAAACGTTCGAAAAGTGAAATGACAGGAAAGCATGCTTTGCGATGAGATAGAGACTTCAAATTTGGTGTATGGGTAAATCGTTCGAAAGGAAGAAAGTGTGCAATTTCAGATTTCCAATATTTTCTACTTAAGGGGGGGTGCAGCACACCAAAACGTTCGAAAAGTGAAATGATAGGAGAGCATGCTTTGCGATGAGGTAGAGACTTCAAATTTGGTGTATGGGTAAATCGTTCGAAAGGCAGAAAGTGTGTAATTTCAGATTTCCAATATTTCCTACTCAAGGGGGTGCCGCACACCAAAACGTTCGAAAAGTGAAATGATAGGAAAGCCTGCTTCGCGATAAGATAGGGACTTCAAATTTGGTATATAGGTAAACCGTTCGAAAGGAAGAAAGTGTGTAATTTCAGATTTCCAATATTTCCTACTTAAGGGGTTGCCGCACACGAAAATGTTCGATTTTCCGAATAAATGAGAAACGGCCCCTTTAAAATTTGACAGAGGCTCAAAATTTTATATATAGACTAATCATTTGATGAAAACACCCAAAACGAATATAATTTTTCCAAAATGTTCGTTTAAGGGGGTTCTCCAGAGGAAAACGTTCGAAATGTGAATTGATAAAAAAAAACATGCTTCGAAATAAGATACAGACTTCAAATTTGGTGTACAGGTAGATAGTTCGAAAGGAAGAACATGTGCAATTTCAGTTTTCCGATATTTTGAACTTTTGGGGGTGCCTCAAAACAAAATGTTCGATTTGTCGAATAAATAAGAAACGCGAATTATTAAAAAATTGACATTATTCAGGGGTTGCTTAATGTGGGATCGTTGATTTTCAACGGGTATGCGGCTAGTATATACTAATTGCCAAGTGTCCGTCTGTCTGTCTGTCTGTCTGTCCGTCTGTCTGTCTGTCTGTCTGTCCGTCTGTCTGTCACGCTTTTTTTAGGCACTTCCCGAATAGATAGAGACTTGCAATTTGGTACACGGCTCGGTCGTTCGATAAAACCCCCTGGAAAAATCGAATTTTTCGAAAACGTTCCATAGAGGGGGTGCCCCACACCAAAACGTTCGAAAAGTGAAATGACGGGAAAGCATGCTTTGCGATGAGATAGAGACTTCAAATTTGGTGTATGGGTAAATCGTTCGAAAGGAAGAAAGTGTGCAATGTCAGATTTCCAATATTTTCTACTTAAGGGGGGGTGCAGCACACCAAAACGTTCGAAAAGTGAAAAGATAGGAGAGCATGCTTTGCGATGAGGTAGAGACTTCAAATTTGGTGTATGGGTGAATCGTTCGAAAGGCAGAAAGTGTGCATTTTCAGATTTCCAATATTTTCTACTCAAGGGGGTGCCGCACACCAAAACTTTCGAAAAGTGAAATGATAGGAAAGCCTGCTTTGCGACAAGATAGGGACTTCAAATTTGGTATATAGGTAAGCCGTTGGAAAGGAAGAAAGTGTGTAATTTCAGATTTCCAATATTTCCTACTTAAGGGGGTGCCGCACACAAAAATGTTCGATTTTCCGAATAAATGAGAAACTGCCCCTTTAAAATTTGATAGAGGCTCAAAATTTTATATATAGACTAATCATTTGATGAAAACACCCAAAACGAATATAATTTTTCAAAAATGTTCGGTTAAGGGGGTTCTCCAGAGGAAAACGTTCGAAATGTGAATTGATAAAAAAACATGCTTCGAAATAAGATACAGACTTCAAATTTGGTGTACAGGTAGATAGTTTGAAAGGAAGAACATGTGCAATTTCAGTTTTCCGATATTTTGAACTTTGGGGGGTGCCTCAAAACTAAATGTTCGATTTGTCGAATAAATAAGAAACGCGAATTATTAAAAAATTTACATTATTCAGGGGCTGCTTAATGTGGGGCCGTTGATTTTCAACGGGTATGCGGCTAGTATATACTAATTGCCAAGTGTCCGTCTGTCTGTCTGTCCGTCTGTCTGTCTGTCCGTCTGTCCGTCTGTCTGTCTGTCCGTCTGTCTGTCACGCCTTTTTTAGGCACTTCCCGAATAGATAGAGACTTGCAATTTGGTACACGGCTCGGTCGTTCGATAAAACCCCCTGGAAAAATCGAATTTTTCGAAAAAGTTCTATAGAGGGGGTGCCCCACACCAAAACGTTCGAAAAGTGAAATGACGGGAAAGCATGCTTTGCGATGAGATAGAGACTTCAAATTTGGTATATGGGTAAATCACTCGAAAGGAAGAAAGTGTGCAATTTCAGATTTCCAATATTTTCTACTTAAGGGGGGGGGGTGCAGCACACCAAAACGTTCGAAAAGTGAAATGATAGGAGAGCATGCTTTGCGATGAGATAGAGACTTCAAATTTGGTGTATGGATAAATCGTTAGAAAGAAAGAAAGTGTGGAATTTCAGATTTTCAATATTTTCTACTTAAGGGGGTGCCGCACACCAAAACGTTCGAAAAGTGAAATGACGGGAAAGCATGCTTTGCGATGAGATAGAGACTTCAAATTTGGTATATGGGTAAATCACTCGAAAGGAAGAAAGTGTTAAATTTCAGATTTCCAATATTTTCTACTTAAGGGGGGGTGCAGCACACCAAAACGTTCGAAAAGTGTAATGATAGGAGAGCATGATTTGCTATGAGATAGAGACTTCAAGTTTGGTGTATGGGTAAATCGTTTGAAACAAAGAACGTGTGGAATTTCAGATTTCCAATATTTTCTACTTAAGGGGGTTCTGCACACTAAAATATTCGATTTGCCGAATAAATGTGAAACGCGAATTATTAAAAAATTACAATATTCAGGGGTTGCTTATTGCGAGAACGTTGATTTTCAACGGGTATTCGGCTAGTATATACTAATTGCCAAGTGTCCGTCTGTCTGTCTGTCCGTCTGTCTGTCTGGCCGTCCGTCTGTCTGTCTGTCCGTCTGTCTGTCACGCTTTTTTTAGGCACTTCCCGAATAGATAGAGACTTGCAATTTGGTACACGGCTCGGTCGTTCGATAAAACCCCCTGGAAAAATCGAATTTGTCGAAAACGTTCCATAGAGGGGGCGCCCCACACCAAAACGTTCGATAAGGGAAATGACGGGAAAGCATGCTTCGCGATGAGATAGAGACTTCAAATTTGGTATATGGGTAAATCACTCGAAAGGAAGAAAGTGTGCAATTTCAGATTTCCAATATTTTCTGCTTAAGGGGGGGGGGGGGTGCAGCACACCAAAACGTTCGAAAAGTGAAATGATAGGAGAGCATGCTTTGCGATGAGGTAGAGACTTCAAATTTGGTGTATGGGTGAACCGTTCGAAAGGAAGAAAGTGTGTAATTTCAGATTTCCAATATTTCCTACTCAAGGGGGTGCCGCATACCAAAACGTTCGAAAAGTGAAATGATAGGAAAGCCTGCTTCGCAATAAGATAGGGACTTCAAATTTGGTATATAGGTAAACCGTTAGAAAGGAAGAAAGTGTGTAATTTCAGATTTCCAATATTTTCTACTTAAGGGGGTGTCGCACACAAAAATGTTCGATTTTCCGAATAAATGAGAAACGGCCCCTTTAAAATTTGATAGAGGCTCAAAATTTTAAATATAGACTAATCATTTGAGGAAAACACCCAAAACGAATATAATTTTTCAAAAATGTTCGTTTAAGGGGTTCTTCCAGAGGAAAACGTTCGAAATGTGAATTGATAAAAAAAAAACATGCTTCGAAATAAGATACAGACTTCAAATTTGGTGTACAGGTAGATAGTTCGAAAGGAAGAACATGTGCAATTTCAGTTTTCCGATATTTTGAAATTTTGGGGGTGCCTCAAAACTAAATGTTCGATATGTCGAATAAATAAGAAACGCGAATTATTAAAAAATTTACATTATTCAGGGGTTGCTTAAAGTGGGGCCGTTGATTTTCAACGGGTATGCGGCTAGTATATACTAATTGCCAAGTGTCCGTCTGTCTGTCTGTCTGTCTGTCCGTCTGTCTGTCTGTCCGTCTGTCTGTCACGCTTTTTTTAGGCACTTCCCAAATAGATAGAGACTTGCAATTTGGTACACGGTTCGGTCGTTCGATAAAACCGCCTGGAAAAATCGAATTTTTCGAAAACGTTCTATAGAGGGGGTGCCCCACACCAAAACGTTCGAAAAGTGAAATGACGGGAAAGCATGCTTTGCGATGAGATAGAGACTTCAAATTTGGTATATGGGTAAATCACTCGAAAGGAAGAAAGTGTGCAATTTCAGATTTCCAATATTTTATCCTTAAGGGGGGGTGCAGCACACCAAAACGTTCGAAAAGTGATATGATAGGAGAGCATGCTTTGCGATGAGATAGAGACTTCAAGTTTGGAGTATGGGTAAACCGTTTGAAACAAAGAAAGTGTAGAAGTTCAGATTTCCAATATTTTCTACTTAAGGGGGTGCCTCACACCAAAACATTCAAAAAGTGAAATGATAGGAAAGCATGCTTTGCGATGAGATTGAGACTTCAAATTCGGTGTATGGGTAAATCGTTCGAAGGGAAGAAAGTGTGCAATTTCAGATTTCCAATATTTTTTACTTAAGGGGGTGTCGCACACCAAAACGTTCGATTTACCGAATAAATGAGAAAATACGCCTTTAAAATTTGATAGAGGCTTAAAATTTGGTATATGGGCTAATAATTTGACGAAAACGCCCAAGACGAATACAGTTTTTCAAAAATGTTCGTTTAAGGGGGTGCTCCAGTAAAACGTTCGAAAAGTCAATTGATAAAAAGAACCATGCTTTGGAATGAGATAGAGATATCAGATTTGGTGTAAGGATAGATAGTTTGAAAGGGCGAAAGTGTACAATTTTAGTTTACCAATATTTTCTACTTTAGGGGGTGCCGCACACCAAAATGTTCGATTTTCGGAATAAAGGACAAACGCTCCTTTAAAAACGTGATAGAGGCTTTATATTTGGTATATGGGCGAAACATCTCATAGAAAGCACAAAAAGAATAGAGTTTTTAAAAAATGTATAGTTAAAGGTGTGGGTACTCCACACAAAAGCATTCGAAAGATGAAATGCTAGAAAAGCATGCTTCACGATGAGATAGAGACTTCAAATTCGGTGTACGGGTAAAAAGTTGGAAAGGAAGAAAGTGTGCAATTTCAGTCTTCCAACATTTGCTATTGTAGGGGGTGCCGATGTCTCTCTATCTATTCGTTCGAAACGTTGGAAAAGAGAATTGATAAAAAAACATGCTTCGAAATGAGATAGAGATATCAAATTTGGTGTAAGGGTAGATAGTTTGAAAGGAAGAAAGTGTGAAATTTCAGATTTCCAATATTTGCTACTTTAAGGGGTGCGCACATTAATATGTTCGATTTTCGGAATAAATGAGGCACGCTTCCTTTTAAATGTGATAGAGGCTTGATATTTGGTATATGGGCCAATCATCTGATAAAAAACACAATATAAACAAAGGAAGAAGTGCGAAAATTTAGTTTTCCAATATTTTCTCCTTTAGGGGGTTCTGCACACCAAAATATTCGATTTGTCGAATAAATGTAAAACGCGAATTATTATAAAATTTACATTATTCAGGGATGGCTTATTGCGAGACCGTTGATTTTCAACGGGTATTCGGCTAGTATATACTAATTGCCAAGTGTCCGTCTGTCTGTCTGTCTGTCTGTCACGCTTTTTTCAGGCACTTCCCGTATAGATAGAGACTTGCAATTTGGAACACGGCTCGGACGTTCGATAAAACCCCCTGGAAAAATCGAATTTTTCGAAAATGTTCTCTAGGGGGGGTGCTGCACACCAAAACGTTCGAAAAGTGAAATCATAGGAAAGCATGCTTTGCGATGAGATACAGACTTCAAATTTGGTGTATGGGTAAACCGTTCGAATGGAAGAAAATGTGCAATTTCAGATTTCCAATATTGTCTAATTAAGGGGGTGCCGCAGACCCAAAACTTTCGAAAAGTGAAATTATAGGAAACTAGGCTTTGCGATGAGTTAGAAACTTCAAATTTGGTACATGAGTAAACCGTTTGAAAGGAAGAAAGTGTGCAATTCAGATTTCCAATATTTTCTACTTAAGGGGGTGCCGCACACCAAAACGTTCGAAAAGTGAAATGATAGGAAAGCATGCTTTGCGATGAGATAGAAACTTCAAATTTAGTGTATTGATAAACCGTTCGAAAAGAAGAAAGTGTACAATTTCAGATTTCCAATATTTTCTACTTAAGGGGGTGCCGCACTCCAAAATATTCGATTTACCGAATAAATGAGAAAAGGCTACTTTAAAATTTGATAGCGGCTTGAAACTTGTTATATGGGTTAATCACTTGAAAAAAACACCCAAGAAGAAAATAGTTTTCCAAAAATGTTCATTTGAGGGGGTGCTCCAGAGTAAAACGTTCGAAAACTGAGTTGATAAAAAGCCATGCTTCGGAATGAGATAGAGATATCAAATTTGGTGCAAAGGTAGATAGCTTGGAAGGAAGAAAGTGTACAATTTCAGTTTACCAATATTTTCTACTTTAGGGGGTGCCGCACACCAAAATGTTCGATTTTCGGAAAAAAGGAGAAACGTCCTTTTTAAAACGTGATAGAGGCTTGATATTTGGTATATGGGTGAATCATTTGATAGAAAATACAATAAGAATGGAGTTTTTCCAAAATGTACACTTAAAGGGGTGGGTACTCCACATAAATACATTCGAAAGGTGAAATAGTAAAAAAGCATGTTTCGCGATAAGATGGCGATTTCAAATTTGGTATATGGGTAAATGGTTGGAAAGGAAGAAAGTATGCAATTTCAGTTTTCCAAGATTTGTTATTATAGGGGGTGTCGCACACTAAAATATTCGATTTGACGAACAAATGAAAAACGCCTGCTTTACAATGTGATGAGGCTGAAATTTAGTATATGGGGTAATTATTTGATAAAAAACCTAAGATTATTACGGTTTCTCAAAAATGTTCATTTAAAGGGGGTGCTACACAGAAAAACGTTCGAAAGGTGAAGTGATAGAAAAACATGTTTCGCGATAGGATAGAGACTTCAAATTCGGTGTATGGGTAAACTGTTCGAAAGGAAGAATGTGTGCAATTTCAGATTTCCAATATTTTCTACTTAAGGGAGTGCCGCACACCAAAATGTTCGATTTACTGAATAAATGAGAAAAGGCTCCTTTAAAATTCGATAGAGGCTTGAAATTTGATATATGGGCTGATCATTTGACGAAAACACCCTAGACGAATATAGTTTTTCAAAAATGTTCGTTTAAGTGGGTGTTCCAGAGTAAAACGTTCGAAAAGTGAATTGATAAAAACCATGCTTCGGAGTAAGATAGAGATATTAAATTTAGTGTTGTTAAGGTTTTGGTATTTTAGTTTGGAAAGAAGAAAGTGTGAAATTTCAGATTTCCAATATTTGCTACTTTAAGGGGTGCGCAAACTAATATGTTCGATTTTCAGTATAAATGAGGCACGTTTCCTTTTAAATGTGATAGAGGCTTGATATTTGGTATATGGGCCAATCATCTGATAAAAAACCCAAGATAGAGTTTTTCAAAAATGTTCATTTATGGGTGTGCTTCACAGAAAAATGTTCCAAAGGAGAAATAATAAAATAGGGGTGCCTCTGGATGAGATAGACTTTAATGTCGTGTACGAGTAGATAATTCGAAAGGATTAAATGCGCAAATTAATTTTCCCAATATCTTCTTTTTTAGGGGGGTTCTGCACACCAAAATATTCGATTTGTCGAATAAATGTGAAACGTGAATTATAAAAAAATTTACATTATTCAAGGGTTGCTTATTGCAAGACCGTTGATTTTCAACGGGTATTCGGCTAGTTAATTAATATTTGCGGCCGCTATCGTGTATACAACACTTTGACCACAGGCAGACAGGCGGATGCATATCACTCTAAAAATATTTAGAACGTGTTCAGGAGGTCTTAAAACATATATTGGCATCAAAATCTCGAATTCGAAAATTTTCGTGAGAACAATATTCCCTTTATACATCATTATATTTAATATGAGAAAATAGAAATATTCTGGTTAATATGCATATAAAGCAAAGAATGAAAGATGTGATCTGCAATCCTAAAAAGCAATTTATGCGGTTACTATACATTATCAAAAAATGCTATTTAAATTTTATTTAAGTAATGAGAATATGTTTACTCCCTATACAGTAATATATATTACATTAAACGACGTTATTTAATAAACATATTTGACAACCTAAATTTACCATGCCTTCCATGCAGTACTTTGAGTAAAGAACTCATTGCAATAAATTTTAAAAACTAATATTGAAAAAAAAACCAATCGATGAAAAAATGAATCTGCAAGAAGTATTTTGATATTCATGCAAAATTCAACTATCAAAATCTGTCGTTCATATTTGAGAATATGCAATTTATTTTGAGGATTACTTTCAAATTTTATTTTGAAACTGAAATAACACCTATCCTAAAATAAAGGATTTTCGAATCTAAAGCCAAATACAATCTATCCAATTAGAGTTGATGGAATATTTGAGATATTCCTTTCGCAGTGAATAAATTTATATGGGGTATTTAAGTACTTTCATACATAAAGGGCATTATTGGTTTTCAATAGTTTCATAGTTACGAAGGGTAGAATTTCATAAAATCACGGGAAACTAAAAATATCTTCTTCTGATGAGTGTGGAGGAATACTACGGATTGGTAAATTTAATGCAAATAGAGGAATGTAGATATAGAGAATAAATGTATATTAAGTAAAAATTAAGATTCGAACGCAAAACAAACGCAAAAGTCTGATGTGGGCAGCAATTGAGTTTAATTGCACAGAATAACAGTCATACATATTTTAAATTATCCTGATTTTAAACTTTAAATTTTCTTTTTCATTTGGCAACTGGACTTATTTTCAAAGATAGCGAAAATGCGAAAATGCGAAAAAACTAAAATATCTCAAGAATGGCTAAGCTTAGTGTAAATGGGGTTAATTTTGTCCTTTTCGCCGTCAAAAATTACGTATAAAATAAATATTTAATTGATATATTTGAACATACGTAGTCTTTTATTTTGATATTTAACGATTTTAAATTTAACGAGCCTGTGGAAACGATATCTCACGAACACATAGAGTGATTAAAGTGAAATTTCGAACAAAAATTAGAATATGTGAAAACTGGAACCCTATTGTATTTAAACACAATCGAATGTCCAGAACCTCCCTAAATTTTCGAGTGAAATTTTGAAAAAATCATCAAAAAATCACAACCTTTAATAAAGTTACACAAATAGTCATTTCTTATGTAATTTTTTCTTAGAAAACGATTGACATAATCTTTAGAGCGCTAGCATGAACTGTTCTCGAGATATTGCACATTTTTCAAATAAATTTATCAAAAAATCCCATAAATTAAAAAAAATATTAACGGTTGAGAAACATCTTCACTTTTCTTATGTAATATCATACGATAAATTTGGTGACATTATTCTCGTGGATCTAGCTTGTTCCATTCCTGAAAAAGTTACTTTGAGTAATACTTTCGTATTTGAACGCCAATTGTCATTTATCTGCTATAAGAATAACTTATTTATCCGTCCATATTATTCTCATTTTTCCGTCTTGGTGAGATTTTGGCGGAATTTCGCCAAATTGGAGACTTTTTAAATGTTTCCAAATTAACAAAAATCTCGCCAAATGGATAAAAATGACGCTAAATCAATGGAAGTGAAGACTAATTGACGAAAATTTAATATCTTGGAAAGAATATACGTATGTACTATAAGAATAACTTAGTTTTTTAATGTAAAAGTAGTAAATTTATTGCATTATACAAAGAAAGTAAAATGCTGCCCACATTAGATTTTTTTAAAAGGTGGCGTAGCGAAAATACAAAAAAACTAAAATATCTCGAGCACGGCTAGTCTAGTCCTAATGTAATAGGGTTGGTCTTATGATTTCCATCTTCAAGAATTAGTATAAAACAAGCATTTAATTGATATATTTGATCATACATAGTCTTTCATTTTAGATTTCAATGATATTTGCCGGCCATTTCTGAAAAAAAGGCAGGTTGTTTTTTTTAATCGTACCAAAATCTAATCAGCACCAGAGTAACTCAGTGACTTATTTATCAAATTTTGTGAAACTCGGTCGATTAATTTTTCCGTTAGATTGGATACAGGCAATTATTGCTGCACATTTAATAAAAAAGGCAGGTTTTTTTATCCGGAATTGTACCAAAATTCAGTCAGCACCAGGGTCATCCACGAGGGACTTACTAAATTTTATGAAATTATGTCTATTAGTTTCTGAGATAGAGTGGATACATTCGTTGCACAGATAGACACACACACACAGTCGTCACGCTAAAAATAGGTTCTTCGTGTTTTAGAGGTCCCAAAAGGTGTAGATTCGTCGAAAACTCGAGTTGCGATATTTATGATTCCAATATTTACCTTATACATTACCTTGTATTGCAGAGAAAGTAAAAAACTGATGTGGGAAGCACGTGACTCCCTTTGCAGACTCAAATTCATTGTTTCTTTCTTTATTTAATAATTCATTAGATTGAGTTTAATTGCGTAAAATAACATTAAATTTTTCATTTTTAATTCAATTTTCGTTTTTATTTGGTAATTGGACATTTTTCCGAAAGCAGCATAACAAAAATGCAATAAATCTCAAATATCTTGAGAACGGTTAGTCCTAATGTAATGGAGTTGGTCTTATTATTTTCATCGTCAAAAATTACGTATAAAACAAGCATTTAATTGATGCATTTGAGCATTTGTAGTCTTTTTTTATTTCAGATTTTGGCGATTTTTGCAGGCTATTTGGTAAAAAATGGCAGGATGTTCTTTTCTGGATCGTACCAAAAGCTAATCAGCATCAGAGTATCCCACAAGTCACTTATCTACCAAATTTTGTGAAATTTGGTCAATTAGTATTTTAGCTAGTGTGGATACTTAACATTTTTACGGGCTATTTCGCAAGAAAAGGCGGGTTCTGGTTTCCCGAATCTTACCAAAAACTAATCAGCATCAAGGACTCACCTACCAAATTTTATGAAATTCGGTCCATTGGTTCTTGAATTAGAGTGGATACATATATTACACACACAGCCGTCACGCTAAAAATAGTTCTTTCGTATTCTAGAGGTTTCAAAATGCGTAGATACGTCAAAAATTCGAGTTGCGATTTTCAGCATGATTCCAATTCTTTCCCTATACATACCATGTATTGAAGGGGAAGTAAAAATCATGTGGCTACTATAACCTTTTGAAATGATGTTGGAATCATAGTAAAATAGAGAATGTATATATTAGCATATCAACATGCAGGTTTCCAAAGATAGTACTTAGGCACCATAGTAACTTTTTAATGAAATGTTCATGAGTGTGCGCGGCAGTGCATATTCATGAACAAAGGAGAATAAAGATACGATAATACTATGGAAAATAAAGTTACGATGGGCGATTGAATGAGAGCTATTAAAACATGTCTACCAGAGAATGTAGAAATATGTGATAATGAATGTGGTAACAAAGCGGGTTAGACGAAAAAAAGCCATTTACATGTATAAAGTTGTACAGTATAATAAAATTAGGATGGGACATATCACAAATATAGATGACCAGTTATCTTTCTATTAGATCCAGTTAAAAGGTGTACCTACTACGTTACAAATATCATAGTATGCATCTGGAAGAATATAGAAGGAATTGCTTAACTTCATGTATTCTTTGGTAATATGGCCGAATTTCTATTTTTCTCAAACTTGCTAGAAAGCCGTATCTCCAAAAGAATCAGAAATTTAGAGCGATGGGGGTAGAAAAATTATGCATTTTATAGCGTTTTGTATTTTCCTTCACCATTTTTGACGGGTTCGTTCTCAGCGTCCAGAGCACACAGAGAGCTAGCTAAAACTCGACACATAGTATAATTTCTTACATTTTCATCTATTATATTTTCACGTCATTACATTATGTCGTGTACAAAGTCATGGGTAAGTTTTTTTAACTTTATATGTATTTTCTCTGTGAATTGAGGTTCAGTTTTTTCGGGTGAAATGTTTTTCTGGGCCTAATATGTCAATCCATGCAAATACATAAGTTATTTCTAGGTAGGTTTGTTCTACAGAGGTATCTTCTACATAGATGTCTTCTACAGAGGTATCTTCTACATAGATGTCTTCTACAGAGGTATCTTCTACATAGATGTCTTCTACAGAGGTATCTTCTACATAGATGTCTTCTACAGAGGTATCTTCTACATAGATGTCTTCTGCATTGGCGATTACTACATATTGGACTTTTACGTAGGCGACTTCTGCATAGGCGACTTCTACGTAGGTTCCTTCTACATAGATTTCTTCTACTAGGTCTCTTCTGCATATGTCTCGTCTATCTCTTCTACATATGTCTCTTCTACATATGTATCTTCTACATATGTCTCTTCTACATATGTCTCTTCTACATAAGTCTCTTCTACATAGGTCTCTTCTACATAGGTCTCTACTATCTGGGTCTCTTCATACATAGGGTTTTCTCTACATAGATTTGTACGTTAATTATGACAAACAAATAGAAAGTAAAAAAATAAATTATGAAGAAAAGTTTTATAATACTTCGTCTCTACACATCAGTGGGGCCTGGAAAAGTAGAACGAAATTTTAATCTTACAAAATTGAAGAAAATTGGGAATGCAGGGAAATTCCAGCCAAGTTACGTGTACCTTATCATTATGAAAAATAAATATTATGCAGAATTGTCGAAAGTATTTCATTTGCTTACACTATCCTTTACCTTCTAGAATTTTGCATAATATAAATTCTGGATAGTAAAAAATTTTATATAGTTTTAATTAAAATTGATACTGCCTACACGCTAAAGTTGATTCAATTTCGTAGGTGAATAATTTGTTTCTACTTATCCAGTTACCGCTGTTGTTTAGAGAAGGATATTGAAAAACTTATTTTTTTTATCACAGTTCGTCTTCAAGATCTTCCAACTTAGTTGAAAAGCGTTTATGATTTTGGCCATTCTATGTGTATGTCTGTCCGTCTGTCTATTCACACGATAACTGCGCTAAAAATAACTTTATGAAAATTGAATTTTAGTATGCTGTTGAGACAGTTTGTGGGACATATGAGAATAAAAATGAACAATGACCCAATTATTTTCGAATTTATCAAGGTTGAAAAAACGAAATGCATTGAACCCTGTGGGATTTAATTTTTCTAACATTTTTTAAGCTGATTTAAAATTCACAAATTGCTTCGAAAACTTTTGGAAATATTCAAATTATCACATAAAATGCGTAAAACAAAATAAGTTAGGGAGTTTTTTAAATAAAAATTGAAACAATAATTATACCCTTGATATATAGAAAGATCACGTGACTCATTGCAAAACAAAATATGACATCCATTTTTTTCCACTGTGTAAAAATCGTGATACTTAAAATCGTATAGATTAATATTTATTTTTGCATCCGTCACAAAACCGCTTTATTTTTGTGTATTATCTGCGTATCTAAATTCTGTACCACCGTAATTACACTATGTTTGATTTTAAATTACCACTAAATTTTGAGTATTTCTACAACGAAGCTTAATTTTAACGCATACAGAATGTAAATAAATCAAGTGATTGTAAAGTTGTATAAGAATTGCTGATTTTTCCACGTAAATTTATTTAGCTTATTTAGAACTTTGATTTTATGGAGAAACAAACAATTTATATTTGGATGATATCAATTGAATAAAGTTCATTTTGTATAATTACATCATTATCTTTTCGAAGTTTGAAGTTTTCAAGTATAATAAATTACTGTAGTGCTATGACAGTTTTTTAAATATCGGCGTTGAATGTATCACACTTTAGATATATTTAAATAAAATTGCATTTTAGTTGGAAAGTGCTTTATAATTAATGTTTTATGCATGATTGAGCTTTCTTGCTAAATCCAGTCCTAAGATGGTAGCATAAAATAAGCCACGCGATTTTAAATTTCCCTCTCTTCCTCACCTACATAATCCTAGCAATTTACATTATTACTTTGCTACTATAAATCTATATTATTTTCAAATTACGTGCTTCTTCGCCCTATTTAAACAGTTGAACAGCAATTTAATATTACAATAACTGTATTGACGGCTTTATTGAGTTTATTCACAACCCGCATAAATAAAATGTTTCCATGCTTTAAACACCTATGATGCAGTTCATTTGGACATTTGCTAGGCTGAATCAAATTTAAGTTCCTCGTGCTTTTATGAAGAATATTTATAAACTATTGAAAACCAATAAAGCCGTTTATGTTCAACAGTACTTATATCATATATACATGTATTCTCTCCACAAGGGGTAGAATGGTGGAAATCAATATATAAGTAATCATGGAGCTAGATATATTGTAATAGAGAACATATAGATTAAAAAATACCTCATTTATACATATTATCTGTTTTAGCCAGAGTGCACATTTCAAATAATTCCTAAAAGGAACTCAGGATGCCGAAATCAAAAACACACTATTTGATTCATAAATGGAAAGAAAATTACGGGTTATGGCCATACGCGAAAGTTGTTAAATATAAAACAGTATGATTTATTTTAACTTTCTCATACTGTATGATATAGTATAGAGAAAGTATTGTTTTTGCGAAAATTTTTCAAATTAGAGATTTTGGCGTTTTAAGACCTCTTGAACACATTTGGACTATTTTTGGAGTGATGTCTGTCTGTCTGTCTGTCTGTATTAATAGATTTTTACGAAACTTTAAATCCGACTTTGTTATCATAATATCTAGAACTAGATAGAATTTTTCTTTCAATCCGAGTGAAAACGTCGAAATTTATTCGAAAACTTATATTTTTTCAACTTTGCATAGGACAAAATTTGACATAATCATACATACACGGGTTTATTTAAGGGGAAACTGCATGCAATACAACCGCTTAGCGAATTTGAGAGGAATATTATTCATGCTAAGATATTTGTTTTTGAAGGGGCCCTATTCACCTCGCTAACTCGTTAATTCCCCAGATCTCAGCTGTACAGTAGGTCAAATCTTCCAACGCTTAATATAAAGGTATACCAATTCTACTCAAGCGATCTGCTAGATTGGACTGACAAGTTAGTTCATCCGTAAAGTCCCTAAGAATGAAATATAGCATGGATGAGTATCAAATAGAAGAAATAAGACGCGCATTAGATGCGCACAGATTCGTTATTGATGCCAATAGCCATGCATTATAGATGAGATCATTCGAATTATTGGAGAGAAGCATGTTTTATTGATGCCCCCATTGGTGTTACAACAGATGTCATTGGTGGTAAAACAATACATTCAGCACTACGTTTAATATTAAGTGGTAAACAACTGGATCTGATAGAAGAAAAGAGTGGGATTTTCATAACTGATTAACTCAGCATATTGGAACTCAACAACTTGGAAGAATGGATTATTGTTTACGCCAGGTCAGTGAATCAAAACGAAACGATGCAAGGGGTGTTTACATTGTTGCAAGGTGAGATAGATAGAGAGAGATATTGGCTTATGGATATTTTCTTATTATATAATAAACAATATAACGTAAGCTTTTAATTTTTAAGCGTAGAAAGCAATGGATGTTGTGCATATACAAAGCTTTATGTTAGTCATTACGTTACGGCTCCAAGAATCCACTTTTTCAACTCCAGAACGGAAAAATAGCTGAAAATTCCACCCCTCTAAATAAACACCTTCAATGACCTTGTCTTTTGTTGGTATCTAGTTTCCCCTTCAGTCAGAAGAAACTTGAAGGAAGGGCAGGAAGCATTCTTCAAGGCACTGAACTGGGTACAATAGGAGTTCCCCTCCTTTCCCAGAAAAATAGGGGTACAAATGACTGGTACATCAGTTGAACCAGCGCCGTTCTAGAAGAAGAGATCTGCAGTGGTACAACTGTTGTATCGCCGTAGTTAAAAGGTTAAGGACAATATGATATTTGTATATGGGATGAAACAGATTTCTCCGTCCACCTGTGTAACTACGCAATAAGAAATCTCTAAAAAATTGATAAACTATTTTGGGATACACGTGACATATTTTTAAATCATATTTGATTCAATTCGGCTAGTGCTTTGTTAGGTATTGCGATATAAATAAAAATGCCCATTTTTTATATTTAAATACGTTGATGCTCCTCCATACTGCTGAGTATTATATCTTTAAGCTGTACATTTGCTAGTGATATTAAATAAGCTGTAAATTACTTGTTGTAAAGTACGATGTCTGGAAGCCATATATGTTCTGCTGGAACGTGTATCATCTCCACTCCACCGTAGTCGCTTGGATCCCACTTCAGCTTGTAATCGTGCCATGTCTGGGAAGAAAAAACTGCAGTTAAATATTTAAAACTAACTGATGAGTTCAATATATGCATTTTACTAATATACAATACATTTTCATTTGTATTCGAAAGCAGTTACAAAAAATCTGATGTGGGCAGCACATGACTTTCCTTATATAACGCAACGAATTCACTACTCTTACAGTTAAAAAAATGTTATTCTTATATTCTTTCCACGATATTGAATTTTCTTCAGTTGAACGTCATTTTCATTGATTTAGCGTCATTTTTATCCATTTTGCGAGATTTTCGTTAATTTTGCAACATTTAAAAAATCGCCAATTTGGCGACATTCCGTCAAATTCCTCGCCGAAATCTCGCCAAGCGTTATGGATGGTGAAACAAGTTATTCTTACAGCAGATAAATGAGTATTGGCGTTCAAATATAGAAGTATTACTCAAAGAATCTTTTCTCATGAATGGGACGAGTTAGATCCACGAGAATGATGTCACCCAATTTATCGCATGATATTACATATGATAAGTGAACATGTTTTTAAACAGTTATTATATTTTTCTAATTTATTGGATTTTTTGATAAATATATTTGAAAAATGTGCAATATCTCCAGAATGGTTTATGCTAGTGTTCTAAAGTGTATGTCAATCGTTTTCTAAAGAAAATTACATAAGAAATGTCAATTTGAGTAACTTTATTAAAGGTTTTGATTTTCTGATGATTTTTTCAAAATTTTAATCGAAAATTTAGGGTGGTTCTTGACATATGATTCTGTTTTAAAACAATAGACTTCCAGTATTCACGGATTGTGATTTTTCTACCAAATGTCATTCGAATCGTCCCATTCGTTCGTGAGATATCGTCTCCACAGACTCACTGACACACACACGCACACGCACACACACACACACACACACACACACACACACACACACACACATACATAAACATCACTTCAAAAATGATCGATTCGTGATCAGGGATGCTTGAAACGTGCTCTCGTCGAAAACTCGAAATCGAATTTTCGACCCCGTCACAATACTTTCCTTATACATTATGTATATAAGGAAAGTAAAAATGAATCAATCTTATTGGACAATCGGAAACTTATTTAGATAATGAGTAAAGCGAGTCAGCAAATGTAAATCGTGGATTTTTTTTTAAAACCACGCTCCGCAATGGAGAAAATAATTTTTTTAATATTCTGAGAACACCGCGTGTTAACTAGAAATTATTTGCAATATTTCAATGCTTGTTCAGTCTTCCGTTGCTGTTTATATAACACACGCACTATTTGTGGTCTATGTAGCTAATTTTGCAACCAAAAGCTTGTCCGGTTAGCGATATTTCTCAAAATTTGTCGCGAAATGGCAGAGTCGCCAAATTCGCTCAATTGAGGATATTTCGGCTAGTTTTTTTTAATTTGGCGATATTATAATAAAGTTGTTACCGTATGACAGCGTAATAGACAAATATACACGAATTTTGAATTCAAAGATTCATGCCTTCTTTTAAAATCTGTGTTCTATCGGTGTAATTTTAGTTGTGATATCATTATTATTTTTTTAAACTCCCAAGTTCTCCGAGATTTTGAAAATCACTTAGTGGTCTCTAATTATGGCAATGCCCCCATTCACAGCTGTACCTATCAAGTAGTTTATGTTGAGAAACAAAGTAGTAGGTGTCCGATGTTCTACATATTTAGCTTACTATCGACTTTATTTTGTAGGAAGATATAACTAAATGGGTGAACATTTTGTAGCTGTTTCTAAGATTAAAATAGAATCTCAGTATATATAAACTGCACGTTCAAAAATAATTCAACTGTTGAAAAAGCGCTAAAACAAGCGAATCCAATTGCTTCAAACATTTTCACTTTCCTTATATCCATAGCATAATGCGTAAGGAAATGGTTGTAACAAGGTCGAAAATTCGAACCCATTCTGTTTCCATATTTATCGTGTCGTCTGTAAAGTGAGTAAACCGGGAAAGAGATAAAGTATTGAAAACGAAGAAGATGGCACAAATACGTGTGTCAAACGTCGGAGCGTTTGTGGTTGAGCAAAGGAAGCAGATCTGGAGGAAAGTGATAGGGTTAACATATTTTCCTAATTTAACCAGTATTGGTTATGAAGTTTTGACATGAATAACATCTATAAATAACATCGGGTCATCCGTATGAAATCGGAGTGGTACGAAAAATGCGAGCAATGGCACTTTGGTAGCTTATATCTCCAAACCAAATTGTTAATTAACTGAACTGCGTTTCTACTCGACTTTTTCAGACTTTCTTTTTTTTTATTTTATAAAAAACAAGTGGAACAACATGTATTGTTGGTCCAACTGACCACAATTATAATATGTTGCCCATCATTTTAAAAGAACTGAAAAATATCAGTTTGCTAATGTACACCCCAGGGTGAAACTCCTCCCCCCCCCCCCGAGGGTGATAATGACACCACGAACACAAAAATTGTAGAGGTTATTTTTCACTACAGCCATTGAAATGAAAAATTTTCGTAATCATTGAGCCATAAATAATTAGTTCTTTCGTGCATAATTATGTCAATTTTGTCCTATGCTATCATGGTTAGAAAATGTAACACTTTGAATAAATTTCAAAATTGTCAGTCAAATTTCAAAAAATTCTGTCTAGAGGTTTTTGATAATGAAGCCGAATATACAATTATTCATGAAAATTCATTAATATTTGTGCACAATGGTGTTACAATTTAATATTTTTTAATTAATATTTTAATATATGGAATTAACATATTTTAATATATGTCCTATATTGCTTATTTACTTTGCTATGAATATTCAAATTATAGTTGCATAAAATATAAGTTAATTAAGTACTCCGCAATAGTTTTACATGTTGTCATCTAGAAAAGCGCGAAATGTACAATTTAAAGTTAAAACACTGTGCCGTTGATTTTATACATCATTTTTTCACTATGAGAATTAATTGCATTATATAAGGAAAATCATGTGCTGCTCACATCAGATTTCTTTTTTAAACCATGGTTTAAACCACGGTGCAAAATTTAAACCATGGTTTTTAGCTTAAAAAAGAAAATGTTTTGTACAAACACTGGTTGATAGAAAAACAATTTAATTTCTCCATCTGTACAACACGTAGATTATAATAAAAACATTTTTCGTATTTGAAACTATGCGGCTGCCTAAATCCACTGAAAATTAGAAAGGGAATAGTTGTCTCTATAATGACCACCATGTTATCTGGGAGTTAAATTACCGACAAATGCGGACTTTTCTTGTAAACCATCCATTACTGTTTGCTAGCTTTCGTTATTTTCGTTGTTGAATCTCATAAGAAAAGTTGACACGAATTGTTTGGAAATAACTTAATTGTGCTAACGGTATTCAAATGTTGTATTTAAATAAACTAAAGTAAAGGTAGTACAGCTGCTGATATGATAAAAAAATAAAACAGTGTCTGTGGTATATTTTTTGATTTGCATTACATATTTTTATTTGTAGCTTTTCATTAAATTCCGACAGTGATTGCAAAGATGAAATCGGCCATATAAGTGAATTAAAAAGTATGTAGGTGTAGATAAAAGTGAAGGACTTTTATTGGTTTTATATACATAACAGAATTTAACTTAATCATGATTAATCTCTAAAAGTTTTTAAATATATTATGATCATATTACGAGACTTAAGTACTAAATCATTTTATTTTCTATTCTTATAAAATAATTAAACACATGTTTTACAAGATCGTTTTTACTTATTTTAATATATTTATTAGAAAAATTGACCAATATAAAATCTGACATTTTACAATCAATTTTTGCAAAAAAGCCTGACATGGCAGTAATTAAAAATGACTTAAATCATTAGATGTATATATCGTCTATAAAAAATTATTTTCTTTTATAAATAAGTCTAATCATTATGCTAAAATTGAAAAGTGCACCTTTATTTTTTAACTCCATTGCAAAAAACTGTAAAATGATGAAATCAAAACAAGCTAGAGACAGCCATTTTTTATATAGACAGCCATTTGTACACATGAAAAATATCTGATGTGGACAGCACATGACTTTCCTTATATAATGCAATGATTTTTACTACTTTTACAGTTAAAACAATGCTATTCTTATAGTAGATGCTTATATTCTTTCCAAGATATTAAATTTTCTTCAATTAGTCGTCATTCTTATTGATGTAGCGTCATTTTTATCCATTTGGCAAGATTTTTGCTAATTTGGCAACATTTAAAAAAGTCGTCAAGTTGGCGACAAATTCGTCGCAAATATCTCGCCAAGCGTTATGGATGGAGAAATAAGTTATTCTTACAGCGAATAAATGCCTACTGGCATTCAAATACAAATGTATTACTTAAAGTATCTTTTGTCGTGAATGGAACGAGTTAGATCGACGAGAATGATATCAACCAATTTATCGCATGATATTACATATGAAAAGTGAACATGTTTCTTAAGAGTTAATACTTTTGTTTATTTGATTTGATTATTTGATAAATTTATTTGAAAAATGTGCAATATCTCGAGAAAGGTCAATGCTAGCGTCCTACAATTTGTGTCAATCGTTTTTTAAGGAAAAATTACATAAGAAATGTCTATTTACGTAACTTTATTAAAGGTTTTGATTTTTTGATGATTTTTTTTTTATTTTACACGAAAATTTAGGGGGTTCTGAACATTTGATTGTGTTTAAAAACAATAGGCTTCCAGTATTCACGGATTGTGATTTTTGTACCAAATTTCATTCGAATCGCTTCATTCGTTCGTGAGATATCGCCTCCACAGATTCACTGACATACACACACACCACACACACCACACACACACATACTTTCACACACACACACACACACACACACACACACAAACATACTTTCACACACACACACACACACACACACACACACACACACACACACACACACACACACACACACACACACACACACACACATCACCTCAAAAATGTTCGATTCGTGAGCAGAGAAGCTTGAAACGTGCTCTCCCGTCGAAAACTCGGATTCGAATTTTCAATCTCGTCACAATACTTTCCTTATACATTATGTATAAATGAAGAAATTGAGGAATGTTTTAATTTTTTCTTAACATTTTTAATTGAGAACCAATCCAATCTACACTTGTAATGAAATTCAACACATTCTGATATGATAAAAACTCGAATGAAACGCTCTTGATTGTAATTAAAAGGTTTAATCACTCGTGCATAATCACAAACGTTGCTTTGCAATCCAAACTGTTGCTGCAGGCTATAATATATAACTTTTCCCCAACTTTCTCTTCAAACGAATTAAGTAAACATAGGGAAAATCCTCAAGAAAAATGACGCGTGAACTTTCAGAGAGGTTTGTTTAACACCCCTTTTTTAAGAGAGGATATGGAAATAAGGCATACTTTTTACGCGAAATGTGGACCTGCAATCAACTTCTAAATTTTACCCTTTGTTAGGGGCACAGGAAAATTAATCATTGGCTGTCTCAGGTTTTGCTATCCATTATTAAATTGGATAGATTCAGGCTAGAATTTTTTTAAACGAAACATACAATAAATACAGTTGCTTTTATTGGACATTTAACTGTGCAGTTCACGTCCGGATTGTTTTTGAAGTTTTTTATACGTAGCTATGGCTATATTTTTAGAATGGTTAATACCAAATAAATTTAAAAGTTAAAATATCTGCATATAGTTGAGTATTTAATACCAAAATAACAAAAATTTGAAGTGGGATCTAAAGTATCTGAAGTGGGAAATAAAGAAAATCTGAAGTGGAAGCACATGACTTTCTTATATAATGCAATGAATTTACTACTTTTACAGTAAAAAGTAATAGATTATATTTATAGCTGTTATTTATATTCTTTCCAAGATATTGAATTTTCGTCAATGAGTCATCATTTTCCATCTCGTCATCATCAATGAGTCATCATTGATTTAGTGTCATTTTCATCCATTTGGCGAGTTTTTCGCTAATTTAGCAACATATAAAAAATCGCTATGTTGGCGACATTCTACCAAATTGGTCGCCAAAATCTCGCCAACCGTTATGGACGAAGAAATAAGTTATTCTTATAGCAGATAAATGTCTATTGGTGTTCAAATACAAAAGTATTACTCAAACTATCTTACTTCATGAATGGAACGAGCTAGATCCACGAGAATGATGTCACCAAATTTATCGCATGGTATTACATATGAAAAGTGAATATGTTTCTCAATAGGAAGTATTTTTTTTTATTTTATATGACTTTTTGATATTTTTTTTTTTAAATGTGCAATATCTCGAGAACGGTTTATGTTAGCGTTCTAAAATTTATGTCAATCGTTTTCTGATGAAAAAGTACGTAAGAAATGTCTATTTGCGTAACTTTATTAACGGTTTTAATTTTTTGACGATTTTTTCAAAATTTCACTCGAAAATTTAGGGGAGTTCTGAATATTCGATTGCATATAAAAACAATAGGCTTCCAGTGTTTACGGATTGTGATTTTTTACCAAATGTCGTTCGAATCGGTCCATTCGTTTGTCAGTTATTGTCTCCACAGACTCACTGACACACACACATACTTTCACACACACACATACACACAGACATCACTTCAAAAATGTTTAATTCGTGATCAGGGATGCTTGAAACGTGCTCTCCCGTCGAAACTCGAATTCGAATTTTTGACCCCGTCACAATACTTTCCTTATACATTATGTATATAAGGAAAGTAAAAATTAATATAGGCAAAACCTGAGTATCCCTGCAGGCACAAATATTTGTTTTCTTCCTTTCATTCAAAATGCATTAGTTTGAGTTCTATTGCACACACATACAAGATAAAACATTGAATAAATACGTTTTGGAGATTTCACAGAGTTTTCAGGCATCAAATTATTTCATTTACATTTGAAAATCTAAATTGAAATACATTCTAAAATGACGCTATATAGACCAAGTTCTGATAGGTTGAAACATCTAGGACAAACGTTTTATCCTAGCTTAACGCGGAATTAAGTCATTTGGTAAGTAAACCATAAGTTTAAACAAACGTATAATTATATCATTGTGCATATTTATTATTTCTTAATTTTCTGGCGAATGTTGCTCTCCAATAAAAGACAAATTCATTTTCCTCAATTGTAATAAAATCAAATCTCCATTAAGAGAAAAAAATTGATTTAACTATCAAATAAAAAAAAATAATAAATATATTAAAATAAAAAAACTCGCTCTTTACTTTTTCAACTTCCTTACAAAACTCAGCTGTGAAAAATGTTGAAATCTAAACGAGCTAGAGAGGAACTGTTTTTCCGCAGGTTAAAATGAAAAAAAAAACTGAATCAAATGAGGAAGGTGATTATTTCCACTTAACATCGCTTACTTGGGAAACAACCACACATCTAATGAAATCCAACAAAAGCTGATATGAAGAATGTACGAAAGACCCCCTCCTTGATTGTAATTAAAACTTTTCCTCCCGCATGCGTAATCACAAGCGCTGCTTCGCAATCAGAACGTTTGCTGCAGGCTAGGATATATAACTTTTATCCAACTTTCTCTTTAAACGAATTAAGTAAACACAGGAAAGTCCCTCAAGAAAAATGGCGAGTGAATTTTTAGGGAGGTTTGCTTAACACCCCCTTTCTTAAGGGAGGGTATGAAAATAAGGTGCATTTTTTACATGAGATGTGGTCTTGTAATCAACTTCAAACCCCTTTATATTTTGTTAGGGAGGTAGGGAAATTAATCATTGGTTGCCTGATGTTTTGCAAGTCATTAAGATTCTTCTGAATAGATCTAGGCTGAACAGTTTTTATCAAAGTACGGAATAAATTCAGTTGATTTTATTAGACGTTTAATTGTGTAGTTTAAGATCAGATTGTAATTTTTAATACTTCCAAATAATTCGAAGCTCTAAGCAATCTCTGAATATTGAATTTGAATTCATCACTCTCTGAGTGTTGAATATTGGTTACCATGCCATAATAAATGTAAGTTAAAAGATCTGATTATAAATAATTGAAGTAGTAGACAAAGATAAATGTCTAATGGGGACAGGACATGGCATTTCTTTCAGAGTTAAATTCCTTTTTTTAACTATCCTTTTATAATGCTTTAATTTGAGTTTTATTGCACGACAGAAAACCATTGTATGAATTCTTATTAAAAATTTGAAAATTCTACAGAGTTTGCAGCCATAAACTGATGTATCTCCATGTGGCGACTTTAATTAAATTACAATTTAAATTGTCGCCATGTCGACAAAAATTCTAGAATGTTAAAATATTTCCAGAGGGTTATATCTGACCGTAATGATCAAATCTGTTCACTTTGATATTTTATAATTATAACGTTAAGCATATTTATTGTTTGATTTCACTTTCTAGCAATTTTTGTGGGCTGTTTAGAAAAAGGTTAGTTCTCATTTTTCTCCATTTTTTGTTTCTAAAATATAATCTGCATCAGGATAAAATTAAATTGACTTCTAAAGTCTATGATATTCGATCGAATAGTCTTTAATATACAGTGAGAATACACATTATAGAGTCAAACCATATAGGCATCTCACTAAAAGTAGTGAATTCCTGTTCTAAAATTTTATTAACTTTTTGCCCCAATGGACATCGAACCAGTATATTCGTACTGGCCAACTGATGCTGTACCGTTGAGATACTGGAATGGAATTGAAAGTTCTTATCGTCAACGTTCTGCAAAAGTGTACGAAACTTGTAAATCTCTCAAAAACAGGTAGTGTAGCTTTCAAGCCCTTTTCAATTATTTACCTGCACATTACCATATACAGTAACAAAAATTAAAAGTTGTTAATTAAGTTACTACTTTATATTTTTGTGGCTGTTAAAATGTATAATTTGAATAAAGGCAAACAAGCTACTTTAAACAATAACTACTGTAAATGCTTCTCGTTACAGCATATAAAAGAATTAAATAAAGTACTTTTACTTAATTGGTTTATGATGGAATACGAAAGAAATAATTTAATTACGGTTATTATGTTCTACGTTTGAACTACTTATTTTTTCTTTCTTGCATATGGCATTACTATACAGGGTGTCCCAAAAAGATTGAAACGCGCTTTAATTCTTTACCTGTTGGAAATAAGTGGGCAATGTAAATTGCAAAAATGTTGAAAGTATGGTAGGAAATCAGACTACGTTAATAAAATAATCATCCTATTAATTTGCAAAAAGTTACATTTTTAAAATTTTTATACGACCCCTTAGACAAATTTAGTCAATCAGAACATTTTTATTTTTAATGCAACAAGATCATTAAAAAAACCCGCATATCTGTATCTTTAAAATTAACTGAATTATGATAAAGGAAAAAATCTGACTTATGCCACTTTTCCGTACCATGTGAAAGACTGTTTCGTCAGTGAAAATAGGGATCATAAACAAATTGATGATGTAAATTGTTTATCTCAAAAATACGTTAATATGTGTCAAAATTTTTCATCACAAATGCATCTAAATAAAACATTCCACAGACAGAGATCATATACAGCAGTGGTACTCGGTACGCGGTTGGGTATCCTATGTATCATCATCCAGTTTTATCTTTTTTGTGATATGTTACAAATTTACATTTCTAATTTGATATAGGGTCTCCATTCACAATGTTCAATTTTCAATTAAATATAACTCGCTCAATTTTAAAGATACAGATATGCGGGTTCTTTTAATGATCTTGTTGGATTAAAAATAAAAATTTTCTGATTGACCAAATTTATGTAGGGGGGTGGTATAAAAATTTAAAAAACGTAACATTCTGAAAATTGATTGGAGGATTATTTCATTAGCGTAGTCTCATTTTTTACCTTACTTTCAACATTTTTGCAATTTACATTGCCCACTTATCTCCAACAGGTAAAGAATTAAAGCAGGTTTCAATCTCTTTGGGATACCCTGTATTTCTCGTTTCTTTTATATTGACGGTTTAAGACAGCGCTTTTGCTTTCCGTAACCATATTAGCATTAATATCAAACGAGTACTTACTCTTTCTTTCTCCGCAGCAGTTGATGATATTCCCCTTTAAGAAAGTATTCCCCAAGCAGTTATCCTAAACTTATGAGAAAAAATAAATCCGTCTCTCAATTTCTGAGAATAGCGGAAAGGAGAGAAGGAACTTTCGTGACATTGTGCCGCCGATTTAAAAGAAACAGACTATAGTCATTTTCACATTCACATCTTGCTCGCGAAATGGCTAATGGTCACTAAATGTGACACCTATGCACTTAATAAAAGTTTTGAATAACAAAATACCGTTTCAAGTTATTACATAAAAATGGCTCACATATTATAATTCTGTTAACAAGAAAACTGAGGAATGTAGAACAATATTGCATCTTCGATTACTCTATATTGCTTTATGTTATAGCGGATGATTTTGATATTCGAAGCGCAAGTCTATTACTATTGTTACAAATGGAATCAATAACTACACAAAAAATTGAATTTTAAACCATAAAAATTAGTCTTATATAACTACAGTTAACAGTTAACTATAATTACATAAGGACAATTAGATCATCAGTTTTTATGCAGAATGGTATAAAAACGAATTTTGTGTACTTACCCGTTCTGTAGGTATAAGTAGGAAAATAATAGAACATATTTTTAAAATTTTTATGCAAAACTCAAAGATTTTAGATTTTTCTCATTACTTATAGGGCAAGTTCCTCGTGTATGCAAAGTTTCAAGTTTCTACCTTTAGCAGTTTGTGCTGTTCAATTTATTTCTTTTTAGTTACTGAATCTCACTCAGCGGTATGATATGGGTAAAATTTTACGCGTAAGATTTGAGAGTGATATAAAATTTCATGATAGTTAGCTTAAAACGCATTCGAATAAATTTCAGTTTATAATGATAATGCAAACATTAAAAGATATATGCAAATGTATTTCTTTTTTTCGTAGGACTATAAATAAATGTCTGTGTAAACAAAAGCTATAGCATACCATTGCCGCTGTGTTTATCAGGGAAAAAGTTCCGCCAACTTTTTAACCAAATACATTCTGATATCAAAAAGAAAATTTAAATGTCTTAAACAGCATTGGATATCAGTCAAAAATTTAATTACATTTCATTAATCCTAAATGTTCGTTGTAATCAACGCAGAAGCTTCAGGCTAGAAAATAGAACTTGGGGTGGAATTCATGTTAAAATTATTAAGTAAACACAGAAGATCATCAAGAAAATACACTAGTGAACCCTCAAAGAGGCGTTGACAATCCTAAAGGTATGAATAAAGTATATTTTTGGTAAGATGTGAATTTATAATTAACTTAAAAACTAGGCATTTTGATGAGAGAGAAAATTCTGACGAAAATTCAGTTATTTTTATTAAAAATATTTGCATATATAATATTTTGTTTTTTTTAAAAATCAGCTTGTGTTCTATCTTCGAGTATAATAATTTTATAGAAATATTGAGTGTATGGCCAATACTTTAATTTTGATTCGAAATTAAAATTAATAATTATCTATAATTAGGGATATAATAAATATATTTAAAATAAAAATACATTTCTTTTACATCAAGATACAAATTCGTGGTCAGGATAGAATGCTAACCCATGGCCACCGTTGATATAGTTGGAGTACATGATCTCCAGGAAACAGATGACCTTCTTCAAAGCAAATGATCTTGTATAAATATGACCCACACGTTGGTTTCATCATCCACACTTTCGAATTGAAACTGCCCCTTTTAAAAGATCTGTATTTATTGTGGTGCACAATTAGGAGAACTTACAGCTGGGATTTTAGATTATTAAATTATGCATAATTAACGTGGCCGTAATTATCGTATTCGTAGAAAATTGTTACACATTGCGTTGTGTGCCGCTGATAACCCTCCAATTTTACCTTTAGCGCGAGTTCTGTAAAATGATATTAATTAACATACTACTAAATGGATTACACCATTTTAACTTTAAAATAAAACTATTTATTAATAACATGGATCAACTAATAACTCAATAACAGCAATGATTACCATTATATGTGCCGGAGCGAGAAAGTGTGAGACCATTAAAATGTAGTTATTAAAAGGGTTCATTGACCTCCATACAATAGAAGTAAATCGCATACCTGCTGATTGTCTTTAAACATTAATACATAGCTTGTACAGTCGAATTGTTCCATCAGTGTACGCTGTACAATGCCAACTCTCAGTGTGGTATGTCGTCTCGTACGGTAGTCGCTCACTGCACACTTACCACGTTTCGTACTGTGGCTGCACTGCCATTCTTGTGCTCCACAACTCTGTTACTTCGACTTCTCAAACTCTCCAACTATATTTGCTGATATTCTATCTTACTTCATCCCTGCTATGCGATATATCTGTCTCATCTCGTAGAAGTTGTGTGTATCATCTCTTAGTTGCCGCCTCTTTTTGCCTGAGGTCTGACACGCCTGTTTGGCTGACCTTGGGAACTGCACCCAGACATCTTCCATAATTGGTTATTCTTTTTATCCACTCTCGCGGCCTCACCTTATCCTAAGAGCCATTCGACCCACCTGTCTTGACGCCCCTAAATTTATGGTTTCTGCTGACCTTTGGGTCAGGGTGTTGTAAAATCTGGCGTCGTTTCGTCTGAAGCATTGTTGGCTATTGCAGCCAGTAATAAATATTGAACATAAAACTGTCTCACTGAAAACTGGTGTGAAATCTATTTCACTCTTTTTGGCCTCTTTTGCCATTACTTCATATGCCTGGTAATAAATTTATGAAGAATTAACCGTCATGTGATTCGCTTTATTTGTATAAAATTAATTTTTCATCGGTTGAGTAGTTTGGATATTTGGATATGTGGCAATATGCGTGTGCGATTACTACACGGGTCATGAGATAAGTAAAAATAATGAACTGAATACCTTTGGAATGAATGTAATCCCTCTCAGAACCTATAATGGATTTGTGCCCGATTTAGTATTAATCGGCGGAGTATTGTGTTAAAAAAAGGCGATTATAAATGTTAATGTCAACTGCACTGTCATGCACTGCAATAAAAATATTAAAATTCGTACTCTATACAATATTATAAAAAAAATTCAATAGTAAACCATATCACCTAATTAATAGACATCAACCAGGCTCAGGTGCGACAAATGTAGTCGATAGGGATTTTAAATGGAATTATGCAACTTTACCATCACTATTATACTAATTATAAATGGAACCAAGTAAAAGAAAAAGGAAAATATCTCAAATATCTTACCCACACGATAAAGAAAATATATTAATGGGTTTTATAAAATATTTATTAGTTATAAATGTACTAATCATCAATTTGCTTACCTCTTTTTTGATCTCTTGCCAAACATCTAAACTATATCTTCACCAAATCTCATGATAATTCAAATCTTAAATCTAAAGCGCATTGTACTATCTTTTTGAATTATGAATTTATGAATAATGTTAACTTGAATAATATTTTGGGGTAGCTTAAAATGTATTTCTACGATATTATTAATGCTTATAAGTATACTAAGTACTTAAATCGCACAATCTTTAATTGTAATAATATTTCAAAGTCCACTACAGATGCTGAATAAAATATATTGATAATTATACATGTAACTGTAACCTCCCTAAATTTGCTCCTTATGCTAATTCCCATTATTGACATGTAATCAGTAGAGATTTAAATATAATACTTGGATCCTTATTAAGAAAATAGATGTCGTATGAAACTAAATTTAAACCTTACATTTGTTATATTTTAATTCCATAATAGACAGCATATCTTTCAATATTTATAAATTCATTTATACTAATACTGCTTGTAAATTCACAATGCATATTGAGGCATTTAATGGAAATTTAAATATATTGACGTAAGTAAACAATTTATTATAAATCAAAATATGGCTACCCCACACAAAATTAATGTAAAAGTAGCAAGTACCTATAAAATCTATGTAATTACTTACATAGATAAATCAGCAAATTTAATTTGCAAAAAATTATATGTTAGGAATTAAAATCTATCCCTAACCATTCATATTAATATAAAAACACAATAAAACCAACGTACAACTTCTAATTCGATTTTAGCAAAATATAAAAAATCTAACGCGGGCAGCACATGACTTTACCTACAGACTCAACTTCATCTTCTTTTGCTTTCTTTTACAATGTATGAAATTGAGTCTAATACCACAAAATAATAGTGATCATTATTTGAAATTGAACTGAATTTGTAGTTTAATTTGAATTTTCGTTTGGCGACTGGACGCATTTTTAAAAACAATGTCGCAAAAATACGAAAAAAAACCAAAACATCTCGAGACCAGCTAAGCTTACAGCTATGGGGCTGGTCTCATTTTTTTTCATCCTTAAAATTACTTATAGAACAAGAATTTAATGGATACATTTCAGCATACTTAGTATTTTATTTCTGAATTTGGCAGTATTTGGGGGATATTTTGCAAAAAAAGAACAAGTGTTTTCATTCCAAATCGTACCAAAATTTTATCAGCATCAGAGTATCCCATAGGCGATTTAGCTACCAAATATTGCAAAATTTATTCAATTAGCTTTTCAGTTAGAGTAGATATATGATTTTTTCGGGCCATTTCACTAAATAAGGCAGGTGGCGAATCATTTTCCGAACCATACCAATATCTAATCTGCACCAGAATAACCCATAATCATCTACCAAATTTTGCGAAATTTCATCAATCAGATTTCCAATTAGACATTGTTACATACATTGCACAAACAGCCACACAAACACACACAGACAGAAGCACACACATGCGTCACCCTGGAATAGTATTTTCGGTTCTAGAGTAATCGAAATGTATAGATCTGCCGAAAACTCAAGTTGCGATTTTCACAACGATTCCAATACTTTCCCTATACATTACCATATATTACGGGGAAAGTAAAAAGTTAAAGAAAAGCCTAATAATCTAAATTTCCCTTACATTGTCCCAATCCCAAAATTCCAAAAGAAACCTATTACTTTTTGGTCAGTTATTTGTGGATTCAATATATATAATAATACTGCTAATAAGTTCCTATTAAATACTCTTAATGAAATGCGTAATCAGATAATGCTAATTAAGAGAATAATTATAAAAAAATATGACTTAGTTAAGCGTACTGGTCAACTTTCACTAATGTAAAAGTAATACAGACTCTTGATTTCAAAGATTCATTTAATATAATCGATTTTAAAAGGCATGTTTAATGTTATATGTACCTTAATTAAAGAAAGAAAAACTACAACTAACTTTAATTCATTTAGAAGTATTCTGAGTTTCATGTTTTAAAATTAATAATTATCACAATTTTTTCAGATGTTAATTTAGATCACTAGTATGCCGCAAGACTCTACTACATCAAACTGCCTAGCAAATCTATATTTGCATTATTATGAGATAAACTTTTTTAATTATCAAATTAATATCACATATTTATTGAGGATATACTGTTAGTCGTTTTCGAAAACGTTAATGATAATATTATTCTAAATCTTCCTACCTTGAACTATTACCTAATGATAAAGTTCCATTCAATAATGTAATTTTCTTAGATCTTACGATATTAGTTGATAATGATAATAAATTAGTACTTGATATTTATAATAAAATCAAATACTTTAAATTTAATACTACTAATATGCGGTACTTCTCATCTAATATTTTTAGTGGAATTCTTAGAAATAGTGTTAATAATAACTTGCTTAGTAGTAATAGACTATGTTTTAAACAAAATATAAATCAAAGTATTTTAGGATTTTAAAATAAATGTTTTATATATTCACGCCCTGAACAATTTATAAACAGTCAAATCAATAATTTTGTATTTAAGTAATAGATTCGTATTCATAGCAACTAGTTATCATAAATTAAACAATAATTTTGTTGGCCAATATTACATAATTTTATTCTTGTTGATTAGTAATAAATGGCGAAAACTTCATAATTAACTACAGTGTTTACATTAATCAGTGTTTATTCTAAGGTATTTTAAATATCCCCAATACCATTTTTAAATTAGAAAATGTATTAGAAAATTTATTTCAAAGATGCATTAGAACAGATTTTTACTAATGTCGTCATTTGTTTAGAATATCCTTGCATTTAAAAGTTTATGTTTTAATCAATTTTGTTGTTTATATATGGCGACACCAAAATTCGCTTTTTTAATACTCCTTTAAAGGTGGAATAAGGTTTGAATAATTAAATTCTAATTATATTGTAAATTATATTGAAAGCATGTTGCTACTGCTCTACACTCTTTTGATGTCCTGGATAATGGATAAATAAAAATTGAACAGATTTTAAAAAGTAAATTATGGCGATGTATGTATTTATATTTCAATTGTTACATATATAATCCTTTATAATTTGGAAGATTGGGAACATTTATTTTAACGAAATCCTTTAACGAAATAACTTTTCCCTTGATATATTAATTAGAAGCATTCAATGTTATTTCTATGGAGGACATCATATTATATTATGTTTACATTATATAATATTCTTTTTGAATCCTATACTTTAATCATTATACATTCTATTGTTCATCTTTATATCCAGATTTCGACCATTTTATGTTTATTGTGGTTAGAAATTGATTTCTGTTGGCAATCGCCCAAAGGTTGGCCGATAATTTATATTAATTCATATTAATATATATTGTTGAACTCCGGAAATTGTCTTGAGCTACTGGCTTGACACTGGGTTTGATAACGGATAATTCTTTGATGGAATTGGTGTTTATTATTGCCTAAACCAAAAGCTTTTATTTATTTCTTTGATAATTTTCCATTTTATTTGTAGCTGCATCGCGCATTGTAAATTGTAACTGCAGCAACAATTAATCATTTTACTAAATAAATTGCTACTTATTGGCTTTTACTAAATAAATACCAAACCAATCATGTTTCGTCACAGTTTACAGGGATTGCAATGAAACGTAAAGGGGCCAGTAGCCGCTTAATGGTGAAACCGATGAGGTAAGGCGAAAACCCAAGAATGACTTCGAAATTATATGATGACACTTAATAGACAATAATTACAATAACAGCTCAATCTGGATCTCGAATCTGGATGCACGTCTCACGGCGGCGATGGTGGGATTGGTGAGCACTCTCGAACAGACTAGGCATGTGGCACACTTCTGCAGCAGCGGCCGAAATTCGAGTTCTTGTTCAGTTTCAAGGGAAGTGTCATTGACGAGACTATTGAGATATCCCTACAAAGAAAAGTCAAAACACAACAGATAGGGCGATCGTGAGGGCTAAGATAGAGCCACCTCTGCCGATCGCCAGAGCTGCCGTTGAAAGCATTCGAGTGTTTTACGATTAGACAACCTCCTATGGGGGAAACGTTCGCCGTACAGTCATTGTGCCTCTCTGCCATTCCCATTTGCATCTTCATATATGAAATGCATATCGGTGTTTTCCCTGTCTGTAAATTCCTCCATTGTCTCAAAAGTTGGAGCTGCGAATAACTGCTGCGAAATGATAAGGTCGTACATTCGGTGTTACTAAAATTTGCATAAGGGTTCTTCTTCTTCAGATGATATTGGTATACGTGGTTTTCTTCATCTAGGAAATAACAACTAGAATGGCGCTTTTAAATTTGTGGAGCGGCTGCTTCTAAACGAGTAAGTTCCCTGTAACGCCTTTACGTTTCATTTCCGATCCCGTAAACTATAACAAAAAATCTGATGTGGACAACACATGACTTTCCTTATATAATGCAATGAATTTACTATTTTTACAATAAAAAAGTAGCTTTTTCTTATATTAGCTATTTATATTCTTTCTAAGAAATTGAATTTTCGCCAATTAGTCGTCATTTTCACTGATTTAGTGTCATTTTTATCCATTTGGCGAGATTTTCGTTAATTTGGCAACATTTCTTATAGTAGTTATTCTTATAGTAGATAAATAACTATTGGCATTCAAATACAAAAGGATTACTCAAAGTATCTTTTATCATGAATGGAACGAGCTAGATCTACGCGAATGATATCACCCAATTTATTGCATGATATTACATATGAAAAGTGAACATGTTTCTCAACAGTTAATATATTTTTTGCTTTATGGGATATTTTGATAAATTTATTTTAAAACTATACCATATATCGAGAACGGTTCATGCTAGCGTTCTAAAGTTTATGTCAATCGTTTTCTAAGGAAAAATTACTCTAGAAATGTTTATTTGCATAACTTTATTAAGGGTTTTGATTTTTTGATGAATTTTTGCAAAATTTCACTCGAAAATTTAGGGGGGGTACTGAACATTTGATTACGTTTAAAAACAATAGACTTCCAGTATTCACGGATTGTGAATTTTGTACCAAATTTCGTTCGAATCGGTCCATTTGTTCGTCAGTTATCGTCTCCACAGACTCACTGACACACACACATACAAACATCACCTCAAAAATGTTTGATTCGTGATCAGGGATGCTTGAAACGTGCTCTCCCGTCGAAAACTCGAATTCGAATTTTCGACCCCGTCACAATACTTTCCTTATACATTATGTATATAAGGAAAGTAAAAATACTTGGATTGGTGTATACTAACACCTCGTAAAATTTGGCCCATCTTTTTTTAATCAACTTGTTTATGGTAGTACAAATTGCATTTGTGCGAGTCCCATATATTCAATTGAAATTAATACATATATTCAAAACTTTTAATAAAGAAAAACACCAGTATAACCTTGTTACAGAATTGCAAGATAATTTCCAGAAAGTTCTCGATTCTTTTGCCGAGTTAGAAACTATCCCCATCCTTTTCCAATTGCTTCTCCCTGTATGCAATGAGTATAACATTTTAATCAATTCTTAGTTTCCCTCTCCCTCTTTGTGATTGACATAAGTACTCCCTTGAAAAATTTTGTTGCCCCGGAGCATGTAATAAATTATTTAAAGATCTCATTAATTTGAACAAATTAAACGCCGGAAGTCTGAAGAATGAGGAACAAACTTTCCCTCAAAGGTTTACTTAACTCGTTCCGGTCTTGTGAATGATCCTTAGCAGACGATCTTTGTGTTTGGATGAAGAGAAGAAAGTGTTGTTTACTTTCTTTGTTTCCAAGACTTAATTACTAATGTTGATTAAGTGTTTTCAATGAGGAATTTCTATTATTTTCCTTATATACATAGTATAATGTATAAGGAAAGTATTGTGACTGGGTCGAACATTTGAATTAGAGTTTTCGACGGGAGAAAACGTTTGGAGCATCTCTGAACACGAATTCGACATTTTTTAGATTTTGTCTTTGTGTGTGTGTGACAAATTTGACGGAATATCGCCAACTTGACGAAATTTTTAAATGTTACCAAATTGACAAACATATCGCTAAATTGATAAAAATGTCACCAAATTGTTAAACATGACTCTAAATCAATGAAAATGAAGACTAATTGATGAATATTCAATATCTTGGAAAGAATATAAAAATATTCTATAGGCGAAGTTACTTTGGGTAATAATTTTGTATTTGGACGGCATTAGTCGTTTATCTACTATAAGAATAGCCTCTTTCGCCGACCATAATGCTTGACGAAATTTTGGCGACGAATTTGGCGGAATACCGCCAGATCGAGGAGTTTTAAATATCGCATAATTGATAAAAATGTCCCTAAATTGATAAGAATGACGTTAATCCAAGAAAATAACGACTAATTGATGAAAATTCAATATTTGGGAAACGCTTAGAGGAAATTCTGACGACGAATTTTGACGGCATATCGCCAACTTGGAGAGTTATTTTAAATGTTGCCAAATTGGCGAAACTGTTGCTAAATTGATAAAAATGTTATCAAACGGATAAAAATGTCGCCAAGTTGGCGAAACTGTTGCCAAATTCGTAAAAATAATATCAAATTGATAAAAATGACGCCAAATGGGATGCAATGTTTTGCAAATGTTTAATTCCGTCATATGATGGGCATACATTTTACTATATAAGAAATGCTCTCTTCTAAATATCGTCAACTTGGCGATATTTAGCCCCACATTCCCAAAAAGATCGTCAAATTTACAAAAAATGACGCCAAGTGAATGAAAATGATGCCTAATTGATGAATTAATTACTAAACGATTTAAATAAATGGATTTAAATCTATGGTTTATTGAGGATGCTATCAATACTGATAATTGTTAATTTAGAGTTGCATAAAATATAAATTAATTGGGTACGAAATAGTTTCACATGTTTTCATCCGGAAAAGCGCCAAATGTACTATTTAACGTTACAAACACTGTGCCGTGGATTTTTTCACCACTATTTCACCTTTAAAGAAGTAAATTCGTTGCATTATATAAGGAAAGTCATGTGCTGCCCACATCAGATACATTTTAAGTATGGAATCATAAAGTAATATGCTTCCCGAAAATGAAACAAGTTAACATTCGATTATAATGTATGAAGTTGTCGTACGGATATAGAAAAGTTATTGCATTTACACTTTTCCTTCAATGAACATTTTACTTAAAAAATTGGAGATAGGTTAAAAGTTAGGTGCAGTTAGAGCTAGCAGGTATACGCTGAGCTATACATCATGTAATGAACGAGTATGCATGTTTACGCATTGTAAATTTTATAATTTTTCTTAATTTTTTATAAGTTCTTTATGTATAAATATAAAGTGAAAAGATTCATTAGATTTTGATTAAATTGGAACATTTATGTGTGGGCCAGGATTTACTTATTCTAACTGCAAAATTATATGTCGATAGAAGTATGCTTTAAAAAATTGGAGCTCGCATAAACAAGAAAATTGGTTGATACTTGGATAAAATTAAAGAATTATTTTCACCTATACTTGTGACAAATTTGATGCCGCAGTGGATTGGTATCTCATTATTGCCTCCATGCGACCATTAAGCATATATGACTAAATATATATATCTTTATAGTATTTCCTAAACATCTGTTGTGCCAAGTTAAATGTGTTGCAGGTAGACATTTATTATTAACCAAAAGGCAAATTCCACAACTTTCCTTTCTTTCCATTGGAGATTACCTGGCGTAATTTCCTATGATCATCAACATAGCTTACGACTTTTACTTTAACCTATCATCAACATAGCTTATGACTTTTATTTCAATCGATCATCAACATAGCTTACAATTTTTATGTCAACCGATCATCAACACAGCTTATGACTTTTATTTCAATCGATCATCAACATAGAAGATTTTTTTCAACCGATCATCTGTAAAATCAATACCAACCAAGATTTATATAAATAAATCAACCTTCAAAGTTTGGTGTCGATTAGAGAATGCATTTAAAAATTAGAACTCTTAAATCAAGCAAAACGATTGATCTGAATATTGATACCCACATGCATATTAATGATAATCGAAATTTATTATTTTAAACCAGAGTTTAGATAGCACTTTTAAAATCGCACATTCTTCGGACAAATAAATCATCAATTTAGGAACAATCTGAAATTTACAATATGGTTTGTTTTCTCCACTTAACGATGCTTTTGCCGACCTGGTTATAAATTTAAAGAAATGTCACAGACTTGGCGAGTTTTGAAAAATGCAGCCAAATCGACGATAATCCAATATGTTTGAAATTTAAGTTAGATTTCTAGACCTGCGTTTTGTGCGAATTATGAATTTTATATTCATGAATAAAATATACAAACTTTCACAGTTCTTGTCAGAGAAAAGTTTTGTTACGGGGACTAGTATGTCTTAAATGAATTGTGTTTTGTTAGATGGTGATATAGCAAATATGTCTCGTTAGCAGATCGTATAATAATTTAAATATTAATCGAAAGGCTAACTGGATGATATTTGCAAAGTGGTCAAACTGGCGGTACTCCAACATCTTTGAAATTTAAGTTATATTTCTAAA
Source organism: Amaurobius ferox (assembly GCA_951213105.1). Classification (NCBI taxonomy): domain Eukaryota; kingdom Metazoa; phylum Arthropoda; class Arachnida; order Araneae; family Amaurobiidae; genus Amaurobius; species Amaurobius ferox. The sequence goes on from OX578137.1 coordinate 145,132,836, forward strand.
CCAGCCTTTTGTGCGAATTGTAAATTTTATATTCACGGATCAAAATATTGACTTTTACTGTGTTTGTTAGAAAAAATGTTTTCTTATGGGGCCAAGGATGTCTTAAATTAATCATGTTCTAATAGAGGGTGTGTGGTATAGAAATTATTTTGTATCATGCGATCATATTAAAATTAATAGTATTAAGAGAAAGATGTTACCGGTTCGCACATGACTTTGGATAATTGTAACGCAAGGGCTGCAGATTGTGGATTAGATGTAATCTGTTACATAACGTTACGCAGTTGACGGCTTCGACATCTAGTTATGAATATTGCTTCTAAGAAGCTATTTATTGGAAGTATTACCATCGCTAGCATATAACAAAACATTAGTTTTATTAACAAGTATTTATGCCTGTCAAAGACAATCTTGTATTAAAAATCTTAGGGGCTTCCAGAGAGCCAGGATTCACTTTTCAAAATGTCCTTTTCCCACCATGGAGTAAAGTTAATTGAAAATAATTTTCTCCCAATACATTATCTCCTATTGCTGATAGTTAGATACGATAGTTAGATACTAAAATACAAAAAGGATATGATACTGCGCCATGTGTTTGGCGCAGCATATCCTTTTTGGATTTTGTGCCACAAAACTCCTAGATACTATAGTTGTTGTTGAGACCCAGACCGTCCGACCTACCAGAAAGGTGTAAGGTAACTGTATGGACGGCCGGGAAGTGCCACCCAATTTAGACCGGAACCCAGTGGGGGAGGCATCCACAGGGACCGTACCCTCCTTCCCCTACCACCAACCTCTCGGAAGGACTTACGGACCCACATGTTTAACGTGATCGTACTCCGCATGAACACGGCGGCATTTGTGGTAGCGTGCAAATCTAGCGCGCAAACCACGGGGATACCGCACCCGAGATGGCCAACAGCACGCGGTGTTCCGAGGTGGTCACCCACCAAGTACTAACCGCGCCCGATACTGTAGTTGTGCAAAAATTCAGTCTTGGATAACAGAGGAGTTTTGGGAGGCTCTAGACAGGCAGAAACACGTTATTCAACTACAAAGTAGATTTCTTTCAAAACATAAACTATATATTACTTATCTGACGTTCACAGTTTTCTATTACATCTGTTTGTAACTAAGTTATGACAGTCCTTAAATATATTTAATACTATGTCTAGTAATCGGTATGTAGATAAAAACCATCTACAGGATTTAAGTTATCAGATGTTATTGTTATTCTTATGAATAAACAAGCGCTCTGAAGCGCTCTGAAGCTACTAGCGCTCTGAAGCGCTAGATTGACTAATACTGATCCATGCACAGCAAGGGCAGTAATTTGAATATTTGTTTCCTGATATTTTGTGTTCATACTTATTTTTACACTGCTGACGTAAATAATGACTTTCATGATCCATTTTGCTGCGCACAAGTTTTTAATAATATATTTAGCACTCTCATTAATTTCAACAAATTAAGCAACGGAAATAAAAATGAAGAACAAACTTCCCGCACAGGTTTAATTAACTCGTTCCGGTCTTTGAACGAACGCTCTTTAGCAGATGATCTTTGTGTCCTGCTGCTGGGAAGAAAGTTGTCTTCTTTTTCGTTTCCAAAAATTAATCAGTTATGTTGATTGTTTCAGGTTTTGTTTCTAATCTCAATTCATAGAATACAAATTTTCTCAAATACGAGAAAGTAGAGAATAAGAATTATGATATGCAACATTTATTTAGATAATTTACACACTGCTAAAAATAAAAACGAAAATATTAAAAATACAGTATAAAAATATTGGTAAACTTAAAGACGGACTAATTTTTAAGATAAAAAGACAGAGCAAATATACCAATAAAAGCAGGAAAAGAGTCTGTTCTTCAAAACATATATATAACTTTAAACGCCTTCTTGCTTTCTTTAACGTGGTTGTTCTATCGTTTTGTCCTAAAACAGGAGGATATCTTTCGGCTAGGAAACCAGTTGATACCTTTACTAATTAGTTTTATGTAGTATTTTTAACACATGTTTTATTCTTTTTTTTCATCAGTTTAATAGATTTAATTGAAATTTTTGCATTTTTATATATTTACTTCAATGAACAGATTATATGTTAACATTCTAGACGACTTCGATGAAAATCTTGATTTTATTCTTTGAAACTGGCAGAAATTTTAAGTATCGTTCTTATTACAAACCCACATTGACTGTTTTGGAGGTAAAATAATTTTTCACATACTGTAATTTTGAAAATCTCAACGTTGAGAGGCACAATCAAATTATATAGCAACTATTAAAATTATAGTAGAAGGTCCAATTTTAATTTTAATAACAAATTACTGCATCATTATGACTTGTAGCAACAAATGATATCTAGTTCGCCTCAGTATACATGAGCTTAAATCGCATTCCAAACGTTGCCATGATAGCTTAATATTTTTAAGTTTATAAACAGATCCAAAAATTTAAAAAATGTGAGTTTTTCAAACTACTAAAGCACTTCGATTTTTTTTCAAATCGATTCAGTAGAACGCATTTTTTTATTCTTATATGTGACACTAACTGGCAGAATATTCATATTTTGAGAAAACAGTTCTATGTGGAAACTAGGATGTGCTATTCTAACCAGTTTGCGAAACTCAAGTATTCAAATCAGCTAATTTTGTTAATTAAAGTATCGATTTTTCTGCACTCCGAAAAGTTGTATTGCACTTGAATAAATGTTTTCACATCAAAATTCTTCTGTTAATTGAAACCAAATAAATATATGCTTTTTCATTATTTTGAAATTAAATTTCAATCTATATATGTAAATGAAATCGAAAACCCATTTGTTTGTCTATCTGCTTATGTCATCATCATGGGAGTACGACCGTACCGAATTTCGCGAAATATTGAATCATAGACGCGGTAGAGTCAGACTAAAAGTTTTGACATCTGTCTGTCCTACCCATTGTACGTCTTCATCTTCTTCTGACTTCTTACTCACTTTGAGCGTTACCCAATCGTTATATGGACCTATACACTTATTGATATTCAATTGTTTTAAAACTAACTTTCAGTCTATGTAAATGAAATCGAAAAGTCATCTGTTTGTCTATATGCTTGTCCCATTATCAAGAGTGTACGATCATTTCTTGAAAATTTTGATGAAATTTTGAGCCTTGGTATGGTCCGACTAAAAATTTAGATATCTGTCTTCCCAACTCATTGTCTGTCTTCATGTTCGTCTGACTGTGTACAGACTTTGAGCGCTACCTAAACGTTATAAGAGCCTACTACGGACAAACATGACCCATTCGCTATATTTGACTATCTACATTAACGTATCCTAGTCGCTTTCTAAACCTCTTTAAAATCAATGTATGCATGTCAAAATTCTTCTGTTGGTTGAAACCAAAAAATATGGGATATTTAATTGTTTTGAAAGTAAATTTCAAGCTATATAAATAAAATCAAAAACTCATATGCTTGTGTCATCATCAGGGGAGTACGTCTGTACCGAATTTCACAAAAATTTGATGGGTAGACATAGAATTATAGAGTCCGACTTAAAATTTAGGAATCTGCCTGTCTTATTTATTGCCTGTCTAAATGTCCTTCTGACTTTGTGCTTCTGAAATGTCGTTACTCACTTTGATATTTACCCAATAGTTACATGAGCCTACACACAAATAGGACCCATTCATTATTTGACTTTGCACATTAATGTATCCTAATCGCTTTTTAGGCCTCTAGAAAAAATGCCACTCAAAATCCGATAACGTGACCCAATCGTTGTGTACTTTTGTTTCTAAAATCATGGAAACTTTACTCATTATCAAAATTAAAAATATATTTTTTCGATAGATTGATTATTAGTTCAACGCAATTAAGTTAATAAAAGTTAGCCGGAGTTCTCTAGTTATTTCACGGTAAATTGTGAATTACATTTCTTTATATTATATATTCCGTATGAAGAAAAGGTAAATAGCTAGTACGAAAAAAGCGTATATAGCTAGTACGGGAAAGGGTATATAGGTAGTACAAAGAAAGGGTGTATAGCTAGTAAGAAAGGATATATCTCTAGAACGAAGAAAGGGTATATCGCTAATACGAAGAAAGGGTATATAGCTAGTAAGAAGAAAGGGTATATAGCTAGTATGCAGAAAGGGTATATAGCTAGTACGAAGAAATTGTATATAGCAAGTTTCGAAGAAAAAGTATATAGCTAGTGTTTGAATAAAACTCAAATTATGCAAGTCTCCATAAGAAAACAAAATTCAATATCCTACGTTTCTACAATGTAAAATAAAATGTGTAACCAAATCAGGTTTGAAAAGCCGAAAATTTTGCTCCTGAGCGAGCAAAATGGCTACATCATGCAAATTTATCAAAAACAGAAATTCCTATTTGCAACTTAATTCCATTACTTTTCCTATGCATTACTATGCGTAGCAGGGAAAGTAAAAATTGGTCTGATTTCATTGAAAAAAATTTATCGCCACAGCAGCTTAACTTCCATTTACTATAAATTCATGTGAAAATGCACTACTATATATAAAACGAATCAGAAAAAATATTGGAATTTGTGTGAATGCTAAAGAATTCTATAGAACTTTGCACAATTTTAACTGTTATTTTGAGATTTTGGTTTTATTTCGCATCCATTACACACATGTGTGGTAAATGCAATGTAGAATAATTCTTAAAGAATATTTTCGATTTTTCGAGTTCAGTAGATTATTTATAAAATCTGGCAACACTGTGCATTACATTTATTTTAACTGAAAACTTAAAACCTTTTATTAAAATGTCGATGCCATTAAAAGGATATAAAAGACCATTCTAGCCTTAAAATGTTTCATCAAACCGCTATTGGTCTTTTTAATTCTTGTCTGCGGCAGTAACTTCTTTAAGAGTACTTTTAAGAAAACTTTTCATTACATTGATTTCTAGAAACAAAGAAATCCAGATGTACATTCTTCGGAAGAAAAGTCACGATAATGTTAATGGGATTTCCTAATTGCTCTTAATTGAAGTAGAGATTGCTATTGTAGGGCTCTTTTTATTGATTGAAATATTTACCAAAAAGTAAAAAAAAATACTTCAACTCTTACTTATCCGTCCGATGAATTTATGTTGCGGAACCTGAACTAATGTAGAAACTGTTCAATACTTTTGCTTAATGGAATAAGGATGATTCAAAATTTCGGTATAAACTTTTTTTAAATAATTGTATTTGAAAGGAATTAAAAAGCTTAGTGACTGGCAAATACCATGGTTTCAGTTCAAATCAATAAATAGTTTTTCAAGTAATGAACAAGTTTATTTTGCATTATAAAGGGACATTAAAAGTAAAATTATACTTTGTAAATTCAATAAACTACTGTAAAATATTCAAGATAAAACACTGTTTTCTAGAATAGAATAAATTATCGGTAAATTGTTCTGCTAGTGCACATTGTTGATGAAGCCATAATAAACGCAAAATATGTCTGTAGATATTTATCACAGATGTTCTTCTATGATTATCAGTTATAACATAAACTCAGATTTATGTTAACTACTAAATCAGACAGTTTAAGGAACATGTATTCAGTTGTCTAGTTTAAGGAAAATGTCTCCAGTTCAGTTTAAGGTACATGAGTTTAGTTGTTCAATTTAAGAACCATGTGTTCAGTTGTTCAATTTCAGGAACATGTGTTCAGTTGTTCAATTTCAGAAACATGTGTTCAGTTTAGGAACATGTTTAAGAGCTATTTTACTGAGTCAACAGACTGAAGTGCTTTTTATGTGATCTGATAAAGAAGGCTGTTTCTTTCTTTTGAAATTGGTCTACGCTATTAGTTTTGTATTTCATACAGCTCTTTTAGTTTTATTACTTTTTCAGTCTTATTACATAATGTTTTTTTAGTTTTATTACTTTAGCCGCAGTTTGATCAATGTGTAACATTATATTACCACAACTCAGCACATGACATTTAAAGAAAACAAAAATAATACTAATTTTAACAATTATATATTCACAATAAGAGAAGGTTGCCACAAGAATAAAATGACACTTAAAAATATTGAAATTTAATCATTTCATTATCAATTTTAAAATATAGCCATACTAATATCGATGGTTTTAATGAACGATTGTTCTTCAATAATAAACATTACTGGCCACAGCCTAGTGACCAAACAGTCTGTACCTCAACGGTTATATTAAATAATAACATTCACTACATGCCACGTGGTCTCTTTTTCAAGTAATTAAAATGATATTAATTAACCCAAACCATAATTCTATCACTTTATGTCCGAGAGTACGTGCTGAATATTCTCAATCTTATTTGTCGAATCTTCTACCGGTTGCCGCATCTTTTTGTCTGAGATCCAGATACGCCTATTTGGTGATCATTGGTTGACTCTCAGTGCGATGCGGAAACCATTACTCATTGGTTACATCTTTAACCAATCCAATGGTTTAATCTTTAACCAATCAAATCGTTTGATCTTTAGCCCCTTATTTATGGCTTTCCTGACCTCTAGGGCAAGGGCTGCAGTAAACTGGCGTCTACCCGACTGGGCCCTTTGTATGGCTTGTCAGGAATCATCAATCTTTACATATTACACAGCCTACATATATCCTGGTCCCTACAATTATATAAAATCCATATCAGCTAAAATATAATTTCCACTTTTTGTTTTTAAATATCGTGTCTGTTTTTATAAAATACTTTCTGTAATCCTTTATGTAGTTTTCTATGTACATTCTCTATTATTTTTTCATATTTATATTACGTTAAAGAATACTCATTTCTTCGCTTATAACTCATAGCAAAAGAAAAGTATGCACGTGTTTCATTAATTTCATTCCGATATGAGATACTATAAAATATTTCACCAAATCTAATTTTTAAACCGCGTTTGCAAACTGTTTCCCTTATAAGTTGTTTCTGAATTTGACTCATTGTAATAACTTTGTTTTGTAAATCTAGATGCCGTTTAAATGAACGCTACCAAATGCCTTTATAAGCAATTTTTATTACAATGCAATATCCATGAAAGGAATGAAAGATTTATTTAATATAAGATATCATTGTTTATATTTTTATGAATAATTCAATGTGCAGAATTATTTTTAGAACAGCTAATAAGAGGCGTGCTTTCAATTCAGATTTTATTCCAAGCTCATATGAAGCTCCATCTGTTGCCAACCCTATGTAGTTTTTCAATCTATGAGGATATTTATCAATATGGTATATCGTTATATTTCTATCGTTATATGTCGTATTTTTTGGTTCTTTTCAAAAGGCATAAATATAATAATTTCTAACGATTTTAACGATTAATGAAAAAAAATCTCCATGATATAAAATTACCAGCTGAGCTGTATCAGTTGAATCCACTGCCTATGAATGAAATGAGCATGCTGGTAATTTTGCAATGTCTCATCAACATTCAATTCCATTTTCTTTAATCGTTTACTAACATCCATTCGAGACAGACTTATCGTTCGAAGACATCATGTTTGTTTGAGCAAACAACTTGTTCTGCTGCTGCATGGCGCCCTTTCACTAATACTCTATCGAAAAATGGTTTCAAAATTTTTGGCAATTTTACGAGCAGTTTTTTGATGTAGCTTTGACTCTCAGAAACCTCTGATAATTCTTTTAAAAACGAATTGTTGTGCTGTGATAAGGCTCAGTTTGTTTACGTGCAGCTAGCCCTAGACACCATAGGATTTGGTTGCATACTTTGTTCGATAATAAATATTTTTTCACATTGTATTCCTCTAATGGGAGTGGCAACCATAGGTATATTCATCCTTCTTTTACTCATTACCTCGTAAATTGACTTTCTGACTTAAGGATGTATAATGCCCATCCTCCGTATACACAACGGGGTAGTTCTGTGGTGGTATTAGAAGTTGAACTCGGGTCTTCCAAATACGATTCTTTTGTCTTAAACAGTAAGCTATCACTTCCCTGGAAGTTTTGAATAAAATTAAGGGCAAAAACTTGAGGAAAGCTTGGATCCTTTAGTCAAAATTTAAATTTTGCAGCTATAATTAACATCACTAATTACACTAATATGCAAAATTCTTGGAGTATTCCTGGCATTTGACTTATAACTGGAAAATCATACTCAATAAAATATACTTATTATCATATGAGGGGCGTATTTTGCAATTTCAACTAGAGAGATATTCATAAAATTGCATAAAAATTTCCCCTAAGCATTTTAAGGATATTAGAAATCTATCTTCTCCCACAGAGAGCACATACTTTATAGAAAGAAATCCGCAATTCTGTATAAATTTAATATGCTTAATTTAATTGGTCACTAAAATTAACAATGCTTTTTAATGAAATCTACCCATAAGAAGCATGTTTGTTGTTATTTACCACAACAATAAAATTTATGGATCCGTAATAAAAGCTATGTGTTGTAATAGAAGTTTTATATTTAATGGAATATTTTTTTATTTTCAGGATCTGCGTTATCAATTACTTTTCAGAACATAAAAAGAGACATTGTTGCAATCGGAAGAATAATTCAATATACGACTATTCATTATCATAATATCCGCATTTGCATTGTAGCAACTGAAAATAAAATAAATTCTTTACAAATTTAATAAATTCCATACCATGCAAAATATTAGAAACAAAAATTCAAATAAGAATTTAGAAGCTTGCTTTAGAAATTAATTCAAATTGCATTCACGAAATACGTATGGTTTTCATTTCGATGTGGTTTTATATTTTGTTAAGACTTTCAGAATTCTTAATACTCTTCTTATTAAGAATTACTTAATTTGCATAGCTATGATTAAAAAGCAAATCCTGTATTTTTAATACCTTTTCGGTATGTAAAAAGAGGAAAACGAAAAAAGTTTAAAGGGTGGATTTTCATTCTTCAGTTCTTCAAACATTCTTCAGTTGAATCATATTTAATAAATTTTTAATTATATTAGAAAATTATTTTCTCGGTAATAAGTGGAAATACGTATGCAAATTACTATTTTAGCACACTTAAAAACACAATTGTGCTATTTATATATATATATATATATATATATATATATATATAAACACAGGGTGTCCCTAAAGCATTAACCTCGACTTTTATTCCTTCAATATTGATCTTAGATATATATAATAAATTATAAAGTTACGACAAAAAGGTACAGAATTTTATGAAATCGATTAAAATTTTCAAGATAATTAAATTTTAAGAAATACAAAATTTATACGGCCCCTGTACAGAAACATTTCGAATCAGTAAAATGTGCCCCATACACCAATAAGGTGATGTACAAAATTTCAGCATTTTATCATACAAAGTTCCAGAGATATGAAAAGACAAAAATGCTGACTTAAACCACTTTTCAATGCATCGACATGGGTTCTCAAAGGGGAAAAATCATGTCGGCAGATCGCGTTACCGGTGTCATACGCAAATTACGAAAGAAAACAATGATTACATAAAAAAATAATAATTTTGCTATTTATTGGTACAAGTATCAACACTGTGTAGAAATAATAATTTTACACAAAAATTACAAAGCTTGTTCAAGATGTTTTCCATCCATTCCAAAGATTCATTAAAGATAAGAGACAGATATTATTTGCCTGTGATGCATTTCTGCGTTGCGTCATTTGCACTCTTTCTGTAAACAATTACATTTTAACCGATGATTAATCCCTCCCCAAATTTGTTTTAACATATCTGGTACTTTTTATGATAAAATTCTGAAATTTTGCACATCGCCTTATTAGTGTATGGGGCACATTTTACTGATTGGAAATGTTTTTGTACGGGGGCCGTATAAAAATTAAAATTTTGTATTTCTTCAAATTTAATCCCCTGAAAATTTTAATCGATTTCATAAAATTCTGTACCTTTTTTTTACGCAACTTTGTAAATTATTATATATATCTAAGATCAATATTTAAGGAATAAAAGCCGAGGTCAATGTTTTTGGGACACCCTATATATATATATATATATATATATATATATATATATATATATATATATATATATATATATATATATATATATATATATATATATATATATATATATATATAATATATCACTAGAAATTTCAGTGCCGAATATTGTTTCTGAAATAAAAAATTCAATCTGTTCTGAGTCCAGCGATGAAAGTGATAGTGACCAGGATCAAGTGCCGACGTGTAAGGGTGCTGCAACTGCAATAAACACTGTTAAAATACTTTTAATTTCTTACGAAAAAATACACTTTAAAAATTTCTCAATGGTGGAGAAAATTGAAAAAAAAATGTGGAAAATAACAAACTGGTATTAAAATAAGCATCCATTAAGGATATTTTTAAATGAAAATGTAAGTAATATTTTGAATTTCTTTAATTCATTTCTTGACCTGTAATAACCATTTAATTGTGAAAACTTAGCATATTTCCTGAGTAACATTGTAGTGCACAATTTGAAGTAGTATGTGTCAACCTCAACAGCTTAAATTATCTAGAAGCACCGGAATGAATAAGTCGAAATACAACCAGGGAGGCAGTACGAACGTTCACAATAATACCCCCCTCCAGTGAGTCAGAGTAGGAGACCGGACAATTACCCGTATAAGCAATTCAGAATATGAACATGAAGCAAAGATGACAATTCTTACTAAACAAGTAATTCATAGAAAAAAGTGGATAAACTATATATATACGAAAGTAGGTTGAAAAGTATTGCACACATGCTTGTAGAGCGTGAACAAAAACAAAAAGCAAGATCGGGCAAAAAGTAGATTAAATAACAAATCCTAAGTTTCAAAATCATATATTTATTTTTCAACATAGTCACTGTTAATGCTAACGCACTTCTCACAATGTGTAACAAGTTTTTTCCTTCCGTCACTGAAATATTCTTCCGGCTTTTCTCGAATCCAGGACTTGACAGCAGCCTTCACCTCATCGTCCGAGGTGCAATGATTACCCTTGAGATCTATCTGAAGTAGAAGAAAAAAATAAAAATCGCAAGGCGCAAGATCGGGGGCATAAGCAGGTTGTGGAATCGGTTCAAACTTCAGGTTTCGCAGAGCCTCTCCAGTTGCGCGCGAGGTGTGTGGACGACCGTTGTCATGTTGCAAGATTATTGGCGCCAGGCTGCCTCTAACATAACAAACTCGACGTCGGAGGTGTTTTAGAGTCTGTATGTACTGGGAAGAATTTACTGTTGCCCCCTCGTTCCAGAAAATCAGTCACATAAACTCTGTGAGCATCCCAAACCCCAGTCAAACGAAGTTTTTTTGCGGATGGTTGTGTTTTCAATTATTTCACCTGAGGAGAAGACGGATGTCGATTTACAGTAGACCTATCAACAGCATCGTCACCATAAACAGCCTTAAACGACGATGCATCTCAGTAGGAGTCACTTTTTCAGCAGTTAAAAATTCGATAACAGCACGCTGTTTAACTAGCGTTGACATAGCACCAGAACACGTCTCCATACTTCCGCTTCTCGAAATACACTGGATGAATGCAACGACCTCAAACCTGCGCATGCGTATTGAGGGGGAATGTTACTTCCACATGCCGCCTGGCGCGCTTCTGAAGATCATTTCGTTCGTGCTCTACAAGCATGTGTGCATTATTTTTTTTCAGCCTACCCTCGTGTATATATATATATATGTATATAACAAGTCAAAAATTGCAAGAACGTGAATACGTGAATAAAGTGAAAAAGACCAACAGGGCATATATAAAAGGCCTAGAGGGATGGCGACCCCTAGTTCCCGGTTACAAGTCGACTTTTTACACCTTAGGGAACACTCCCGGAGTGTATTATTATGTTCATATTTTTTAATGATATCCCGTAGCAAATTATAAAACTCTATTCATAAAATCCATGTCATTTGAATGTTTTAAAATGCAATTATGTCATGCCACTTAAGTTTTTACCGAAGACCTTCAGATGGGTGAATGTAGAAACTTTAAAAATATTGTTGTTTTTTCCAAGGCAATTCCTTCTTTTTACTTTCACTGCAATACATGGTAATGTATAGGGAAAGTATTGGAATCATGTCGAAAATCGCAACTCGAGTTTTCGACGGATCTACACGTTTCGAGACCTCTAGAATACGAAAAAACTATTTTTAGCGTGACGTCTGTGTGTGTGTCTGTGTGTCTGTCTGTGCAATGTATGTATCCACTTTAACTCAAAAACTTACCGAATATTAATTGGACCGAATTTCATAAAATTTGGTAGGTAAGTGATTTAGGTATGACCCTGGTGCTGATTAGTTTTTGGTACGATTCGCAAAAACAGAACCCGCCTCTATTTGCGAAATGGCCCGTAAAAATGTCATGTATCCACTCTAGCTAAAATACTAATTGACCAAATTTCACAAAATTTGGTAGATAAGTTACTTGTGCAATACTCTGGTGCTGATTAGTCTTTGGTATTAATCGAAAAAGAACAGACTGCCTTTTTTTACGAAATGGCCCGCAAAAATGCCATGTATCCACTCTAGCTAAAATACTAATTGTCCAAATTTCACAAAATTTGGTAGATAAGTTACTTGTGGGATACCCTGGTGATGATTAGATTTTGGTATTATTTGGTAACGAACAACCTGCCTTTTTTTACGAAATGGCCCTCAAAAATCGCCAAAATCTAAAAAAAAAAGCTACGTATGTTCAAATATCTCAATTAAATGCTTGTTTTATATGTAATTTTTGAAGAGGAAAAACATAAGAACAACTCTATTACTCTACGACTAACCGTTCTCGAGATATTTGAAATTTTTCTCATTTAGTTATGCCGCCTGTGGAAAAATGTCCAATTATCAAATAAAAGCAGAAATCGAATTAAAAATGCAAATTTAGTGTTATTTTGGGCAATTAAATTCAATTTAATGTGTTCCTAAAGAAATAAAGAAAACATGAATTTAAGTCTGCAGGGAAAGTCATGTGCTGCCCACATCAGATTTTTGTATTTCACTTGAACGATTAATATGAATTTTATCAATCTCTCGTACATTTCGGAAATCATTAAAAGTGTGGGTCCAATGAAGCAATATTTATTTAAGATAATACGCTATGATGTGTTACAAACTGAACGAAGGATTCAGACGAATAGGCATCAGGTTTCACATTTCACTAAAATGATATTTACGTTCCATAAATTCTCCCATTTGCAATCACACCAATAAGTTGGAGAATTACAATGTCTATATGGGCGTAATTCACTCTTCCGGGGAATCTGCACCCGAAAGAGCTATATCAAAAAGGGGGATTCAATTAGGATTGGCCTAAAGCCACCATGCAGTGCAAGATCAATCAAGATAGAAGGTCCCCAATGTAGACGTCATTCCCCGAAGCAAGGTAAAATAAATTAAGATTACCTAATGAAAGAGAGGACAAGCACATTTGAAGAGATTTTCAATATATGAGAACGAGAAGCAGAAAAAATGATGTTCGTTATGACAAAATATAAAAAGTTTGAATGGGGAAAATTTGAAAGCAGTGCCTCGTGTGAACCAACTTCCGATAATTCGGAGTCAAACAAATTCAATCTTTTGTTTCAAATGTTCTGAGTCAAAGTCAGTGATCTCTAGTGCAGTTAAAATACACACAAGATAGTACCAGTCATATATTGCAACAACTGGGTCGAGCATTGAATTTTTTGATATTTCGACAAATAATTGCTTGATCTCTCTCATAAAAGATTAAATAAGATGTTTTAGTATAAAGTATTATTTGTAAATATAGGTTATAATCTTTGAATGCTACCTAAATGAATATTATAATTTAATAGCTAAATATTGCATTCAATGACCAATAATTTACGTTTCAGATTAGGCAAGTTGACTTTCACTATAAAGACAAATTTGAAGAGTTTTTCTAGTAAAACGCCACAATGTACATAATTATCACTATATGTGCGAGGAAGGTTTATTTAAGAATGTTAAATAAGTTTTTCACAACCTTTAGTACCCTAGACCATTCAACAAATTATTCATCACGACACTTAAATTTCTTCAATGAACAAAAAAGTTCAAGCATACAACTTTGATAGAAGGTCTTTATTACACTTCTTATAAGACGTACAAAATAGAGTGTACGTCTTATAAGAAGTGTAATAAAGGCCTTCTATCAAAGTTGTGTGCTTGATCTTTTTTGTTTGAAATCAGACGTGATACCAGATTATTTATTCTTCGACGAAGTTTCATTTCAGACATCTTTTTTTGTTTTTCAATAAATATCTTCCGACTAAATAACCCTCTATATAAGTTCATAGAGATCAGATGTGTCATGTATTGAACGCAGGCGTTACAGAGCTATTGCTAATGCCTAATATCCGTAACACCGTGGCAAAAACGACCCGCTATGTACTGTACTATTAAAGAACTGAAAAATGAAATACATTTTTAAAATTGAAAGTACAGAACTGTACTGTTTAAATATTTTGTTTCCATTCCATTTTGTAAATTGTAATCCAAATAGACAGTTAATGTAGGCTTACAAGTGCTCCGTCATATTCCAGTTACTCTATGTAGTGTACTACCGTTATTTTAATTTTATCGTACCTGTAATAATAAAAAATCGTCTTATTCAATTGAATAATTTCCAGTTATACTCTTGACTTGTATCTATTACTGACCACTGTACTATGCTACTTTGTTATCTATCACCGGTACATTGAGGTGAGGGGTGAATTTTTATTACCTCCTTCTCTCTCTTTATATATATATATATATATATATATATATATATATATATATATATATATATATATATATATATATATATATATATATATATATATATATTATTATTATCGTGGACTTAGAAGTGAAACAGCCAAGTTCTATTGAAACTGATTTATTACATGGCACCATCTGAAAAATTTTCATACAACAGCCAGACTTAACATCGACCTCCATCTTGTACGGAGTCTCAGGATAGTCTGCTTTCACATGCAAGTTACACATACAAGTTACTCGTATTATGGGGAGAGGAATATGACGACATTAGTAAATATGACATCCTTACGGTTTCAATACTACAGAAATGTGATGGAGATGCAGTTGCAGCGGAAAATTTTTCTTAGAAACATCTTTTAGTTCTGTAGTTATGATTATAGACTATGCAAGGCCGATAGAGAAGAGGGATTTGAATGAGAAAATTTTACTTTGTGGTTGGGATTAGTGATCAATTATGGGGTTGTAGATGAAAAGACGGAGCAAGTGTATTCTGGTAATATTAATGGCATGAGAAAGAGTTTAATGTGGCATAATTAGCGTGCGACATGTGATAGGAATTTGGAATAAAAATTATGAAAGTAAAGGGTACGTTACTAGGGTAGTTTAGTAACTTACCCTTATTAATATAATAAATTATACAACGATGTGTGTATTATTTTCGCACTCTGGTTATATTCTAAACTCTAGTTCTTGAACTAAATCTAGCTCTTAAACTGTTCGTCCAATTTTTAGGAAATTTGGACAGCCAATTAAGTAATACTTGATACTTCAATTTATTAGGTTTTGGTACAAATCTACAAAACGGACAATGATTGTCGAAATTGCCCACAAACCGTAAAAAACTAAACATTAAACGCTCGTTTAATGTGTATATTTTTATAAGAGAGAAGTAATCCAGTTCCATTACACTTAGAGGCGTCGTTCCCGATGTGTTTGAGATAATTTAAATTTTAAAGTTTTTATCTTTATGACGTCGTTTCAAAATGCAATCAGTCGGCAATTTTTAAAGAAGCCAAGTTTGATATAAAAATGGAAAATATTGTAAAACTGAAAAATAGATGCAATTTCAAATATTTATGCATTACATGTTATTTTAAAATGCTTCATATTATTTCAGAAAGCCAGAAAATAAAACACAATTATTTTAGAGATGAACATTTTGTTATTATTTTGTTGAATTGAATTAAATAAATTAAATATAGCAGAAATACTTCGTTTTATTGCAACCGGAAATCATTTTGAGGATTATTCATGTTTTTTTTTTCTTTTTAATTTTCAAATCACACCAATGCTCGTCCTTAATGGATGAAGGTTTTTATAAATTATGCATGGAATGCATTTGATTTGATTTTTCCATTGCAATGATGGATAATTTTATTTAATGCGTTTTATAATTTATGCATATATCTGTAAATTCAGTAACATCGTTTATGCATGATGGTTTCGAAATTTGAATAACAGAAAAGCCTTCATCAAAATTATTGTGCAAGAAGCTACTTTGAAATGATTTTCTTTTTTTTTACAATAAATAAAATATGTGAAAAGGAAGTAATGTGTGCGAAGCATTTTATTTTCGGATTCTGATGAATCTACATATTTTGAGAATCCTCTAACATGAATCAATAATTTTTAGTGATACTATATTATCTGTGGTGCTCGCTTATATCTTCTGGTCAACAATAGAACTGGAATCAATAGATTTAACTCGGGATAACGCGCTTCAGGCACTGTGTTCCCTGGTTGTGGCAATTACAGCTTCTATGTAACTTGTAGCAATCCTGTCCTTCTGGGTTTTTTTTTGTATAACTGAGTTTATAGTCGTCCTTTTTAGGCTTTTTAAAACCTTGACTGTAACGCTCACCCAAAGGGTGTAGTCCAGTTACAACAGCCACCAGGGAAAAATACATAAATGAAAATATACATAGACATACACAGACATACAACGACAATGTAATAAACATAAAGTTTCACAGGTACATCAAGATAAAATTTGGGAAGAGGGAAGAAAGTAAATATAGTGCTATGAATGAACAGGTACCTTCAATTATTGTCGTCCTTTGCCATTAGAAGCATCAATGGCATTTTTCTATTATTCCGTACTGAGTAATTGAAAAGCTTTAAAAACTTGGGGAAAACATGTAAACACGGCATTTTTAACGTCTCATTATAATGAAATTACTTGTTTCGTTATACACAGTAGAATTAAATGCGTTTCTGTGTTTTTGTCGGATTTTCAATACTGCACTTCATGGTAGGGTTGTTTGTAGTGTTTTGGTGCAAAATGTGCTGCATTTTTATGTATTTTTTAACACTTTTTTACGCATTCTTGCAATTACCAAAACATTTTAAATACCATCTCTTTATAGATATTATATATGTTTATACACTAAAATGATTCTAATGTATTATTTTAATATTTTACTAACTAACGCCTTTCGTTTAAAGCGATACACTTTCTGAAATGCCATGTGTATCCAGCAAGATCATCTTATGCACATCACTTTGTCAGTTAGGTTTATAAACGTCCTTCCAGGTTAATAAGTATGTATTTATTGCTCAGCACTTTTACGATGTCTTTACAGGTAATACATAGCGATAGATTTCAGGAGTGTTTAAATCTGAATACTTTCCTTGAAAAATGAATTACTTTGACACACAAAGTACCGCTTTTGGTGCTATCCCACGCTTCGATTTTCCACTGCAGACGACATAAACAGACTGAAATACAGACCGACAGAAACTCAGACAAACAAAAACTCAAACAAACGTCTTCTTTTATTATGTAAGATGAATTCTGGATAAGATGGTAGTTAAAATGCTATTTTGTGCTAAAGGTGTGCGAAAGCCATACGTAACAAAATCAATGTAACGAACGTTAGAGATATTTTGTGTTATGAGATTAGATTGTTTTTTATATATGTTGATATGTAGATTAGTAAGCATGGAGCTAAGCATCTCCATGCTGAGCCTTGTGGTACTCCAACTATTTGTAGGTACACATAACCTACATGCACTATACGTCTAAAAAAAGAACAAACATAATAAATTCTTAAATGAAGAGGGATTATAATTTGTAGTATGTTTATTAACACTTTTCAACATTGTTGCAAAGTGTTTATGACTTTGTTCATTTTGCCTGTCTATCTGTCTGTCTGCCGTTGTTGAGACTGTCTATGGGGCATATGGGAATGTAAAATAATAATATACCCTAATAAGCTTTGGATTTAACTAGAGTTGAAAAATTGAAATCCATTAAACCCCATGGGACCTAGTGTTTCAAACATTTTTAAGCGAAGATAAAATTTACAAATTAATCCAAAAATTTTAGAAAATAATCAAATTATTCCATAAAATATATAATAAAAATTTCAGCAAAATAAGTTAAGAAGTTTTTTAAATAAAAATTGAATTAATAATTGCATCCATATTATATGAAGAGATCACATGACATGCAAAATAAAATATGGCATCTATTTTTTTTTCTCTTAGTGAAAATAGCGATCTTTAAGGAACGCTTATATGTATATTTAGTGTTGCATCCGTCCTAAAACCGGTTTATTTTTGCATATTATCTGTGCATCTAAATTCTGTGCCTACGTAATTGCATTATTTTTTATTTTAAATGATCACTAAACTTTGATTATTTAGGCAACGAAGCCTAATTTTAACGTATGCAAAATGTAAACAAATCAATCGATTGTAAGATGAGTTGTATAAGATTAACTGAATTTTTTTCACGCAAAATGATTTAGCTCTAGAATCTGTAATAGAAGTGATATGAATGAAACATTCATTAATTTTACATGGAGATGCAGATGATTCTATAGCATTGCCCAAATGAAATAAAGAATTGTACTACTGTGATAATTTCTAAAATATCCCCTCTGAATGTATCGCATTTTAGAGGTGTTTAAATAAAATTGAATTTCAGTTGGGGAGTGTTTCATAATCAATGCTTTATGCATGATTAATCTTTTTTGTTTTATTTCATGTTACTATTATAAAATATATCTTAAAATTCGCGTGGCTGTAAAGCGCTTATGGAGTTTAAGAATTTCACTACTTGTATCATGGTTATTTTTGAGAATGTAATGCCCAGTTTTGGATATTAATATCCTTTAAAGTATGTCAAACGTTTTTCATTTGCCTTTGCAGCATATGCGTAAAATGCTCCTTAGTATGTTGTGTCTCTACAAGCAGAAAACATTTTTCCAAGCAACCAGTTATTATGTGAAAGCAGAGTTGCCTTGTCTTGGAGACATTTTTCGTGACAATTTTTTCCATATTCGGCGAAATATCGCCAACTTAGTGATTTGGGGCGGATTTCAAAAGAGACTGGAACTTACTCATTTTCGCTAGAACTTTCCATTTTTTTTTACGACTCCTTTCTTTAGAGTTCTATGAAGAGTATATAAGGAAATCATCGTTCAGTTGGACAGAGTTGACTTAATAAAAGTGAAGTGACAAGCGAAATTGAATTGTAAGATACCTCAGTGTTTTGAGAACAGATTCGACTGTTTTGTGAGTTAGTTTAGTATGGCTGTTTTATTGTACAAGGCAGTCATTTTGAGATCGTGTAATAAAGTTATAGTGTTATTAGCGGTATGGTGTTCCTGTTTACGTTTATTGGTGCTTTATATAAACATAATTTATCTAGAAATTTTAACCCATGTTTGAATCCTGAGAGTATAAACACAATTTAAGAGGATACTTTGTAACAGCATTAACATTTTAAATCATGTATTTTGACTTGTTGCTGTTTGAATGTGTTATTATTGATATAAACAAGATAGTTTTAATATAGAAATACTTGCAAACTGTAAATCTATATAATGCTCATGAAAATTTTTCTTGCTAACATTGTAGCTATTCGCTATTGCATGATGACGAGTAACATAAAAGCGCCTAATCATTAATGCTATCTACAATGAGAGCAAGATTTCAATTTTGGGAGAGAATTCTATAAATATTTTATATATTTAATTTTCACTAAAAAGGGAGAGTTATTTTTATCATCAATTTCGATATTCTTTTTCATTACATCCAAAATATAAGTTTTTATTGCCTTCATAACTGTAATGCACAACACCTGAATCTCTTTAATATTTAGGATGTATTTCAATTATAATACCACGTTCCATAAATATTTTATTAATTCCACAATGTGTGTTACATTAATCATTTAAATATTCTATTACACATTATTTTGCATCATTTACGGAATTCCTTTCAGTTTTCCATTTTCATGTTTTTTGAATATATTTTATTGATTTCACAATCTTCCACACACATTCAATATCTTAATTTACATAATTTTGAATAAAATGCATTTTTAATGAACGTTCAGATATCCTTTATCAGATATCGAAATATTTTGAAAGATATCAAAAGAAACAGATCTCATTGGACAACAAACTAATGCATACAAACTCTTCTTTCTCAAATTTGGTTGAAATTGCTTTCATTTTTAACACTTTACAACAAAGTTGAAAAGTGTTTATGACATTGTTCATTCCGTCTGTCTGTCTGTCTGTCCGTTAGCACGATAACTGCCGTAAAAATGACTTAATCAAAATGAAATTTTAGTATGCTGTTCAGAGTGTCTGTAGGACCTATGGGAATATAAATGAATAATATCACCCAATTAGTTTTGGATTGAACTCGGGTTGAAAAAATGAAATACATTGAGCCCTATGGGACCTAATTTTTCAAATATTTTTTAAGCGGATTTAAAATTCACAAATTGCTTCGAAAATTTTAGGTAATATTCAAATTGTTCTATAAAATATATAAAAAAAATTCAGCGAAATATATTCAGTAGTTTTTCAAAATGATATATGGCATCCATCTTGTTTCAAAATCGTGATTTTTTAAAGTTCTTTTTAATTCATATTGAGTGTTGTATCCGTCCTAAAACTACTTTATTTTTGCTTACATTCTATGCATCTACATACTAAAACAACACAATGACAATATATTTCAGTTTAAATTATCTTTCAAATTTGATTATTTCTACAACCAAGCCTATTTTTCACCTATGTAAAATGTAAACAGCAAAATATGTAGAATGACTTGTATTAGAATTACTGTATTTCTTTAACACAAAATAATTCAGTCCATGGAGTCTGCATGGCTGATATGAATGAAATATTAATTGATTTTATAAACAGAAGGACGATTTTTTTCGATGAAGTTTTAAGCCTAAAGTTTATGAATTGTTGCTCCATGGTCTTAATTTTTAAATAAAATAAATTATTATAGTATTGTGATGAATGAAATGAATGAAATCCTGCTTTTATAGAGAGATCCAGGCGTGTTATTTTTTCTATGACGTCATTTGAATTTATTTCAGTTGTTTTCGATGAAGTTTTCAAATATAATAAATTATCGTAGTATTATGATAGTTTTAAAAATATTACCGTGGAATGTATTGCATTTTAGAGATGTTTAAACCAGGCAATTTATATTTCAATGCCGTCATTTGAATGAAGTTCATTTTTTTCAATGAAGGTTTAAGTTTTCAAATATAATAAATCAATGTAGTATTGAGATACGTTTTAAAATATTACCGAGGAATGTATTGCATTTTCGACTTTTTTAAATAAAATTGCATTGAAGTTGGAAAGTGTTTCATAATCAATGCTTTAAGCATGATTGATCTTTCTTGTTTATTTATTCTTGTATACTTTTTCACTATTTCTTTAAAACCGGATAATGGTTGAAAAATTGTATTTTTTTCTTTCCAAGCTACCAAATGAAAAAGTATTTTTTTTTCTTTTCAAGAAACTGCCTATTTGCACGTACGTCACAATATAATATCAAGGTTGCGTACGTACATCGCCTTATTGTATGGAATAAAAGCCGACACGGTAATGAATTCAGCTATGATATCCTTATCAGAGGCGCTAAAAAAATGGATGAACGCCTTTCTTAAGAACGGTATATTGTATATATATACCGCATATTGTAGCATTGTACCGTGCAATAATTGATAACTATTGTTTTCTTCGTAAAAATACGCAATTGAACCAACAGAAACTTCAAACAGCAAGAAAAGTATACTCTTCATTTGTGATGGCAAAACGATTTTGCCGTCTAACGGTGCTAACAGAATATAGATATACCAGTTTTGACGTCATGTACAAATAGTCAATAGACAATATATGTAAAAGTATGTCTTGGGGGTTGTCAAAAAGCTGACTTTTATGTATCAAAATGCATACCTTGAAATGATATGTATCAAAATGCATATCTTGAGCATCACTGTTTACGAATTAACCATTTTTCAATATCGTGTATGTAGTTAATCTTTCTAATAAATAGAGCAAATTCAATATAATTTGGTACTAATATTTCTATTGATAAACTAAATGCATATTATTATATAGTAATGGATGAAGTTGTACTTATGTAAAAACCCGAATTTTCGAACATTTTTCTTAAAATATTAAAGTACATAAAATAGGTAATTAAGCTAAAAAGTATTAGTCATTTTATGCAATCGTATTTTTAGACATCTTTTACAAAATGTTAATTTGTGCCCTTATAGAGTTTGGGGTGGCTCAGACCTAGGAAAGCTCTTTCAGTTTTCAAAAATATATTTTTGCAAATCGCAAAAAAGTAAATAATATGCTAAAAAATGCAATACAAGTAAACGTTTTGTTGGGAAATAATTTTCCTTCAACTAACTGTTACTTAACCTTAAGGTGAAGTTGTAACTGTTGACCGTAACTGGAGAAAGTGCGAGTATATATGAGTGGGAAATGGATGGTTACGGGCGACTGAGATTGACCGGGGCCGGCGGGATTAGTTCTGCTTCTTATCGGGCCTATGCCTGCGGCACTGCTGTAGCTCGTGACGTCATAAAGTACATCCCACAATTTGCAACTTACAGCATGTGTTTGAAAGTATGATCGTGTAAATATTGACGAAGATACAGATGTATCCTAATAAGGTAAGCTATATCGTTAATATTTTTATTATCTAGGTAATAATAATAATGCATGGTGTTGTTAATTTCTAATATTTAAGGGAAAATGTAATCAATTTGTCCACATTTTTCAAGATACTTAAAGTGATGCACATGCAGTATAGGTCTAACGAACGTATCACCGAAAGGGGTTTTCTTTTAAGTGTATTTTTAAAATCTAGAACATGATTAGAAGTGATCTAGAACTAGATACATGGATATCAAGATTTTAGGTAGCGTAATTTATTCAAATCCAACGTCAAATTCGTCCGTTGAACGAGTATTTTTGCTACGTAAGAAGCTGATGGAAATCGGGTATAAATAAACATACCTTAATGGAATAAGTAGAATGCAAGTACATGTTTTTTTATTTATGCATTAGCATAATGAAATTTTTCTTAGTAAGGTTTGTTGTTGTCAATATACACAATTGTTCGATTTATATATGTAAAGTGTAGAGTTAGACATTTTTGCGGATTGTTGTTGCACCCCCTAAAATTTTTGGTACCCCCCCCCCCAAAAAAAAAAATAAAAATAAAAAAATCATGGATTATACACCTCAAATTTTTTGGTGTAAGTAATTAAAAAAGTAAATGTGCAGAAAATTTCATGTAAATAAAATTTTTACGTTATCTTGTTCTTTTTGTGTACGTGTTTTGATTTTTTATTAGTGAGTCAAAAAGGAATCATTGATCTGCAATCTCTAAATGGTCTATGGGCAATTGTCATATTGTCGTAGCAAAAGGCAAGATTAAAATTGAGAATGTTTTTGCTACAGTACTATCAATTAATGAATAATGTAACTTTATTCTTTCAATCATCTGACCTCCAAAGAGACTGGAAACCAATGGTTTTATTTATTTCATGCACATGTGTATTAAATATAAAAATGTGAAATACACAAATCGTTGTTTTTTTTTCTTTTTTTTTTCACATGCATTTTTTGTAATTAGAAAAAAAAAATCTGAATTTCATAATTTTTTTTGGAAAAACTGACATTCATATTGGCTCCGAAAACTTTTCGTGGATTATTTAGCTTATTATTGTTTCATTAAAATGCAGATGACAACACTCAGCAACCTTAAAGTGTTAAAAGTAGAATTTTCAAAACTTCACATCACAGGTGAAAATCGTCTGTCAATAAGTAACGTCTAAAATAATTTTCGTTGAAAAAAAAAAAAAACAGGTAAGATTTAAGCTATTAAAATAAGTTTTGTAAAATAGTTTGTCATTGTAATACCGTATTATATTTGATATTTAACCGATTTATTCAAATTTATTAAATTATTTCTGTTGTAAAAAAGCGTATCACCCGAAAGCGATTTTTTAGTTTTTTTTTAAATTATTACTATTTGAGACTACTGTCTTTTCCTGTCATTCACGCTAATCTCTACATTTCATTTTACCAAAACAGGGATTTCAATTTAATCTGAAAGTGCACAATAACAAAAAATAAATATTTTTATATCACAACCCTGCTGTCAATTATAAATATAACTTCCGAAATAGTCGTTCATAATGGCCGCGATCACTTATTGACGCTTAAAATATAAATCTAATGTCTGTATTATTATGTATGTATATTATTATTAAGTATGTATGCATATTATTATTATGTATGCATATTATTATTAAGTATGCATATTATTATTAAGTATATATATATTATTAAGTATGTATTATTATTAAGTATATATATATATATATTATTAAGTATGTATGTATATTACTATTAAATAAGTATTAATATTATATTAATTAATAGTATTAAACAATTATTAATAGTATATTAATTATTAAATATTATTATTAAGTATGTATGTATATTAGGATATATGTTATGTAAATCTGACAGTTAAAACTTTTGAAAGACCTTATTACAAAAATGTTTTAGGAGAACTATGTAATTAGAAATTTAATTAACTCTGCCCAAAAGCATTATTATATATATATATATATAAGAGGTCATAATGTGTTTCTGTGCATTAGGTTATTTAAGAACAAAAGCCAGATTTCTCAAGTAAATGAATTTTATAAAAAAATAAAATTCAAAAGGTTAAAATCTGGCATTGAATCTTTTAGAAGAAAAGAAGAAAAAAAACTCGTAACTACGGAATTATTCAGTATTTTTTTACTTTACAATCTTATTTATATTCCTTCTTTATATATATATAATTTGTTTTCGTTATTTTTATTCAATTAAATCATTTTTACTTCAACCAACTTCTATTACTCAAAAATATCGACTCCATAATCGACGCTGATTAAGAACTGGAGCAAAGTGTAAACGCCGTGGATGGGATGTAAGTTGTGACGTCACGAATCCTGCATCTAGGCCCGATAACAAGAAGAAATCCCGTCGGCCCCGGATTGACTGAGACACAGGCAGAGAGTAAAGCATTATGGTAGTGGATATATGTTATGTATTGCCGCAGGATGTGAATTCTAATTTATTATGTAACCTAAGATAGGTATTTAAGTTTGTTAATAAATTGTTACGTTATCGAAGATGTCTCTTCATATCACTTAAGAAACGCTACAAAGGGTTATGGGACCAGTCTCTACACTCAAAAGTGCGTAGTAAGCCTTACTGTGCAAAAAATGACGGAGCAAGCAATTTCAAGATTTGACGGCAAACACTTCAATAGTTGGAAGTATCGTACTAAAAGTACACTTGAGGGAAAAGGATTGGGCTTGTATCTAGCTGATAATCCGCCAGAAAAGGAAGCAAAACTAACTGAGTGCAAGAAATACGATTCTCAAGCAAGATGAATTATTACATGCGCGTTAAGTGATATGCAAGTTTGCATGATTCTTACTTGTAATACTGCCAAGGAAATTTGGACTTCCCTAAGCAACAGGTATGAAGGTGATCTGAAAAGAAGAAGAATAGAAGCGAGAACAAATGTGTCACGATTGCAGATGGAAAGGAACGAAAACTGGAATGAATATCTGTTGAGAGTCGAGAAATTGCTGGAAAGTGCACGTATATTGGGTGCAAATATAGATGATGAAGAATTTATAAGCACTTTGATCACGGGACTCCCGCCAAAGTATGATTTAATCGCAATACAATTTGACAACTTTCAGGAAGCTACCATTTCTGATGTTCGTCGAATTTTCAAGTTGCAAGAGAAAAAATCTAACGAAGCTGGAAAAGCAATATCGTCTGTTTTCAAAGTACAGAATAGCAGAAGATATAGAAGTCCGAAATCATACCATGATCCAAAGCGATTTGAACAAATTTATAGCAGAAAAATTGTATGCTATATCTGTAATAAAACAGGTCATAAAGCCGTGAATTCTTGGCATAATCCAGCTAATCAACGAAAATCAAGTTTCTTGAAGGATTGTTCTAAACAAGCAAACCGGCGAGAATATTCAAAATCAAGAATTATGTGTGACAGAAATGGATCAAAAAGAACTTTAAAAACTACAGAAGGTGTATTGCAAGCCAGATGGATCTTGGACAGTGGAGCGACTAGTCATATGACTGAAAATCTTGACTGCTTAAATGAAGTACAGGAAGATAAAAGAAATATTTTGTTAGCTGACGATAGCAGGATATCTTCTCAAGCAATGGGATCCGTGACATTACGAGAAGTAATTGGAAAATTTAATTCAGATATAGTGCTAAAGGATGTACTTTATGTACCTAAACTAAAAAGTAATCTGATATCTGTTCGAAAATTGACAGATGAAAATATGAATGTTTTATTCGATGAATCTGGAGGGCATATTTTATATAAGAAAGGCAATACAATATTAAGTACAAAACGATCGGAATTTTACGTTGCTGATTTGAAAGCGGTCAAGGATAAGAATTTTATTTACAAAGCGGTTAAAAGTACTTCTTGGGAAATGTGGCATAAAAGATTAGGGCATATTAATGAAAAATATATGAAACTTATGTTAAAAAATTCAATGTTATATAACTTCGAGCAAGACTCAAAATCCAGTGATTGTATTACTTGCATTCAAGCGAAATACGCTAGAAAGCCATTTAAGGAAGTAATCGGTGAGCAATAAAAAATGCCGTTGGAACTTCTTCATATGGACTTAATTGGTCCAATACAAGAAGCTTCTTTAGGAGGAGCTAAATATGTTTTAACAGTAGTGGATGATTTTTCAAGGAAAATATTTGCAAAATTTCTAAAGTCAAAAGCGGATGTTTTCGAAACATTCAAGTATTTGATATTTAAACTTGAAAACAGTACTAGAAAAAATGTTCAGAAAATCAGGAGTGATAATGGAACGGAATTTTTAAATGCAGAAATGGAACAGCTTTGTAAAATAAAGGTATTGATCATCAGAAAACAACATATTTCTCACGAAGCCAAAATGGTCGAAGTGAAAGAGCAGACAGAACTTTAATGGAAGGTACGCGAGCTTTATTAATAGAAACTAATTTACCTATCAAATTTTGGGCAGAGGCCATGAATACATTTACTCCATGAATACATGAATACATTTACTCCATGAATACATGAATACATTTACAAACAGAACTCCTTCAAAATCACGAAATAAGAACACACCAGAGGAATTTTTACTGGAAGGAAACAAAGTGTTCCATACTTTCGAGTATTTGGATGTCAGGGTCATTATTGGAAACCAAAGCACAAAAGAAGAAAGTTTGATAAAACTACAGATGTAGGAATATTCGTGGAATATTCTGAATCAAGAAAAGCATATAGAATTTGGAATCCTAAAAATCAAGACATAGTAGAATCTCGAGATGTTAGATTCCATGAAGAAACTAAGTGAAATAAACTGTTGGAAAAAAATCGTGTATATTCAGATTCCCCGGCAAAAATCTTAGATTTTAGTAAAAATCTGTTTGAAGAAGACAATTTTGATGCAGATGACGAAGAATCGACTAGCGTTGAAACCAGGAAATGATCAAGATCCTGATGATGGTTGTACAACTCGCAGTTTAAGACCTCGAACTAAAATTATAAATTACAACGAATCATTTGAAAGTGATGATGAAGCGGCAGATCCAGATTATTATCCAGATCAAACCATACTAAAGGCGAAAGATCGACGAAATATACCGTCAAGTTATGAGGAAGCTGTATGTTTTGATCAAAAGGAAAATTGGATAGAAGCAATGGATAAAGAAATGGAATCGCTAAAATTTCATAATATTTGGACTTATGAAAAGATTCCAGAAGGAAACAAACCAATAAACGGCAAATGGGTATACAACATTAAAAACACCCCAGAAGCATCTAACATGATATACAAATCGCGATTAGTAGCAATCGGCTGTTCTCAGAGGTTTGGAGTAGATTATACTGAAACTTTTTCACCAGTTATTAAAACTGATAGTTTAAGAACACTTTTAGCATTTGCATTAATGAAGAATTGGAAAATTAATTTTTATGATGTTGAAACTGCTTATTTGTATGGAAAGTTAACTAAGACTATTTACATGGAAGAACCCAAAGGATATGAACATAGAAAGAATAAAAATATGACGTGTAAATTAAACCAAGCTATTTACGGGTTAAAACAGTCTGGTAAAGTGTGGTATGAAACTTTATCTGATTACTTACTGAAATGTGGACTCAAAGTATTTAAATCTGACAAGTGTGTTTTCAACTACGAGAAGGGAAATTCTCGATTAATCATTGGAATTTACGTAGATGATCTGATAATTATAAATTCTGATGGTGAAATTTTAGATTATGTAATTAGAAAATTGAAAGCAAATTTCAAACTAAAGGAAAACATTAATATGAAAATTTTCCTAGGATTAGAAATTTCAGTAGAAGAAAATCAAATGATCATCAAACAAGAAGCTTATGTAGATGAAATGTTAAAGAGATTTAAAATGCAAGATTGTAACAGCATTGCAACACCAATGGACATAAATGTGGATTTTGACAATTACGAAACTTCACAAAAATGTGATCCCCACAAATATCAAGAAATTATTGGTTCACTATTGTACCTCGGAATGATATCGAGACCGGACATCGCGTATGCTTTAGCAACCTTGTCAAAGTACAATAAGGATCCAAGAGTTCAACACATGACTGCTGTTAAGAGATTCTTAGATATGTGAAAGGAACTCTCTAAAGACCAAGGATTGGTATACGTTAAAGGCGATTTTAATCTTTCAGGATATGCAGACGCTAATTGGAGATGTAAGAAACCAAATCAGAAGTCAACAACGGGTTTTCTTTATAAAATTGGCCCAGATCTAATTAGTTGGACTTCTAAATCGCAGGACACTGTATCTCTATCTACTTGTGATGCCGAAGTATCTGCATTGGTAAGCTGTATGAAAAAAGGGATTTCTTTACAATTATTTTTTGACAGACTTTTACTTAAGACTCAAGTGAATGTAAAACTTTATTGTGATAACAAATCATCGATTTTCATTTGTGAAAGCGGAGTAACTTCAAGCAGATCAGACCACATTATTCGTAAAGTAAGTTTTGTAAATGAGAACTTAAAATCTCAAAATATTGAACTTATTTATGTATTAAGTAATGACAATCTAGCAGATATATTAACTAAAGCTGTAAGTAAAGATAAACTGTTAAGATTTAAACAAACATTGAATGTTATGTAATGTAATGGTTCTACTTGTATATCTATATTTATAAAGTTAACAGAAGTAAAATTACGGGGGGGCCTTGTTGGGAAATAATTTTCCTTCAACTAACTGTGACTTAACCTTAAGGTGAAGTTGTAACTGTTGACCGTAACTGGAGAAAGTGTGATTATATATGAGTGGGAAATGGATGGTTACGGGCGACTGAGATTGACTGAGACACAGGCAGAGAGCAACGCATTATGGTAGTGGATATATGTTATGTATTGCCGCAGGATGTGAATTCTAATTTAGTATGTAATCTAAGATAGGTATTTAAGTTTGTTAATAAATTGTTATGTTATCGAAGATGTCTCTTCATATCACTCAAGAAACGCTACACGTTTCCTATGTTATTTTTATTTACAAGAAAAAAAAAATATCTACAGATGCCCCATTTTCGAGATATTGCACTTTTTTTCTATGCACTGAAGAACAATGACATTTTCTTATAATTATACAGTGGATATTCATCTACCTTATAATTATAAGCTTATGTTATTGAAGTAACAATGACGTATGCTCATAATTATATTGTAGATGAATGGTTTATAGTAATGAACATTCATTTTCCTTATAAGTGAGTGTTTTAAGTACCTATCTGTGCCTGTCAACTTCCATTCATACGGAAATGGGGAAATGATTAAATTCATTCATAAGGAAATAGTAATATTCATAAGGAAATTGCAATACATACTTGTTCAACCCATACATTCGTTGTCATCACCTGGTGTTTCAAATTCTGCAAAAAAAAAGTTTAATTTAGGAGCATCATTAGATAACATGTATGTTAAGATAATAAAAATTCAGATCGCAACGTAAAATTCTGCTAAAAAGTATATATTAAATCAATGGTCTTTTCAAAAATACTTTATTTGTTTACGTCTTCAATATTAGTAAGCCAAAAGGCTCACACAAATGGAGCTTACCCCCTGCTGGTGATTGCTTAAGTAGAGCAACGGCAGCGCCACCTAATGAGAAGAATGAGAATGCATAGAATAACACCAGAAACATTGGACATGAAAACGAGAATAATAAAGCTAAAAAGTTGACACGCGTAAGGGGATAAGCAAGAAAAAATTGAACACGGCCAAACGATAACTAGGATAAAAACAAGTTATTCCCCGGATTATCGGAATTTTCAGTGGTATGAAAGCCTAGAATAAGTCTAAACCACAAACGGAAGAATACTTCAAAAGAAAAATCAGATCGATAACTAGTCGTCCAACAATGATTTGTTTTAGAAGAATTATTAATCACTCGATTATTGATATAAATTTAATGTTCTCGGCTTATATTATTTGTATCCTGCTATTTGTTTAACCGTGTGGCGTATCTTGTTTATTTTCATTGCTTGGATTGCCATTGTTTTTCTATTGACAGACATTTTTGCCGAAGTTCCGACTTAGTTTCATCTATCCAGACAAATGTAATGCTTTTTGCATCCCAGAATTGTATCATAACATTTAAAAATGTTTATGTTATTTTATAAAAGAATTGATTTCTTTGCATTTAATTATTAAAGTACTCACAGCGGTATCAGTAAAATGCCTAATATTTGGAGAATGACTCATAAATACTTATGTGATAATGTATAAGTAATTATTAAACAATGGATGATATGTCAATATAACGATTGCATTTTTATCAATTCTGGCGTTGTAGATCAAAACATGTGATATAATTTCCTATTTTCATTCTACATGAAAAATTATATGGTATAAAATTGGAAATTACATCGAAATATATCTTTATATATTAAGAATGTTGTAACGGTAAAGATAAACCTTTGTAACATTTCAAGAACCATAAAAACAATCTTAATTTACATCTACATTTATAATATTAACTATAATTTAAGTATATCGTGACAATGCTTATACTCTTACTCAGAAAAACTGCAATCCTTGCTATTTTGTATTCATTGTTCAAAATGAAATATCAAACATTTAACAACGTTCTAATGGTTCAATATAATAATATATATCCAAGATCACATTTATTCTATCTAGTTTAGTTATCTTATCCATTATCGCTGAATCCAATGCCTTGAGTATATACAGGGTGATTCAAAAGTTCAGAGCAAAAGTAAAACGCTATAAAAATATCTATGGGTCGGAGAGACATGCGCTTTGCAGATTAATATTCACCCTGGTGAGGGATTTTGTATGGCATGAAAAAATAGTTCAAAATCACGACACTAGGGAGAGCTGCTGCAAAGAAAGCAATGCGAGATATTAATTGTGAAATGAGATATTTTATTTCAGCATGATTTATAGCTGCAAGTCCTCAATGTGTCCACCACCACATTCCAATACTGAGTGCAGTCGCTGTATTATAGCTGGTACAGAATGAAACAGCATATCCACGGAAATGGCTGCTACCTCCTTCCGTAAGGCGTCTTTCATTGCAGGTAAGGACTGCGGATTTCCTCTATATAGACTCGGGATGTTAGTTTACCTCACAACCAGAAATCACAGGGTGTGAAATATGGGGACCTCGCAGGTCATTCATGTGTGCTATGCTTGTTCAGTAGGCGATCGGCGCCAAACGTTGACCGTAGGAACTCCATCACTTGACGTGCCGTATAGGGTGGTATTCAATAATGTCTTTGTCTGATCCAAATTTTGAGATACGTGAGCGATATACATAAGTCACCTCTATGGCTTTCTCTGAAAGAGCGCCCCCTAGTGTCGAGATTTTGAACTATTTTTTTCATGCCATACAAAATCCTCCACTACTGTGAATATTAATCTGCAAACCGCATGTCTCTCCGACCCATAGATATTTTTTATAGTGTTTTACTTTTGCTCCGAATTTTTGAATCACCCTGTATATCCCTCTAGATCATTAATTTGAGTCAATCTTGTCTTCGATTTGTTATGCTTTTTAGTGCTAACGAAGGGGATGGTGTCGGGGGCTAAGAAAACAGGGTGTTAAAAATATTTCAAAAACACCCCAGGTGAATCTTTGCACACCTATAGTATCGGCCAGGGGTAAATATTCAACAGAGGCAAATTGTTAATGTCTCTTCTACGGATCGTATAAAATGGAGTGGTTTGGAAAAGTATTTCCAGGCCATCCAAACGCTTCCCATTAATTTACAGGGCTGAATTTTTTCACATTGATATCGACTAAGGGACAGAACCTAACGGAGGCAAATATTTTATTCCCTCCCCGAGCCGAAGATAAAATAGAGAGGTGGGTAAAAGTATATACAGACGCCACACGATATTTTAGAATACTGACTCATAACATACAGTGTTGTGGCTATTAATTGAGAAATGTCATTTTTATCGTTTTATCACACGTAAGCTTAGGAAGAAGCACTCCAAATTAGCTCAGAGTTCAAATTTCAGTTATTATCAAAGTAGCAGGTGTTCGTATGCACCTGGTAAGTAGCAGGTGTTCAAATTCCTCAGCCAGGTGGCAGGTGTTCCGCAGTGGTAGTTTCTCAGTTGTTGCGGGGCTCATTAGCGTCATGGATATCAGCGCGAACACACGTGCTAAAGTGATTGCGCTTAGAGAACACACTTCTAAGACATTCGAGGAAATAGGTAAAATATGTGGAGTGAGTACAGCAAGTGTCGGGAGGATCTAGAAGCGGTTTCAGGAAACAGGAAATGCTGGAACCAACCGCTCTGGAAGATGCGGCCGAAAAAGATCAACTTCGACTCATGACGACAAAACTTTACATGGAATGAGTATTAAAAATCCTCGATTAACCAGTTTTGACCTGTCTAAGTCCATGGTGGCAGCTGGTGTTGATATTGCACCTTCAACAGTGCGATACAGGCTGTTAGAACGCGGACGGAGAGCACGTCGACCGTACAAGAAGCAGCTTCTGACGCTTCGCATGAAGAAAAAAAGGTTGGAATGGGCACGGAAATACAAAACATGGACTGAGAAGGACTGGGAGAAAGTTCTCTTTTCTGACGAAACACACTTTGTGGTTCAGGGATTTAGATCAATGTTCGTGAGAAGAAGCCAAGGAGAACCTCTCAATCAAGCAGCCGCCCAAGAAGATGTTTTGGGGTTGTTTCAGTAGTATCTTGTTACCGTAGAGGGAATGATGAACAGTGCCAGTAAGTCATATTGACCCGAAAAGTGCTTCCAACCATGGCTAAACTATGGCCGAACGGAGATTGCGTTTTCCAACAAGACAGCGCGCCATGTCACATCTCGAAGCGAATCAAAAATTTCTGCTCAAAAAAAATATTACCGTACTGGATTGGCCCGGGAATTCACCAGACTTGAATCCCATAAAAAATTTGCGGGCTATTTTCAAAAAACGGCTTCACAAATTTGACTGTACGACGATGGACAAGCTAATTTCGACCGTTATTGACATATGGTTCAGAGACGTTGAAATTAAAACTACATGTGCTAGTCTAGTACATTCCATGCCGAAGCGTGTCTGTCGGGGTTAAAAAGTCTCGGGGAGGTCATATCACTTATTAGTTTTAAATGTATCCATAGAAAACTTGAATAAAACTGAATTTTATAAAAAAAACTGCATTTCTCAATTAATTGCCACAATACTGTAGACTCTCAAACGGAACCGAACTTTCAATTCAGGCAAATACTATTTCCCATTCCAGACGTCATACATATTTAAACAAAATATATATCAAATAAAATTTGAACTTTCATTTTAAATAAGAGTTTTTGTTTCCATGTCTTTGGCAGCCTAAAATGCATGTCTATAACAAAAAACAATAATTTGACAACAGATACAAGATTCGATGCTGGCAAGAATTTTTGAAACGGCAATTTGTAAAATTTATTATTGCGGCATTACGTCATAAGAATTTTCAAGATTTATATGGTAGCACAAATGGTCGAGGAAAAGAAATGAAAGAATGTTGCAAAGTTTTACCAAATAAAACATACAATAAAACAATCGCGAAATGTGTCATAGATAAATTGACTTATTTCCTTTCTTGGGGCAGGCGAGAAATTCTTTCGATGGAAACTTCCAAAATAATGCCTCGTATTTTTCTTTCGAATTTTTTTTTTGACAGCAGACGAATTCATTACTTAAATTTACAGTTCAGAATTTCAGATTCTGTTGTAAATTTTCAGAACTTGGAAGAAGTATAAAATAACAAAGCTTCGAACTTAGAAATAAGAAGCAGAGAAAATCGAAAATGGGCTTCTGAAAGCAAAATCACTTTGTATATATCTGAAAAGTGAAGATGTACTTAGTTTCTCAAATGTTCATATTCCATGGCGTTAAGTTTACTTGTAAAATATTCCATAACCTACAGAATTAGCTTTATATAAGCCTATAACTTTTATAACAATATATATATATATATATATATAGCATAGTAAACATGCATTTGGTCATTTCCCTTATTTTTTAATATGAATCTTGTATATATATATATATATATATATATACAAGATTCATATATATATATATTCCTTGTATATTCCTTGTATATATATATATATATATATATATATATATATATATTAGAAAAATATCTAAAAATAAGATATACAAAAAACACAATCATAACACTTCATAACATTAAGGCGCATTGCCGCTCTTTCATGTTTAGCAGGTATATAAAAGTAAATACATCATCAAATTGAAAAAGGGGGGGAGGTACAAAGGAAAGGGGGAAAAGAAAGGAGAGTGTTTACAGGAACGACAGAAAAAAGGCCGGGGGGGATAGTGACCCCCCGTTCCCGGTTAAAGCACTTTTACTCTAGAAACACTCCCGGTGCCTCTGTCTTCCTGAAGCACTCCTCCGTCCGATGAAATCTATGAAACATCCCGAAGTATATAGACCATGAAGCAAAAAAGGGGGCTTAAGATTGGAATAAACCTAACCTAATTACTCAACAGAATACTTGAAGTCCACAAGCCATGCCGCACAACCTTATCTCACCGACCTGCTTTCATCAAATGAAATTGTTTGTCTTTCTGTCAAATATCAAGTCTACATAGTGCCTTAGATAACGATGTGGGTAATTGCTTTTTGCTGCTTCCCTGAGTAATTTATTGACGCTGTGTTTCTGTTCTTCTTTTTCAGTGTTGAGACGTCTATATCGATTTAGATGATTTATTATAACATTCCTGAAAATACCACTGCTCAAATTAGATTTCCAATCTATAATGTAATTAATGCTGAAATCAAAATTATCCCTCTTGTCATAAACTTTAAAACATATCTTGTTTTTCTCATTGTAGTAAATGCTGATATCCAGAAAATCAACAGTTCCTGGATTTGTATATTTAGTTTCCAAAAGTTCCAGGCACTTAGGGTAAAACCCAAACTCAAAATGATCTTGTTGATTTTTATATCCAATAATCACATCGTCAACAAAGCGGTAGTATGGCATTTCATTAACTAAATATGTGCCTTGTTCATACTTGTTCAGGTAAATATCTGCAAGTACCGAAGAGCAACCCCCCCCCCCATTGGGATGCCTTGCACCTGACGATAAAAACCTATACCGTTGTGCAGTATGTTTTCAAACAAAACAATATTTATCAGCATTTTATATTGGTAGAGGGAGATGGTAGAGTGGAGATTGTGATGCTCATGAAGCTCCAATAAAATTTCGGATAAATCTTTTAAATTTACATGACTAAAAAGGTCTTTAAAATCAAAGCATCTGAAAAACATTTTATCCTTTATTCTGCTTAATTTGTCAATAAGTTCAAAAGAATTTGACACTATACAGGTCCCTTCCTTTTTGATCTCTTTTGGTAATGGAGTCAGAATAGAAAGATTGTTGACGATGTTCCGCTTTGTTGACGATGTGATTATTGGATATAAAAATCAACAAGATCATTTTGAGTTTGGGTTTTACCCTAAGTGCCTGGAACTTTTGGAAACTAAATATACAAATCCAGGAACTGTTGATTTTCTGGATATCAGTTAATTAATCAATAAATTACTCAGGGAAGCAGCAAAAAGCAATTACCCACATCGTTATCTAAGGCACTATGTAGACTTGATATTTGACAGAAAGACAAACAATTTCATTTGATGAAAGCAGGTCGGTGAGATAAGGTTGTGCGGCATGGCTTGTGGACTTCAAGTATTCTGTTGAGTAATTAGGTTAGGTTTATTCCAATCTTAAGCCCCCTTTTTTGCTTTATGGTCTATATACTTCGGGATGTTTCATAGATTTCATCGGACGGAGGAGTGCTTCAGGAAGACAGAGGCACCGGGAGTGTTTCTAGAGTAAAAGTGCTTTAACCGGGAACGGGGGGTCACTATCCCCCCAGGCCTTTTTTCTGTCGTTCCTGTAAACACTCTCCTTTCTTTTCCCCCTTTCCTTTGTACCTCCCCCCCTTTTTCAATTTGATGATGTATTTACTTTTTTATATATATATATATACAAGGTGTCCCAAAAAGATTGAAACACGCTTTAATTCTTTACCTGTTGGAGATAAGTGGGCAATGAAAATTGCAAAAATGTTGAAAGTAAGGTTAGAAATAAGACTACGTTAATGAAATAGTCGTCCCATTAATTTTCAAAAAGTTATACTTTTAAATTTTAATACGACCCCTTAGACAAATTTAGTCAATCAGAAAATTGTTACATTTACTGCAACAAGATCATTAAAAAAACCTCATATATGTATCTTTAGAATCAACTGAATTATGATAAAGGAAAAAATCTGACTTATGCCACTCTCCGTACCAAGTGAAAGGAAATTGACCTTATTTATCTAAGGGGGACGTATAAAAATTTAAAAAGTGTAACTTTTTGAAAATTAATGGGAGGACTATTTCATTAACGTAGTCTTATTTCCTACCTAACTTTCAATATTTTTGCAATTTATATTGCCCACTTATCTCCAACAGGTAAAGATTTAAACCGCGTTTCAATCATTTTGGGACATCCTGTATATATCATGTCTGAGAAAGTGGAATATCGCTAAGCGTATGTCGAAATTTAATTCAGAATATATTATTTATCAAGACTGAGCATCTAATCCAAATTAACCAAAACAAATGGTTGCTTCTGTAGTTAGTTACTATGAATACCATATGTTCAATCGACAAGCATATTTATACAGTCAAGATTAAAATATTGGTAAGAAAATCAGCAATTACTAGTAACCATATGTAATTTATCCAAACATAGTAAAAGAGTTGAGTTGTGTCTCAGAAGAAGGGAGAAAAAAATTATGAAAAAGAGAAGATTATTAAGATATTATAAAGACTAGAGAAGTGACTAAGTGTTGAAATTACTGCCAATGACACTTAACCCAAAAAGGCAATTGTGAAAATAAACAGTCATGACGAATATAGAGTAAACATAATAAACAAGAATTAAAAACAATATTCTTTACAATAACAATAATACTTCATAGATACAGTGAAAGTAAATAAAGTAGTATGTCATGAACACCAAATTAGAGCTGTAAATTGATCCCACAGGCTGGTTAAGGTTGCATAACTATTCAAAATATTAAATATTTATGAGCATTATTTTCTATTTTTTATTTTACAATTTTGCTGTTATTTCACAATTTTTCATTTCTAAGGATACATGTAATTAATAATAATTTATACTTTATTATATTATTATTATTTAGTAGCCATCTCATTTAGAAAATTTTTCATATAATATTGGTAGTTGATGCAGTGAGTTATTACTATTAATGATTAATTTAGGACGATATGCATCATTAGTTGCCGTAGTTAATAATTCTATAACATGTATCAATTTATAATTACCTTCAGATATTTTATTTATTGTAAGAGCCTGGCTTAAAATTATGTTTCTGAGCATATATAGAAACAAACAAGTTTAAAAATGCTGAAATTTAGAAATATTGCAATTGAAATCTATTCTTTTATCATATAAGTTTGTAGCCAGTTTATTATTTTGTAAAACTAAATATAAATCTAAAAAGTTAGCCACATTCAAATCATTATTACTAGTAGTTAATTGAAAGCTACTATGAACACCATATTTAAGGACACTGCATTTTTAAGGATACATGTAATTAATAATACTTTGTGAATTAATAATTATGTATGTTTTATTATAATATTATTATTTAGTAGTCATAATATTTAGAAAAATTTTCTTATAATATTGGTAGTTGGTGCAGGATGCAGTGAGTTAATACTATTAATGATTAATTTAGGAAGATATGCATCATTAGTTGCCGTAGTTAATAATTCTATAAATGTATCAATTTATAATTTTCATCAGATAGCAGAAACAATAAGCACAACTATAATAGAAGGTCTTTATTTCACTTCCTATAAGACGTACAAAATTTTAAAAAGGCCAGAGAGCTTTCGAGCGTAAATACTCTTCATCAGTGGCTACATGGAAAACAGAAATGATCGTTCATATACAGACCAGTAAAGGTTACAAATTTGCATAAATACAATTATCAATAAACTTACGTTTATCTAGGAGAATCTAAAAATACAAAACATTTTGAACAGATTCAAAATCGAGCATAAATCACGAAAAGTACAGTAAATTTTACAATTTTATTACAAACATTTCAAATTCAAAACTTTTTAAAAAAAAATATAGGGGGACAGTCAGGCCCAATTATTGGAAGTGAAGTAAAGACCTTTTATTATAGTTGTGCTTGTTGTTTCTGCTAATTGAAATCAGACGTGATGTCAATTTATTTATTTTCATCAGATATTTTATTTATTGTTACAGCCTGGCTTAAAATTATGTTTATTAATATATATAGAAGCAAACAAGTTTAAAAATGCTAAAATTTAGAAATATTGCAATTAAAATCTATTATTTTATCATAAAAGTTTATAGCCAGTTTATTATTTTGCAAAACTAAATATAAATCTAAAAAGTTAGTCACATTCAAATCATTATTACTAGTAGTTAATTAAAAGTTATTAGGATGTATGTTGAAGGCAATATTTTGATTCTTATTATGGGATACGCATAAAATGTCATCAAAATATCGATACATGAGTATATGATGCAAATCCTGATTTCTATTTTTTTCACAGAAGTATAAACATACATTAGCTAGTAATGCTAAGGAACATCCCCTTTAATTTCATCCGCCAAACTTCTGCTTTAAAAATAATTACATGTTGTATATCATTTTCATATAGTGTGAAATTAAGTACATTTTTAAAAAGGTATGATGAATATTTCAATGTAGTATAATGCTCTCTATTCACATATTTTAAATATAATTTTATAGAGATCATTATTATCGATATTATTAAACAAATCTTTAAAATCAAAGATGTAGGTACTTTGGGTATTAGTAAGATTTTTTAATTTTTTAACTAATCCAAAACAGTTATTTACTTTATGACTCTTATTTGAAGTACCAACTAAATGAGAAATTTTATTTAATACTTTAGTAAAAGTTTACCAGTTTAGTAAAAGTTACCCAGTTAAGATAAGAACTATGGTTATAGTTCTAATTTGTATATCCTTATCCCTCAATTAAATAAGTTTTTACATAAAATTAGCTATAAATATAAAATTCCAATCGAAGCTTTTAAACCATGGTGTGTTTTAATACATCAACACTTTAATAACCGAATATATAATAATAATATTAATAAATCTTAAAAACTTAATTTACTTAGAAATTAAATTAAGGAAATCTAAAAAAATGTTATACTTATGTTGATAAAGTTAGTAGTAACTACTATAATTTGTAAGTTTTTTATACATGTACTCTTAAATCACACATTTTTTAATAATTATATATCAATCACTACAAACTTTAAAATTTTATTATCTAATAGAATTTCATAGTGGGTTACTATAGCTGCCATAGCTCTGTATACGAATATATATATATATATAGTTCATATACAGAGTTCCTAGGAAAGTTCTGAAGAACCCTAAAATCTTTATAAGGAAATGTCTACGAGTGTAAATATGTTAGGTCTAACTATAGAAAAGTCATCATGCTCTATCGAAATAAAGTAATTATAATCCTTAACGGAAAAATTTAAAAACTTGTATTACGAACTCGTAACAAAGCGAAATAGGCAGAAAATCCAATTACAATGTTGTACAACACTCTGTAATTTGCAGTATAACTGTTACAGAAGACAGTTGTTTTTCACAATATGGTTATTGGTGAAATACTCTCCTGTTCAAAATTGTCAACACTTGCATGCACAAGAATCAAATGTGCCGATTGTTCAAAATGTTTGCCTTCAGCAACAATGCGCAATCAAATCGGACAAAGAATATTATCGTTGCACATTTAGAGTCATTGATATAGGACTTTATGACAGGTATGCTTCACTGTTCAAATGCAATTATCGCACATTTCTGATAAGCATTCATTTAATAAGATTATACTCTCAAACTGCGTAATCAATATTTCTCTTCTATATTGCTTTGTTGTCGATTTATTAATCCTATTTTTTAATTATCCGCTAGAGGATTTTCAATCACTTTTATTCGATCGGTCATGGTTATTTTATTATAGATAGGCATGACGTGCACATACACCCATGAATCTTCTTTTACAAAGTAATTTGGGTGTTTATATATATTTAATCATTGAGGGCAATGATAAAGCCGACAAATTGGCCAAAGATGCCAAGCACCTCAATAAAGATCAGATCATGTTACCCTGTACGACGCAAATGCCATTGCAAGATACAGGCTAAAAGAACAATCCGCTAAAAAATCTATCCAAGTCTGTGAAATTAATAAAGACAGAACAATTACCATAACGATTATAAAACTAAGAACTCGTCATCACAGAGATTTGAAAGTTAACAGAGACAGAACAAGAACTTATAGTTATGGTAGAAATTGCTCAGAGAACATAATTTCATCTGTCCAACCACTGTAGCGACGTTATAGAATATTGATGCATTTACACAGACAAACTACTCAGATTTAATCATTCAAATTGCAAAGGGTGCCATATCAGATCACATATCTATTTAAAACCAGAATCTAATGGACATCATCCAACCAACCATTTTAAAGCTCACGGTGTAATCCAATTGCAGTGTAATCCAATTGTGGTGTAATCCAATTTATCATTCTATTCACTATAACTGTTTTAAGAATAACTATATGTTCTATATATTA
This sequence comes from Amaurobius ferox, assembly GCA_951213105.1. NCBI lineage: Eukaryota > Metazoa > Arthropoda > Arachnida > Araneae > Amaurobiidae > Amaurobius > Amaurobius ferox. The sequence continues at coordinate 145,174,185 of OX578137.1, forward strand.
AATAATACTATGAAAATTGTAAATTTAAAATTTATTGTAAGCATGTGGATTTCAAAAAGTGCTATATTCTTCTTTCATGCTACAACTGTACTGAGAGTAATCATATGTCCTTATATTAAAGAATACTATGAAAATTTTAAATTTAGAATTTTTTGTAAGCATGTGGATTTTAAGAAATGATATATAGTTCTAGATTTTATAGAACGCATTTATGCAATATTCTATAGCTATACGTATGTTCATATTTTAATTACACCAACTGTCATCATTATGAACTTGTTAAGGAGATTCTAAAACTCTCCTTTCCGTCAGAATTTCGATCTCTAAAACGTTCGGGAAACATTCTTTAACTGTAATAGTTTGAAAAAGCAGAAAATTTTAAACTTCTCTAATTTAAAAAAATGAAATTTTAGAAGATAAATCTTCTAAACACTTTACATAAGAAAACTGCAAAGAAAAACAGAATGTATTTCGTTTTTAACAAAGCCTGCAAGAATAACAGCCGAATTCGGAGTCAAATGTAAATAGCATTTTATTGGCCTCTCTGGTAGCATAAAATTTTCAGAACAAAAGAGAGAACTTTCTTTCGAAAACTACGTGTATCATGCTTTCGTCTTGCATTAAATATGAATGAAATTCTTAAGTCTGTAGGTGAAAGAGTAAATTAGATAATATTTTACAAGCTTTATAAACCAGTACTTTTTCTACAATAAAGTTTAATATTAAACAAATGTGAAGTAAGCTGAGTACTCCTGATAAAAATAACAATTTCCTAACACAAGTGGAAGGCGTATATTTGATTGTTGGTATAATCATCAAAGAAAGCGTAGATTATTAGTAGTATTGGCGCGACTTCATCAGTGAGGTTTTAAAGATATATTTCCGACGCCGCTGTAAAGCAAAATAAGCCTATTAAACGTAAAATAAATGTAACTTGGTAGTCATATTATGTTAGCTTTGTTGAGTGTATCTTTTAGACAGAAATTTGTTTATAATAATAAAGTAACACAATGAATTTTTAGCGTAATAAATCTGACTGGATAGGTATAGACTCATATATTGTTAACATATGATGGGCTTTCCATGTAGGAGTTCTAAATTTTATTAGTACTTCTAATTATTATGACCATACCTTTTTATCTGTTTGCATCACCCAAAGATATTTTATCTTTCACTTTCATCTATTTAAATACTTACATTTTATATGGGGTTTTGATTACTTTTCACTTATTTAAATTTAAAATATTTTGTTTAGTTAGTAATGACTGTTTATATAACACAAATGAAAAACATATGTTCAACATTCGGTGTGATTTTTTCAGATACCTTTGATTATGCCTTGCTTGGCCTCGACGTCATTGGTGGGGCTCTTTGCAACGTTGTGAAGTGAAGGAATCGTATTAAATTTCAAATATAGTCTAATTGAAAATCACTTGGTCATATAATACATTTTTAGTTGTTTTCTTATTCCAACAAAAATATTTTAAGAATAAGAAAGCGCATATAACTTTACGATAATAAACAAAGCAATTTACAATAATAAACAATGGGTTTCAACAGCAATGACTCTTCTTAAATAAGTAAAATAATAAATGTAAATTTTCAATATTTCTTACCGTTGTAAAAAATATTTATACAGAATACGAATATGAATGTCATAGAAATTCTTTATTTAACTAATTATTTTATTCTTTAATATCACAGTTACACATCGGTTTGCAGCAGATGTGCCTATTTTTAATCACCTTCGCATCTTGTATTATCTGTATTTTGAATTTTTATATAAGTTTTCATTTTCTTTTAGTTAATTATATGCAAAAAACTATTTTCTGAGTTTTAAGTAATTTAAATTTCCAAACACATTTGTGTGACATCATTTGAATTAATATTTAGATATTAAAATGTATAGTTTATTTTATTTTAAATTATACATTTCAAAATACATTTGTTTTACTTTTAATAATTTTGATATTTATATTTTAAATTGTTGTGATTATTTTTAAATAGTTTAAATGTTTGGTTTTCTTTATTGTTTGAATTCTTTACGTAAAACGATTTGATTTCTGAGAGCTGAGCAAAAGTGCAAATGATAATTTAGAACAATGAACGCTTTTGTTGAGCAATTTAGTCGATATATAGTGCATAATTAATAATAAAAAATAATAATTTATATTTATAAAAATTAAGGCTTGTGAAACCGATGGTTTTGATTCCAGTTATTGGATTTTTAAAAGGAAAGTTAAAAATTTCATATTTTTAATAATTCAATGAAAAGTAATTCTTAATTGATACCCAAATGTGAATTTCATCTATTGGCAACTTTGTTGTCATGAACATATTATGCGTGTATATAATAATCTGAGGAAAAGGTACTTTTAGCTATTATGTACACCAGTTAACTTTGAAGCAATATAGGAAAATAAAGCATAAAGAATAAATACCAGAAAGTTTCGAGTGAAATAAATAATAAGAAAAATATACTTCCCCTGAAAGGAAACGTAAGAAAATAAAATAAACAAATCAATTCAAAGTCAAATGTAAGTTGTATTTTATTACTCTCTCTGGTGACATAAAATTTTTAAATGAAGAAACGCTTTTTTTACTTCGGAATATCGCATCGTTGGTCTGCATTAAATATGAATGCAATTTCTAGGTATAAAAGTGATAGAATAAATTAGGTAATACTTCAAAAGCTCTATATCGACTATTTCTTTAATATAAGCTTTATATTTTAGAAATGGATACGCAATTTTGTTTATTATGAATTTACAACACAAGAATACTCTGCATGTTTCGCATTCCATGCGGGTTTCTTAAAAAGCTTGGAACATATTTTCTACGCCATCATATTATAGATTATGTAATGCTTCTCATGATGCACAGAAAGGAAAAATGATTCCCGTTCGAAAAGTAGTTGTTTCCGTTAGTAAGTGTAACATACCTGGAGATTATTATTAGTTTTAATTTAAATACACTGGTTTTATGGGGGTATTCTCAATGTTTGAATTGCTACGAATACAGATATTACAAATCTGTCTATGGCATCTCTAATCTGTAATGGAAACATAACTATATCATTGGGCAAGTCCTTTATAGGAGGGGTACAGGGCAACTTACTTGGTATTTGCCGTCTCAAGTAACCCGGTAATTTTTCAGGAAATATGAAGCCGGTTGTATGGTATTTATATGTTAGTTTTATATGTTAGTCAGATTCAATATGTTAGTTCCCACAGAGATTCGCAAAACTGTTATTTATATTTAGTTTTTTTTTCTGCTATTGCGAATATCAAATATTTCATTCCTACAAATACAAAATAAACATGAGACCCATTCATTAATTATGTTATATGCAGTGGAAACGTAATTTCATGTATTGATTCGGTTTGTAAGTGTAAAAACCTTGCACATGTTAGTTGTCTTTTATTACGCTAATCCAGGATCGCCATGTAGCTAAGATCAAAATTGGGATCACTTATTTTATCATATCAATCAATCAGTCAATCCAAATTTTTATTGTAGATGTGCTTAGCTCAATCAATAGGTATGGCAGCAGTAACCATTAATAGTCACACAATAAAGAAACGCAATCAATTATTTAAGGAATCATATTATATGACTTTTGGGCAGTGAATAGTTATACAAATGAATTAATGTGTCGATCGACACATTAATTATAGAAATATTGCATAGAAATATTTCTGAAGTTAAAATAATTCAAGGTGGCAGCAAGGGTAGAAGTACAAGGTATTCCAGAAAAAAAAGAATGGGGCAAACAAAGTGAAAGAGGTCAATGTTTATTTTTATTTTATATTATAAACCTCTTCGCGGTTATTTAACATTGATATTATCAGCGCCATCTAGCCACGAATCGTAATGCTAAAATATAGCAAACTTACCAAGGTCACACACTGAGAATTCAGTACGCACGATACGTCGTGCACAGCGTCTCGTATGGTGCTCAAATATGCAGTAGAAGTGGATGTTTCTCCTATGTGTTCTTAATGCAGCGTGTAGATGTGTGTTTTCAGTATGTGGACAGTAGGCATTGTTCAAAATGAACAGCGTTTTGCACGATGCCGCATGCGTCCTTAATGTGTAGATAGATGCCTGGGAGTTGAATACGTATTTTTATTTTAAAGTAGACTACTTGAATATCTGGTTGACTGGGTATTTATTAGATTCCCCATCCATTATGAATTTTTACTGATGCATTTACAAAAACAGAATTTAAAACCATCTGATAAAGTAATTTGTAAATTCGGAATACGAGTTAACGCGAACTGCTATGTCTTTCCTCTTCTCTCAAAGAAAAATTTAATATTAAAAAAAAATGTAAATGTTGTTCATCGAATACGTGTTGAGCCATGTATTGTCTAACGCAGGTCATCCAAGTCTTTACTCAGAAACCGATCAATAAATTGTTTCCTAAATTTTTTGACAGAAATTTAGGACATTTTCAAACATTTGGGGGGAAATTGAGACATTTTGCGTCCCAGATAACCCCTGTCCGGGAGGCGGCGCATTTTTTTTTATAAAAATCGGGCAATCCCACGCATTTCAGAGCTTGTATAACCCTACTTACACCACACCGACTGAAAATAATAATTGGGTCACACTTGAATGGACAATGTTTTAAAATACGCTATTTTTTCAGATTTTGTCTAATATTATACTTAATTTTGAAATATTCAGGGACAAAATATCGATTTGCCATAGATATTGGTTGAAATATCTATTGCCTGGATATTGGTTGAAAATCAATATCCAGTTTTGCTGTTTCAATAAGTAAAAAGCAAAATATACTCCGTTTGATAAAGCTCCGCATCTTGCAATTATTTTATTCGATGCGGAATCAAATCTAAATTGTGCTTTATTGGCCTCTCTGGTGGTACAGAAATTTTTGAAAGAAAAAATTATTATTCGAACTCGTAGAGCATAATATTGTGAGTTTCATTTGAATATAAATACAATTCTCCAGGTATTAATATCACAGAGTAAATACGGTAATATTTCAGAAACTTCCTGCGGGGGTCTTCTTGAAGTGAAGTTATATACATATACAAAATTCGAAGATAATTAAACTTTGTTTATTTTAATGCTATAACTTCAACGCAATTTCCACAAGTCAAATTCGATATGGTTTTTGAAAAGGATCTTGGATGTTCTTGGTGGCGCCTTATAATTATGACATTTACAATATGTATGCAAAATAAAGCCATAAACATGAATAAATTGGAAAATAATATATTGGGGTTATATGAATGTTTTCCTTTTCAATCTCATACATACAAATATATTCATGATCATAAAAGATTTTGATAAATTAATAAAGCGTATGTCTGTGATAAACAAGTTTACTATACATAGATTTGTTTATCCATTTTCATCTTTAAATACAGATTTAAATACAGATTTATTCATCAAGCAAACCATTATTGATGAGTTTGTTTTTTGTCAGACTTTTTGGTATAATTTCCAATGTTCTTCTGTTGTACATTTATATAATTCTAGTATTTACTTACAGCGTGAGAGTACAGTAGTAGATAGCAAGTGGTACCTTTTGGTATTATTTTCAATGTTTTTCAGTTGTACACTTATATAATTCTAGTATTTACTTACAGGGTGGGAGTACAGTACAGTAGTAGATAACATGTCTGGGTGCAATGCATAATGTGTGGTTTAGATCTCAAACTATATTTTAACAGCGTTTGACCGTATCATAAGGTAAAATACTCTACAATGACGTTCAAATATAAACATTTAGACTGGTAGCGACAGAGGAGGTTGGGGGCTGCTGCGATCTTGTTTTGAGAGGTAGATTACAAAAGGAAAATGTATTTATTCCTTACAGGAGATGAGGTATGTACGTAGCACGTTTTGGGACTGTGAATCAATGTCCGACTCTATCCTATTGTTTCTTCCGCGGGAAAAATTAGGTCCAATGCTTTGCATACTATATGATTCATCTTTTCCTCAAATTTGTAACATTCGAGATAAATGTGAAACCGTCTATTTAAATGAAAGCGATATAGAATCCCGTGGATTTAGAATTCATCCCAACTACTAATATGTGAACACAGAATAGTAAAAGTACATCACATTTCAATACTTTTACAGTTTGGAAATTTGAAATTTATATATTCCGTCAAACCTGCCTTTAACGAAATTTCAGGGGACCGGAAGAATTTTCTGTCTTGAAAAAGTTTTCGTTTTATGCAGTTTATTTCGGGAAAAGCTAAATTTAAGGTTTAGCTGGAAATGCATATAGTCCATATGTAATTGCTTCCCTATATATGACTTTAAAATTTCGAATGTTTTATTTAGATATACTTAATTAATACTATATTATACCATAATAGTTCATTTAATTATTCTTAGTATGTATACACGTACATTTTTGCATACTGCGATCACAGGAGTATATGAAAATATAAAAGAGTATACTCCATGTTAGCTTATTACCATACCTTAAAAATAAATAAATTCACTTAATGATGTGACTTTCAGTCAAAAATCGTGCATTGATTAATATTTCTCTCATTTCAGATTATCCCTGATTAACTGAAAAGTGTTGAAGTTCTGAAACAGCTTGCAGAAAATCGCCATATAAATTAATGGAAAGTTCTTTTTCAGTAGAACCTTTCTTATTTACGAGTGACAATTCGTCATTCTCTTGGAAATATACAGCTGAAACAGTTGGATGATATTTTCGTTCATAGTTCGTTACAACAGGTACTTTATTAACAAATTATTTTAAATGGGCCGTCCGTTTCCGCGTTGTGCAGGTTCCGTTTCACACAGGGAAAATAACATAAATGTCCTATATTTTTGGATTGGGCTAAAAATATTTGAATAAAAATAATTGAAAATCGCGAATTCAATGCAGCAACTTCTACCAATGGACTAATTTCTTTAATTTTAGTGTTATTTAGTACAAAATAGCCCTTTCCTAACTGCAATGAACTGGAAAAGTCATTTTTGCAGCAATTTTAATAACCTCTGATACTGAAACACAAGCATTATTTATAACACTTTTGTAGCATTATTTATAACACTTGGAGCATAAATGTAAATGAAACATTTGTAATATTTTTGCAAAGGAAACCAAACCGTAAGTCCTTACACTCACAAAAAAAAAGATAGTTACATATTAAAAAATACCCTCTCCTATACTTACAGCAGCAAAAACTACACCCAATTCGAAATTCAATGTAAAATGCGTTTTATCGGCCTCTCTGGTGGCATAAAATTTTTAAACTGAAAAACGGCTTTCCTTTAGAAAGCTACGAATATAGTTTTGTGGGCTTACGTTAAATATGAATGGAGTTTTTAGGTATATACATAAAATAATAAATTAGGTTATATTTCACAGACTGTATACCATTTTTCTTTCTTCACGTAAAATTAAATAAATATAAAAAGGTCTGGCATTCTTCAACATAAAACCGTATGTTTTACATTAGATATGGCCTGAAAATATATTTTCATCATCTCATTTTTGGATCTCTTTTCATATTCATGTGAAGGCAAGAAACATTACAATGGCATTCAAATTATTTATTATCATGTAAATGTTAAGGAAAATCCAGTTAAAATATTGAACAGTATTGTTTGGCTTCTTGTCTATTGTAAACTTAATCATAAAATTGCTATAATTCTAGAAAATTCAACTTCAAAGTGTATTTTCTAATATATATAAAATTAATGTTCTGTTCCTAAGGATCCTATTGACATTGATATATTTAGTTCCTCTGGATTCAATAATTCAGGCATGTATTAAATGCCATGTGAATGCAGCTATCGTACATAGTTTGAGCTAAGTGTGCCTAATTTACCACTTAAAAGAACATCAAAATTGCGTCAGTAACCTAGAAATTAATAAATCTTCAATCGTTAGTCATTGTAGGATGAGTAGTTACTGATTTTATTTTTCTTCTGCTTATGATATTCAAAAGTGTTTTCGATTTCGATTTCTTTGGAGCTTTTAATACCAGTAAAAAATTCAGTAATTTGGTTAATGATTTGTCAGTGACAAAATTATTGTTCGAGGTAAAACATAACTGCTAGCGTAATTTTTTTGAGTAAGTCTCTGGGTCGCTTTACACTTTGAATTAAAGTTACCTGCATTTTATTTTTTCTTGTTTGCTTCTCATGTTCATATTTCCTTGTTTTTTTCTATTATTCCAATTTGACTTTCTTTTTGTCACACTAGGTGGCGTTATTATATTGGGATCATGCGTTTAGAAATTTCGTTTTAGTGGCTTAGTTGCCCTTATTCGGATTTTAAGATCCATGCTTGCTGGATTGAAGTAGGATATTCAATTATTGCCGAAACGTACCTATGCTCACGTATATTTATTTGTGCCGTATTTTACATTGTGAACCTGCTCATTATTGATTGTGCGCAAAGTCACGTACTTTACTTATCATGTAAAACCCTGTTGTTGTCGCCTTAGTCTAATTAGTCTATTATCAGAGTTCGTTTATACAAATATATACACGTATATATATCTAAATTATATGAAATTTATAAGGTGTGTATATTTGCTACAAATATAACTTTACATATTTCTAAACCATGTTATTGTGAATACAAAAGTTTAATGTAAGTAGTATGTGATTCTCTTTTCAGATCGTGATGCAAGTATTATATTTGAAAATATTATTTTTCTCATGTTTGGGAATTTGCATTGAATTCATGCTGAATAACAGAATTAAAATACGGAGCATTAAGTGGCTTTTCAGGTAAAACGAAAGCAGTATTTATGCGTACAAGAAAAATCGACATCAAAATATCCTTTAGTATTTAATTAATAGTACTTAAAATAAAGGAAATTATTATTTGGCGTTTAAATATTAAACTTACAAATAGTTTAGTTTCTCTTAAACATAATGCTGTAAATCCAATGCAATAATTCTAAAAGAACTTGCAGCAAATTATTACATATAAAAATATTTTTTTCTAAGTATGCTTAATACGTATTTAATGTTAAACTTTTTGATAAATGTATTTGGTAATGCATGTGATATCTCTTACGGTTCTTTTCAGTGTTCTATAATAAATGACATTCGTTTCCTGATGACAAATTAGGTATAAAATGACTGTTTATATAACATGACTGAAATCTCTACATTTTGTTAATTTTTCAAACAAATTATTCTAACATTTTTGTAAATCTTTAATTTTTGACCTCGTTTCCAATCGATAGAGTATCAGTATTCACAGATTGTGATAACCGTACATAATGCTCTTCCACTTGCTCACTTAGTTCTTGAGATATTATTTTCCCAAACACATATATATATATAACAGCATAAACACAATCTCCAAATACTACTCCACTATATACACAATCTCCAAAACGTTAGACTTAAGTTCAAAAAGTACTATCAAAACGCTTCAATCCATTGAAAACTTGAATTCTAATGCAATAATTCTGTTGCAATAATTTGCTTATAAATTATCGTATTATATATGTAGGGAAAATGAAAAATCGTGTGTGTAAAAATCTCCCAAATCCCTCAGTTAAATAAATGACTTAAATTTTGATTTAATAATGTATTAAATAGTTTTTTTTACACACGATATACATCGTTGAGAAAAAAAGTAAAGAATATAGTCTTCATTTTCACAAAGATATAAAATAGGAATTATTCGATGCGGAGTCAAATGCAAATTGCATTTTCTTATTCTCTCTAGTGGCATGAAATTCTTGTACGGAAGAACTCCTTTTGCCAGGAAAACTCAGAGAATTGTGTTATGGGCTTGCATTAGATATGAAGGCAATTTCTATGTATAATGCTAAAAGAATAAATTAGATAATATTTTAAATGTATTATACTGGTTCTTATGCGACGAAAGATTATACTGGTGAAAGATTATACTATTTAAATGTTACCGAAAGATACCGAATTATTTAAATGTTATATAAATGTTATATAAATGTAAACATACTATTTAAATGTTACCGAAATGTTACCGAAAGATTATACTATTTAAATGTATTATACTGGTTCTTATGCTAAAAGAATAAATTAGATAATATTTTAAATGTATTATGAAGGTTCTATATGCGAATTTGAACTATGTGGGTTTTATATGGCGTCCAGAAAATTTTCTTACGGCGTTTCTCTGGCGTCCAGCAAATTATTTGTTTAGTATTAATTGAACATCACATAATTTGAAATTTGATGCTTAAGATGAATTATTAGTCCTTACAAAATGTTTTATTCATACTCATGCTCAAATTCTTATTAAAATGAAATTCGTATTTAAATAATATCCTGAGAGAAAAATATTGGCGAATTCTTTGGCGTCACAATATAAAATTATTACGTAAAGTAACGTCTGTCGTGAATGGACAAACAAGATATATGAAAAGAATGTAGCATACGTTTAAAGCACAAACTTATTGCATAATATTGGACATGGAATATGTGTCCAGAATACGTAGCCAGAAAAATATACGTCATACAAAATATCATAGAAATAAAATCAGTCTCGTTTTCATTCCTATATGAAGCAACATTATAGTGATATTATTGTGTTTGTGATCTTACTCTTAATTTCCATTTACTTAAATTTATTCCTCTTAGGTTTATTTAGTCCCAATTACTTCAAGTTACTCTTAATTTTGTTTCAATTTATTTTATTTATTTTGGAGTCCATTACAAAACATAATCTTAATGAAATGTGTAATATAAATATTATAGGTAAATTGGTGATACAATTGAATTCTCATATTCATATAATTTAAGCTACACATTAAGGTTTGCATATAATTACACTCGGATAAATACAAAAATGTTTTAAAATGTTGTCAAAGATATATTTTAATTATTTGCGTACTGCATAAACATGCGATAAAACAATTGCTATTTAATTTGCTAAAATTTAAATAGTATTCTTAAGAAGATTTCAAGTATATAAATCGCCCAAACTAAACCAAATAATTCCAGAGGCTTAAAAATAAAGTAAACTTTAAAATATCAAACTTAATTATCTTCAATTTGATTACTAATTTTCGTTAAATAAACAAACCTAGTCGACATTTTTTAAACATCTCCACGACTGCTAACATGAAATATTTAATTTTGATCTCTCTGTGATAAGTAAAACATAACACAGTAGTTATTTAAAATATATTAAATAAATCAATAACCATTGCATCCATACATACATTACGTATTAGCAAGATTTCAAAACTTTAAATAAAAAAAATCTGATGTGGGCAACACATGACTTTCCTTATATAATGCAACGAATTTACTACTTTTACAGTTAAAAAAATGTTATTCTTATAGTAGATACTTATATTCCTTCCAAGATATTGAATTTTCTTCAATTAATTTTCATTTTCATTGATTTAACGTCATTTTTATCAATTTGACAAGATTTTAGTTAATTTGGCAACATTTAAAAATACCGCCAAGTTGACGACATTCCGCTAAATTCGTCGCCAAAATTTCGTCAAGCGTTATTTACGGAGAAATACGTTATTCTTACAGCAGATAAATGACTATTGGCGTTCAAATACAAAAGTATTACACAAAGTATCTTTTTTCATGAATGGAACGAGCTAGATCCACGAAAATGATGTCACCAAATTCATCGCATGGCATTACATATGAAAAGTAAACATGTTTCTCAATAGGAAATATTATTTTTTCTTTATTTTATATAACTTTTTGATAATTTTTTTTCTAATGTGCAATATCTCAAGAAAGGTTTATTTTAACATTCTGGAATTTATGTCAATCGTTTTCTAATGAAAAATTACATAAGAAATGTCTATTTGCGTAACTTTATTAGCGGTTTTAATTTTTTGAAGATTTTTTCAAAATTTCACTCGAAAATTGAGGGGGGTTCTGAACATTCGATTGCGTATAAAAATAATAGGCTTCCAGTGTTTACGGTTTGTGATTTTTGCACAAAATTTCTTTCGAATCGGTCCATTCGTTCGTCAGTTATTGTCTCCAGAGACTCACTGACGCACACAAACACACACACACACATCACTTCAAAAATGTTTCATTCGTGATCAGAGATGCTTGAAACGTACTCTCCCGTTGAAAACTAGAATTCGAATTTTCGACCCCGTCACAATACTTTCTTTATACATTATGTATATAAGGAAAGTAATATATTACATAATTTAAAATAACTATCATTATCTTACATATACCCTTATCATATATTACCAAATGTGCATTTAATTAATTAATAAATATGAAAATTTATAGCTAATCAAGTCGGTTAAGTTAAACTAATAATTTACTTCATAATAAAGAAAGCACAGAATAAATAAATATTTCAAGTATTTCGCGAATACATTGTTGAATAGCGAGAATCATGAATAATAGAAGAATTCTCAACTTTGGCTGTCAAGAATGTATGTTCATACAGAATCCTTTGTTGAAAGTAAATGTTCACCATTTTTCTTGGACATTCCATGATTTTGCATCACACGCAACTATGGTTTCCAACAGCTGTTCCAAACTGGTTTCTTAACAAGAAAAAATAAAATGTTTCGTCGTCAGTTGAATACCACATTTCAAGTCGGGGTACTTTAGTAAGTTTCAAAATTTATCACGTGTATAGCTTTGTGAGAATATAAGGCATGCATGTAACTGTGATGTTTGAAAGAAAAATCGTGTCGAGAATTTTTGTGTTACTTTTTAGTGTATTTTTGCTGAACTCACTTGTTCTTAGTGTATTTAGTGTACTCATATTGACGAAAAAGTTACAGTAAACATTGAGTTGTTGTTGAGACCCAGACCTTCCGACCTACCACAAAGGTGTTGTTGTTGAGACCCAGACCGTTCGACCTACCAGAAAGGTGTAAGGTAACTATTTGGACGGCAAAGAAGTGCCACCCAATTTAGACGGGAAACCAGTGGGGAAGGCATCCACAGGGACGGGACCCTCCTTTCCTCTACCACAAACCTCTCGGAAGAACTTACGGACTCACATGTTTAACGTGATCGTACTCCGTACCAGAAAGGTGTAAGGTAACTATTTGGACGGCAAAGAAGTGCCACCCAATTTAGACGGGAAACCAGTGGGGAAGGCATCCACAGGGACAGTACCCTCCTTCCCCTACCACAAACCTCACGGAAGGACTTACGGACCCACATGTTTAACGTGATCGTACTCCGCGTGAACACGGCGGCAGTATTGGCAGCGGAGAGAATCGAACCCGGGCTTAACGAGTGCAATTCCCGCTCGCTAACCACTGGGCTTCCGCGCCCAGTAAACATTGAGTGTTACAGTTAGAATATAACTTGCCTTTATTGACTATAATGCCTATATTGTCTTAGGTTAAATACCTCTTTCAGTGCATGATTTGAAGCACCTTAGGGTACTTCTTAGGGATTGGGAAACATCTTAGGGTAATGGTTAGAGTAAATCTTGAAAGAAATGTGGAAGAGATGAAACGGAAGTATGTAACGAAAGTTCCATCATATTGTTATGAATATGTAAAAGAAATCTATTGCTCTGGGTTACTTAACAGACATCTCAAATTTTGTAGATTGATTAAGAGGTTCACCATTCACGACCAATCAGAATCACCAATCTTCACCAATCAGAACTTTTCGCAGACGGTATTGTATATAATCTTGTCATTCAGTTGGGTTGTTTACGTGATACGAATAAAAATATCTGCCGAAATCGATATAAAATTTATATATAAATATTCTTCCCATTATATATACCCTTTAAGTTGTGTTATAAAACAATACTGGTAAGAAGGTGTAGAACTTTTATTTTTTTAATCTACAACATCTGTTCATCAACATCTGCTCTACACGTCAGTATGTGCTTATTCCTTTTACCTACCATACGCGTACCCTGTGGTGCCATTACAAACATTATATCCACACGTTAAAAAAATTGCAAAAATCTAAACAAAAATATGGATCCCTTTCTATATGTACCTTGTACAATTGTCATACACTGCAGACATCAACCGTTTATCATTCGAAAAGAAATGATGTTTCACATCTACCAATAACAAGTAATAGTAGTTACTCACTATTTTTTCTAAATAAAGACGAAATATCAAAATATGTTTATATTCAATAAATGAATACACAAAACATCAAATCTTTAATAATATAAATGTTTATAGCATTATAGTTGGGTTTAAAACAATTTAAAAATACGTTTTAATTAAGTGTACAATAGGACTTTGAGCAGAAGCAATAAATAAACTAGATCACAAAGAAAAATGTGCACAACTATTATCATAACTACCATCGTAATCTATCATAACTATGTTCATAATAGTAAGCAGATCAACAGTCTCCAGTTTGACTTTTCTCCTGCCACCATTATTCAAAAATACTCTTCAGTTTTCAGTTATGATTTCTTTGAAACTTTGTATATCAATAAAAAATACAGCGATTCGGTTAATGATTTCTCCCTGGCACTATATTTCTTTGAGATGTGACATGGCGATGTATAATTATTACTTTGTTCTTCTGCCGTACTCTTCTGTTTCTTTGAGTTCATATATTTGCATTAAATTTTCTCATTTTTTAACACTTTACAACAAAGTTGAAAAGTGTTTATGGCTTTGTTCATTCTGTCTGTCTGTCTGTCCGTTAGCACGATAACTGCCGTAAAAATGACTTTATCAAAATGAAATTTTAGTATGTTGTTCAGACGGTCTGTGGGATCTATGGGAATATAAATGAAGATTATCACCCAATTAGTTTTGGATTGAATCCGGATCGAAAAAATGAAATACATTAAACCCTTATGGGACCTAATTTTTCAAACAGTTTTTAAGCGGATTAAAAATTCACAAATTGCTTCAAAAAATTTAAGTAATATTCAAATTATTCCATAAAATATATAAAAAAATTTCAGCGAAATATATTCAGTAGTTTTTTAAATAAAAATTAAAATAATAATTACACCTCTTATGTGAAGCGATCACGTGACCATGATATGAAAAGATCACGTGACCCACTTCAAAATAAAATATGGAATCCATCTTGTCTCAAAATCGTGATTTTTAAAGTTATTTTTAATTCATATTGAGTGTTGTATTCGTCCTAAAACCGCTTTATTTTTGCTTAAATTCTGTGCATCTGCATACTGAAACAACGCAATGACAATATATTTGAGTTTGAATGATTATCCAAATTTGATTATTTCTACAACGATAAGAAACAACGACAAAATAAATTAAAGAAAAACACTGCATGCCTGCCTTATAAACATTTAGTATTTTCTTTCTGTAGTTGAACTCATGTAATGCGCTGGCTGTTCAAAGTTAATAATTTAAAATAACTAACTAATCTTATTTTTAGAACAACTGTAACACCAAATCAGATAGTTATAACTTTTTCTAAATCCAATACAATTGAAATATTATTTCTATTTAGAAATATTACACCTTCAATTTCTCTTAACTGAAATTATTTTCCAATAATCCATTTATATAAAGTAAAAATCTTGTTATAAAGTCTACGAGAGAACTACTGAAGTATTAAATCATTTTAAATGGTTAATGCGGGCTCAATTTCCCTGTGGCAATTTAATGAAATTGTATTTTATAAAATAAACAAAAATTCATTTTTTATTTACGTATTTATCGTTGCCCAAGCAAAGCATTTTGCGAAAGATTTACTATGAGTCATAATTCAATGCAAGCATACCCTCCAAGAATTTCCTTAATGCGTTTTCCCTTTGATCGAAATCACTCTCGCCAAATTTATAGCACAAAAAATGGCATCACTTGAATATTCTAAATTGCAAACTTCGGGCACTTTGCCGTGGAAAAAAAATGAACCCATTTTCCAGTGTTGCCATTTTGAAAAAATCAAATGGTTAGAAGTGTTCATTTGTAAAGCAAACATCGTTCTACTGTAACGTTTAGTAAAAAATAAAGATATATTTTTTAATCCATAAAAATTTCAAACACCGTTACCATTTTACTTGATACCATATGACAGTAAAACGATAATTTTATTATCTAAGAGTGGTTTTCCTAATCTTTCGTCAAACGAAACTAACTCTATCCCTTTTTTTATAAATTAATCTTACAAATACAATCTTATAAATATTACAATCTTATAAATATTTTGCATGATAAAATCATAGATTTCTTTCGGGCACATGAGATTATTGATGTGCGTACTGTATTCCGAGTACATAACCTTAGTAACCATATCAATTCATACAATACCCCACAATATGCTTCATACAGATTTAGTGTGTTCAGAGATATTTAGATTGGTGTAAACCGACCTATAGCATTAAAACTATTAGATGAAGAACAAATTCTTAGTTTTGAAATTTCGATTTGCACATATCTTAAACAGGGATTGGTAAGTGTTGGATTAAAGGCTCAGCTATTGAAAATGTGCTATAAGACGTTTGAAGAAGTTTTTGTGCTATAAGAAGTTTGAAGTTAAGTGTGTTCATATGCCATACTCGAATATTATGAATAACAATTTCCTATTAGATCAAAAATTACGTGTAGGTAATAAGCCCCTACATTGAGATAACTGATATGCATTAATAATATGATTTATGTTTTGACCTGCAACTTTATGAACAACATAAAAATTATAATGTAATTGTAGCTGTATGCGTGAATGTGAAGCTGGCTGAGTGATATGATTGACTTTGTCACTAAAGAGGTCAAATTCTGGCACATCGTTCATTTACTTTCGGGAAATGCATTTTCGTGGCATTCCATACGGGAGAACATGAAGGATATATTCACATTCTATTCACTGCAGTGGAGAGCAATTCAACAACGTGAATTTAATTTTTAGTTTAAATTTCGAAGTTTTCTGACCGAATTTAAGATTTTCTATCTTATTAAATAAATTAGTACAAGGTAATAGAATTCATATTTAACTTTCTTCCTAAAATACATTAATGATGCTTTCTCGGGCGTAAATATGTATATATACTGACAGGCATTCTTTTAACTACCTTCTTGGTACACATTGCCCAATATACACTTTAAAAATCTGACGTGGGTAACACATGACTTTCCTTATATAATGCAATGAATTTACTACTTTTACAGTAAAAAAATAGGTTTTTCTTGTAGTAAATACTTATATTCTTCCCAAGATATTGAATTTTCGACAATGAGTCGTCATTTTCATTGATTTAGCGTCATTTCAATCCATTTGGCGAGATTTTCGTTAATTTGACAACAATTCGAAAAGTCGCCAAGTTGGCGACATTCTGCCAAATTCGTCTCCAAAATCTCGCCAAGCTTTACTGACGGAGAAATAATTTATTCTTAGAGCAGAAAAATGACTATTATCGTTCAAATACAAATTATTACACGCAGTATCTTTTCTCATGAATGGAACGAGCTAGATCCACAAAAATGATGTCACCAAATTTATTGCATGGTATTACATATGAAAAGTGAACATGTTTCTCAATAGGAAATATATTTTATTTTTATTTTATATGACTTTTTGATAATTTTTTGAAAAATGTGCAATATCTCTAGAACGGTTCATGTTAGCGTTCTAAAATTTATGTTAATCGTTTTCTAATGAAAATTTACATAAGAAATGTCTATTTGCGTAACTTTATTAGCGGTTTTGATGTTCTGACGATTTTTTCAAAATTTCACTCAAAAATTTAGGGGGGTTCTGAACATTTGATTACGTTTAAAAGCAATAGGCTTCCAGTGTTTATGGATTGTGATTTTTGTACCAAATTTCGTTCGAATCGGTCCATTCGTTCGTCAGTTATCGTCTCCACAGTCTCACTGACACGCACACACACACGCACACACATACTTTCACACACACAGACATCACTTCAAAAATGTTTGATTCGTGATCGGGGATGCTTGAAACGTGCTCTCCTGTCGAAAACTCGAATCTGAATTTTCGACCCCGTCACAATACTTTCCTTATACATTATGTATATAAGGAAAGTAATAAGACCATCTCTATTCCTTAATAAGTGAAGGTAGTTGCATAAGTCGCCCTGTTTTTATACTTGTTATTCTGAATGTAGACCTTCTGGCTAAAAATTCAGGAACTGCACTTCCATAAGAGGGATTATAACATATGTAGTTAGCCGTAAATATATGTGCAGCACTTTGCATTTCCAAGACTCAAATTATATATTCACTTAGTACTTTCATACACTGGTTCTCAAAATTAAAAGGTAAATCTTTAAAGGGATAAGAAACTCATAGTGTAAGCAAGGAAGTGTGGTAAAATTTTGTCTGTCAGAAAATTTAGTAATTCAAATGCGTACTTTCATTGCAATGTTCAGAGCAGGACGTGCTCTAAATATGCAAATTACGGATGAGTTTAAAATATTTGATTATTCGTAACAATACCCAATAAGAAAGATCAATCAGGCATAAAGCATTTATTATGAAATACTTTCCAATTGAAATGCAATTTTATTTAAACATCTCTAAAATGCGATACTTTAAATGTATTGGGATACTTTAAATAAATTGGGATATTTTAAAATTATCACAATAATACAATAATTTATTATATTTGAAAACATCAAAAACAAATGAACTTTATTCAAATAAAGTCATCGAAATATAAATCGCCTAGCTCTCTGTATAAAAATTGTGAATATTTCATTCATACACTTTTTTCCATTCCTTTCATTCAGCGGCGATAGTTTTAAAATTATCACAATAATACAACCATTTATTTTACTTAAAAACGTAAAACCATGGAAGTAGAATTACTTTCTAACTTCATGCTTAAATCTTCATCAAAACTGTAATAATATGGAATCGTCTGTTTTGTGTATATAAAATCAATTAATATCAGCTATATTGCAGACTTCAGAACTAATTAATTTTACGTTAAAGAAATTCAGCAATTCCTATACAACTCATTTTACAGCATGATGTGCTTACATTCTCCACACGTGAAAGTTGGACTTCGTTGCAGAAATGATCAAAGTTTGATGATCATTTAAACTCCAAACTATTGTAATTGCGTTGGCGCAGTATATAGATACACAGAAAAAAATTAAAAATAAAGCGGTTGTAAGACGGATGGAATACTAAATATAAATTAGAAAGAACACTAAAAATCACGATTTTGATACAAGATCGATGCCATATTTTATTTTGAAGTGGGTCACGTGATCTTTTCATATAATATGTGTGCAATTATTACTTTAATTTTTATTTAAAAAACTACTGAACATATTTTGTGGTAATTTTTTTATACTTTTTATGGGATAATTCGAATATTTCCTAAAGTTTTCTAAGCAATTTGTGAATTTTAAATTTGCTTTAAAAATGCTTGAAAAATTATGTCCCAATAGGGTTCAATGTATTTCATTTTTTCTACCCGGGTTCAATCCAACACTAATTGGGTGATATTATTCATTTACATTCCCGTATGTCCCACAGACCGTCTCAGCAACATACTAAAATTTCATTTTGATAAAGTTATTTTACGGCAGTTATCGTGTGCACGGACAGACAGACAGAATAAACAAAGTCATAAACACTTTTCAACTATGTTGTAAAGTGTTAAAAAAACTGTTCATATCATTTTTGAAATTGATTAATCGTAAAACAGATACATAACACATTAGTACAAGTACCTTTATATTCAGTTAGTTCTCATGTTAAGATTTTTTTTTTCAATTTTATTTAGTGTCCGCACTCTTTGCTCCAAAAATATAATTACAATGGTTGAATCTTCAAGAAAAGTAAAAAAAAATAACTTTAATTTCAATGTTTGACAAATTTGAAATCAATAAACCTGTTTTCA
Source organism: Amaurobius ferox (assembly GCA_951213105.1). Lineage (NCBI taxonomy): Eukaryota > Metazoa > Arthropoda > Arachnida > Araneae > Amaurobiidae > Amaurobius > Amaurobius ferox. The sequence continues at coordinate 145,193,946 of OX578137.1, forward strand.
TACCATCGTGATACTTAAAATCGTGATACATAAAAGCGGTAGAACATCTAGGTGATAATTGTGAGGATTTTATATGATTTGCTTAAATGCTTTGGGTTTAGAGTTTGATGTTGGGCATGCAAAGTGAGAAGAAAACGACTTCTGGACACTCGAATAACCTTTTTCACATGGAACTCATGGCATGATAATAATTATTACTTATGTCTGGTAGTAGATAAGTTAATGGCTTCTATCAACTTGGAATGCGTTGAGTCTGAAACACACGAAATTATATTTAAACAGACAATGATCTCAGTAAGCCCAATAAGTCAAATATTTTCAAACCTATAGCCATTTCTTCGTAGATACGATTGACAATAACGTGCTGATTAGATTAAAAATATAATAAGTAATGAAACATCCAATACGTCCTTAAAGGAAGCAGGTAGATAATTATATTCTCACAAGCTGCTTTATTCTCATAAGCAGCAGTTTTATTTATTGTGCTAATGTTTAATAATTAACAATTTCGCCTATTTCTACATTTAGAGGAAAATATCGCAATGCGCCAAAAAATGTGATGTTTTGATTCCAAAAATTGTTATATCCATGTCAATTTTCATTTCATATTGGGCTTCTTGTCAACTTCTAAAGAAAGTTTGGTATTGCAAGAAATAAATAAATAATAAATTGTGTTCCACGAGCAAAATTATTTTGGGCCAACGAAGTGAAAATCGACCCAGATAACTAACTGATATGTTAAATTCTCGGCCACAAATTTATAAGAATAAAGACTGTCACTTCATAAACTCTTTTCCTGAAGCAAATTATCCAAAGAAAAGGAGCTAATGACAATCTTAAAAGAAATAACTTATCCTTTTAACGTCGTTACTAATGGAACCTGATAAGCGAAGACAGTTATTTAAATTTACATCTCAAATTTTTGTGCCATCCTGATTAAATTCCTTTAACCAAAACCTGTAATGATTCAAGATTTTAAGTGAAGTCATTTTTAGAAGATAGTAAAAAATTATTTTTAGTTTAAATTTATATTTTATTAAAATATCCCCAGTGAATTATTTAATCTATCAATACGCATGTTTATCCTGGGGGTTCTTTTAGCAATTATTTATCTTTGTGTATACCTATAAAGTTAATTGTAGCTAAAATTGCTTGAAACATGTCTCCAATGCAAATTTCAGACTCAATGGACGGGTTTCATGCTTTTTGCCTTTTTCAGTACGTTGATATCTTTAATAGCTACAAGAAACGTTATTGTATGTAATTTTAGGAGTTTCTGTAAGATCAGATAAATCCGGTTTTACCACACAAAGACGGCAATCTTTGAATGTTTTCTATGATTCTAGCGTTGCTTTTGTTAGTTTAGAATTTCAACAATGGTTAGTCTGTGGATATTTTCTTAATTTGTATGTTAGACAAAATTGCGAGGTCCTTTAATACTTTGAACTGAGTTTCTATAATGCTTCATCATGAACTGACTTCCTCTGTTGCCCTATTCCCATGTTGTCAGATTTTATTTTGTATTTTGATTTTATCCAGCTTAAAAACTTAACTAGTTCATCAACTATTTACCAGGAATTTAAAACGTAGTTAAATGTGTAATTATAGATGTCATATGGAGTGTAAATAAATATACTTTTAAATAAAAAATACTTAAAATTTTATATATTTAACTGCAATTATATATATATATATATATATATATATATGTAAGCAGCACATGTGGGGGGCGATAGGATACTCCATATGCTGCTCTTTTACCCACTTTTACCCTATTTTCCGGACACACGCGAGATCAAAACGATATAAAATCAACCAAAAAATTTAGGCGTTTTTGAAAATCACTAAAAATTTATATAAAAAAAACGCTGTTTTCGTTTAAAAAACATACGTTTTTGAAAATTGTGGAGACCAAAACGATAGAATGGTTAATGTATTAAACGGATTTGATCCTGATATTCCTATTAATATTTCCGAAAATGAGCAAAAATATATTATAGCTCAGACAACTTTTAGTGAATCAGAAATGAATGAAGAATAAAAAGATAAATTTATTAAAGAAATGAAAAAAGAGGATTTACAAATTAGGATGATTGGTTAGATTTTGATTTATAAGGCGATAATATTATATTTCTAAAAATTAATTCTAAATAAATAAAATTTACTAAGATGGATACTATTGAAAATATAAATAATCTAATAAAACTTACTGATAAACACATGAAATTATATTTAAAATATTTAAGGTCAGATTTAGATGAACTAATACATAATATATAAAAGATATGTATAGTGTAATATCTAGTACTAAAATTAATGAAACATATAAAGCATTTATTCTTCCTCTAATGAAAACTGTTATCAATGTCCGAAATGAACTCAGTCGAGATTCGTAAAAATATTTTAAAAAATGGTTACTAATAAATAGAGGATGGATAAATTGAAAAAGCTCAATGACATAGGAAATCTTCGATATACTCCAACA